>NW_004624773.1:391069-421319 GCF_000247695.1 Heterocephalus glaber
TAATCTCCTGGAAATCTGTTTGCATCTGTTTTATGGATTCCATTTGTTTCCTATGTTGGGATTCCATCATGTTCCTCAGATCTTCTATTTTTTTTTTATCTGTGTCCTCTCTAGATTAATTAATCATGTCTTGCACCATCAGCACAGTCTTTGCTGTTATCTGAGTAATTATTACTGATTTCATTTTTTCCAGATCCACTTTTGTTGCCAGTGCAGAGAGTCCAGGTGGTTGAGTATCAGATTGTTCCATCTTGTTTCCCTTTGGGGTTGCTCTAGGTGATCCGAAAGTCTGTTTTTGAGGCTTGTTTAAGTGTCTTCTCATTTCCTTGGGGTGGGGGATATGCTTCTGGCACCTGTGCAGCTCAGCTTCTCTGTCCTAGGAGCTTGGGATGGCCGTGGGGGAGCTTCCTTCTGGGTGCTGGGACTGGCTCACCTTCTCCGCCCTAGGAATGTGGGATGGTGGCAGGGGAGTTTCCTTCCAGGTGCCGGGACCAGCTCAGCTTCTCCGCCCTAGCTTCTTATATTTGATCTTAAAGTATTTTTAACACAGATGAATTATATTTTGGAATAAGATGTAAGCTATAGAACTAGATTTATTCCTTTAAATTAATAGACTATTTTTTAGAGGAGTTTTAGGTTTACAGGAAAACAATACAGAATTCCCATATATTTGGTATGTCTTTCCACACTTCCCTCTCTTGTTAATATCTCATGTTAGCTAGAGCATTTGCTACACTAGATGAGCCAGTATCAATACAGACTTAAAGTCCAAATTTATAGTAGTTGATATTGTATACTGTACAGGTTTGGGCAAATGTATGAAGACATGTATCCACTATTATATCATAAAGAACAGTGCGACTGTCCTAAAAATCCTCTGTGTTCCATCTGTTCATCTTTCCCCTCAACCCTTGGCAACCAATGTTATTTTTTACTGTCTCCCAGTGTAGTCTCTTGCAGAATGCCATATAAATGTAATCATAGTATATAGCCTTTTTAAATTGGCTCCTTTCACTTAGCATTTTGCATTTAGTTTCCTTTATGTCTTTCATGACTTAATAGCTCATTTCTTTTTAGTACTAAACTATATTCTATTGTCTGCAGTTTATCCATTCACCCACTTGAGGGACATCTTGGTTGCTTCCAAGTTTTGGCAATTATAAATAAATTTCTTCCCAACATGTGTATGTGTGTTTTTTTGTAGCCCTTAATTTTCTACTGATTTGAGTAAATACCAAGAGAGTGTTTGCTGGGTCTTACAATAAAAATATGGTTAGTGTTGCAACCTGCCAAAGTGTCTTCCAAAGTAGCTGCACCATTTTCCCGACCCCATGAATGAGAATTCCTATTGGTCCACATCCACAGCAACAATTGGTGTTGTTAGTGTTCTGGATTTTGGCTATTCTTATAGATGTGTAGTGGTATTTTACTTTTGTTTTAATTTGTATTTTTCTAAAGATGTGATTTTTAACTTGTCATCTATATATCTTTGCTGATTTGTCTGCTAATGTCTTTAGCTTATTTTAATTGGATTTTAAAATTTCTATCACTATATTTTATGAGTAGGTTGTCCTTTCATAAATACATTTTTTATTAATATTTTCTTCTAGTCTATAGCTTCTTATTTTAGTCTCTTGCCAGGATCCTTTGCAGAACAGAACATTTTAATTTTAATGCAGTCTAGCTTATCAATGCTGTTTTCATGGGTCTTTTAGTGATATATTTAAAAAGCCATTGTCAACACAAAGTGATCTAGATCTCTGTGATCTTAAACAAGTTTTATAGTTTTGTATTTTATGATTATGTCTGCGATCCATTTTGACTTAATTTTTGTGAAAGTGGTAAGGTGTCTGGCTAAAAGGGTTCCAATAGTGCATTAACAGGTGAGTGGATGTGAGAGACTTGCCTTGAGTATAGAAGGTCCTGGGTTTCATCTCCAGCACCACACATAAAAAAAGAAAATATAGGACCAAGATCCTTGGTTGGCATGACAATTAGAGAAGTTGATGCTAAAAGAACTTATAATAATTTTTGGCTGTGAGAAATATTGTAAGGTGCTTTTATTATTTTTTTTGCTTTTATTATTATTATTATTATTATTATTATATTCTACAATTATTTTTAAAAAGTACTTCAATCTCAGATGGCTGAGGTCCAGTAAATGAAGGACTGAGATAAACAGAACTGTGTTCCTGGGAAACCTTTAGTGAATCATTCAGATAAGAGAGCAGACTAGAATGTTTTACTAAGCACCTTTAATAATATTCAAGAAAAGAACCACATGCATAAAACAAAAACACAATTCACAAAAAAGACCAGCCAGATAGTATTGGCTACACCTAACACAAGGAACACACAGCCTCAGGATCTCTGGACCTCACCCATTTCCAGGTGCAAAAGCTGCTGGTACACTTTTGCCTACTTAAGCTAGTCCCTTATATGCCCATGGCTTCTAGCTCTGCCCTCAGTTTCTGGAAGCAACTTGACTACTAGCTTCACCAAGATGCTGCCAAAGGGATTGGATAATAAATGTGGCTGTGGAGTAAATTAACTCCCACTGAAGCCAATTTTAACCAGTGAGTGGTGAGGGCTCTGGACCACAGGGTATGGAATACATATGAATGAATTCACTTGTTCCCTTGGTTTGAAAAAGTTCTCCTAAATGTTATACATCAAAAATAGAGTCTTGGGCCGGGGATTTAGCTGAGTGGTTCTGGCACCTGCCTTGAAAGCACAAGGTTCTGAGTTTGATCTCCGGTACCAAAAAAAAAAAAGAGACTTGTCTGGGTATGGTGGCATACACTTTAGTCCTAAAGGCCCGCATAAAAGAGGACTTCCAGAGCTGCTTCAGAAGATGGCAAAAATGATGAGATAAATGTACTTGAAGGGAGAGGGAGTGTTTTAAGAGGGATTCATGGCACAAGTGCTCCTTCTCTGTCTGCAGTTTTATAGTCATGGGCAATTGCTTCCCAGACTCTGCATGTCATGTTGCTTCCCTGCTTTGTCAGACCCAGTTCCCTTGGCACTAGGGCACAAGGCTCTAGGGCAGTGATGGCGAACCTTTTAGAGAGCCTGTTATGGATGTGCTACCACTGCTCTAGGGGTAAAAAGAAAGGTGATTAGGCTACTCTATAAGTTGTGACCCCCAGGAAGGGGGCCAGTGCGTTAATCCCCAACACTCATGTCAATATCTGTTTGTGTCTCTCCAAAAGAAAACTAGGAATTTAGGTTAGCTTTGAACTGTCTCTTTCTGAGATCATTAAAACTCCCTATGCCCAAAGACTGCCAGAAGCCCTTGGACATATCTGAGTAGACCACATTGCTGTATACATGAGGATGGATCAGATGCTACCACTGTAAGTTGGCTTTAGCCACTAACTTGTAATGCTAACCAGAATGCCCACTTCCATCTTCATAACCCTGACCAGCTTTGTGTCCTGACCAGTTTCAGAAGCACTGTTCACGTGCTACGTATTGCTTGGTGGCTTTAAGGTGGGGACATCTGGAATGTCCAGTCTTCTGGGTGGCATTCCAGCCACCTAGTTCCTGTGACAGATCTTTTGGTTGCAACTACTGCTATTTGTTTTTAAAGTTCATTTTAATTATTTGCATAGTTCATAAAAATTGTACAGGGCCAAAGGCAATTTTGAGATAAATCTATCAACTGCAAGAATATTTATAAAGGAAAACAAATCTCATTGTTCCTATTTTCTATGAAGAAAACACCCCCATACTACAGGTTCTCTTGTTTGCTTCATAATAAATCACTATGTGTTGGCAACTAGTCCAGAGTTTTGGAGAATATTAGCTAGTACAGCCAGAGTAAAAAGCCTGATGTTTAGGAAAGTAAAATACCTGCATCAAAAGCATTTTCTAATTTAAATTTAAAATTTTTATTTACCTAAGACACTACTGACTTTGCAGCATACATTAGAAACATCATGCAAAAGCCTGTTCTTTCAAAGTAGATGTTCTCATATACATTGCTGTGTTGGACTAACGTGTGAAAGTGGTTTGAAGCAGGAGTTTCCCCAAAGAGCACCTAATTCCGCTGTGTGTTTGGAGGACATTTTTACATAGAACATAGTCACCTGTGGTTCTACTTTCAATAACTTAACCTTTTTATACTTTCACAGTTATTTTTAATTGAATACTTGAGATATGCTGACTTTTCTTTTGTAAGCTGTGTGAAATACCACCCTTTGGGATATTGAACAGGAGCACCATGCAACTCCTGCACTCACTGAGTAGTCCCTATTTACTTGAGCATTTTCATCTGAATGCTGAGTTTAAGACTGTCCTTTCACCTCTGTCCCTTCCTCTTGATACAAAATGACAGCACCCCCAGCCTGATTGTACAAGATAGATGTTTAAAGATACCATTTCATTTATGCTCGGTATAGAGGTATAAAAATTTACTGAAGATATGGAAGAGAAAGCATGATTAAATCTGGCTTAGGACCTCAGGGAAGGTACTACAGAAGAAAGGATATTTGACCGTATCCCTAATATCAACATGTATGATCTCAACAAGGGCAAACCACAGCATTCCTGGCAGAGAGAACAAAGGGGGAAAAGGCTTGGAGTCATGAAACATCCCTGGCATGTGCAATACAGCCTTCCCTCAGTATTCAATAGGGGTTGGTTCCAGGATCCCCCTCAGATAGTAAAATCTGCAGATGCTTAATTTCCTTAAATAAAATAGCATAATACCTGCATAGAAACTTTTTGTACACTTTAATCTCTGTATTGCTTATAATGCCTAATATAATTGTGGCCAAGGAAAAGTGCTTCTGTTAGAGACCTATTAGGGTCTCTGCAACAAATGACTGCAAGTGCTTCTGGAGAGACAAGACTCTGAGCTACCTGCAGGGGAGAAATGCAAACCTTGTGTGCAACCTGAGCTTGCTTAGTTGCCATTGTCATTGGTCTGCTAGGTGCTGCTGGCCAGAAGTTCCCAACAGCATAAGGGACCTGGGACCAGAGTGTACTGGGAGGCAGAAAAGTCACATGGGTGCAGAGTGGCTTAGAAGTCACTTGACCATGAAGCTGAGTTCCCTAACTGTATCATGGAAGGACTTTGATCTTTCCACAGTGATGTTTTCTCCTTCTGTAGAGCAGTGGCAAGAGGCAGTCCCTCTGAGAGAGGCCTGACATAGGTATGAGCCCTTCAGTAGCTCCGAGTTCTCAACAGGAATGAGCAGTCAGATATCCCCGGGACCAGCAGGAGGAAAGATGGCAAGAGTCAGCAGTCTGGATGCTCTCAAGATTAGACAGGCTTGCCATTCCACATCCACTGTACACACAAGTGCCACAAATCCCTGACCTGCCCTCTGGAGAACCCCATCTCAAAGGTATTAGAGCTCCAAGTCAGTGTGGAAACCCCTAGATCAACACTCCCACCCCTGAAAAATGTGTCTTCTGACACACAGCCCAATAGCAGCTCCTCATTCTGCAGAGGCTGAAAAATGTAATGAAATTAGGTGTATCAGTCAGCTTTCAATCACTGTGACATAATGCCTGAGAAAAATCAACTTAAAGGAAGAGAGGTTTATTTTGGCTTGAGGCTTGAGGGTTCAATCCATGGCCAGCTTGTTCCATTATTTCAGGCCCGTGTCCAAGCTGAATGTCATGGTGGGGAGCAGGTGGTGGGAGAAAGCTGCTCGCCTGATGGCAGCCAGGAAACAGTGAGCTTGGTTTTATAACTGTCTATCCTCACAGACCCATTCAGCTAGGGATCCATAAATAAGATCAATCCATTCATGAGGTCAGAACCCTCATGGTCCAACCAACTCCAACCAACTTGTGTTCAGGCCCACCTCTAAACACAAATACATTGGGAAGCAAGCTTTCAAGATACAAGCTTTTAAAGCACATTTAAAATCCAAACTATAACATCAAACAGGCAAAGTGCCTGGCACTATATGCCTGGCAGGGTTGACACTCCAAAAACTGCCAGTGTTGTGGACACCACTAATACCACCAACAAAATTTCTCAAGGAAAACTGAGGCACAAAGACACCTTGCAGGGCACAGGAATTATGGTTCTGGAACTGGTCCAAAACCCCTTTGGACACTGTATTCTGGGTACCTGCTCCTCTGTGTACCTAGGCAAATATATGAAGTATGATCAAAAAATACAGTGAATGATTAAAATTAAAAATATAGGGCTGGGGATTTAGCTCAGTGGTTTCACCGCCTGCTGCGCAAGCACAAGGACCCAAGTTCGATCCCTGGTACAAATAAATTAAAAATAAATAAATATATGTATATATATATATGTATTACAGTAAAAGAAACATTGCCATGAATCCCCCTCAAAACATTCTCCCCAGCTTTAAACATATATATCTCATTGTTCTTTCTACTTGTGGAGCAGTTTGAAAGTCTTCCTTTGTGAATGTCTTTAGTTGAATTGTCTTGCTGTCTTGATGTCCTGAATTAATTCAAATCATTTACCTTTCATGGTCATTTTGACTTTAGGAAAGAGCCAGAAGTCACACAGTGTCAAATCTGGTAAGGATTTACTGGATAAGGTGGGTTAGGATCCAAATAAGGTGGATTAGGACATACCAGAATGCTTTTACAAACCTGCCTTTCTGTTGGGTGTCACTCAGCAGCAGCATTCATCTTATCACACCTCACTCGCAAAAGAAACTCACAGAAGAGAACTTCCAGAACTGCTTTGGAAAGTACCAAGAACACTGGTATCATGTGTTTGAAGTGAAATGAGAGATAATATTTTTAGGGGCAATAAAGGCAATGTGCCTTCTACTGTAAGAAAGTTTTTAAATTTAAGCATTCACTATATTTTTGATCATTCCTTCTATAATTTTTAAATGCTTAGAAAAAAATTAAAACTGAATCATGTGCATGTTATGTGCTGAACACCCCCCGCCCCCGATCCCTCTCAATTTTGTTGAAATTTTAACCCGTAATGCAAGGGTATTTGAAGGTGGAGCTTTGGGAGACATTCAGGATTAAAATAGGTCATTGAGGGTGGGGTCCCCATGATGGGACTCATGGCCATTTAAGAAGGGAAGTGAGAGAGAGAAAGTTCTGGCTTATGAAAACCCCAAAGGAAAGACCACATAAAGAAATAGCGAGAAGTCAGGCAACAGTCCACACACCAGGAAGTGAGCCTGACCAGATGTCGAATCTGTGGGCACTCTCATCTTAGACTGCCGAACCCCCCGAACTGTGACCAATATAATTATCTGTTGTTTAAGACATCCAGACTGTAGTATTTTGTTATAGCAGCCTGAGCTGACCAAGAGACTACACTTACAACTTTGGATATTCTCTTCTTTTTCATTCAATTTTCTCTATCCTTCAGTTTGGAAACTTTCTATTGATATTTATTCCAGCTTACTCATTTCTTCAGTTGTGTCCAGTCTATCGATAAACCTATCAAAGACATTGTTCACATTCATTATAGGGGTTTTTTTTAAATTCTTAGAACAAATTCCTTATTTTTCTGCTTATGTGGCCCCACCTATTCTTGCATGTTGCCCACTTATTCCATTAAAGCCCTTAGTGTATTCATCATACTTGTTTTAAATTCTCCATCCTATAATGCCAGCATCTCTGCCATATCTGACTAAAGTTACAGTGTTGGTTTTGTCTCTTTAAACTGTGTTTGTTTTGAATTGAGTAAAAGGTAATTCACTACAATAAGATAAAACAAGTTGAAAATTTCATGAGATATAAAAAGAACATTTGATAAAAGTCAAGTCTTTTTAATGACTAGCAAGCCAGGAGTAGAAGGCAACTTTCATATTATGCTAATCTATTTAAAAACATGGGCAAATATTGTAACACTAGTTTTCTCCTGAGGTCAGAAATGAGACAGGATCTACTATCATCATCTGTGTGCAACATTGTGGGGGTTCCACTGACAAAAGAAATACAAGGCATCAGGATTGGAAAGATAGGATTAAAACTACTGTTAGGACATGATTGTATACTTAGGAAGTCACAAAAATTGACAAGAGAATAAAATTTATATGTGAATTAAGTCAGTGATTAATACAGAGCTGATGTACAAAACCACTTTCATTTCTATGCTAGTAACAAAAATATAACTCAATGTTTTAAAAATGAAGGGCTGAGATTGTAGCTCAGTGTTAGCATGTGTGAGGCTCTGGGTTCAACCCCTAGCACCAACAGGAATGGGAAAAAAAACAAGTGTGATGGTGCACACCTATAATCCAGCTATTCATAAGACTGAGGTCAGCCTGGACAATTCCAGGAGACCTTGTCTCAAAATAAAAAATGAAAAGGACTGGAGAGATAGCTCTGTGGTAGAGTGCCCTTGGATTCAATGCTGGTATCTGCACCAAAAAAAGTCAAAGACTTGAATAGATAAATAAATATTTCTCCAAAAAAGGTACAAAACTGGGCAAAAAGCGCGTGAAAAGATGTTGAAGTTAGTAGGAAAATGAACATCTAAACCACAGTGAAATACCACTATATTCATGCCAAGCAGTTTGGGTATAATAAAAGAAAATGGGGAGGAGTATTGAGGGGATGTGGAGAAAATAGAAAAATTGCCATGTTGCTTGTGGGAATGCACAATGGTACAACTGCTGTGAAAGCTACAGATGGAGTAACCGTATTACCCAACAGTTTTACAACTATATATATATATATATATATATATATATATATTCCCAAAAGAACTGACAAAAGGGACCCAAACAGATACTTTCATGTCAGTGTCTGTTGTATCTGTTGCAGCATTATTCACAATAGCCAAAAAGTGGGAAAAGCCCAATAACTGTCAACAGATGAAAGGATGTGTGCAACACATGTGTGTGCACACACACACTTCAATATAAGGAATATAGTTCCTTATATTTAAAGGAATAAAATTCCTTTACAAAAATCAATGGAACTCTGATTCACATGAACCCCAAAACATGTTAAGTGCAATAAGTTAGATAAAGGACCAATATTGTATGATTCTTACATGAGGTATATAATATACAAATTTATAGAACCAGAAAATACATTAGAGGTTCCCAGGTAGGTAATAGTGGTGGAAAATGGGGAGTTTTTGCTTTATGAAGAGTTTCTGTTTGAGGTCATAAGAAAATTTAAAAACTAGATAGTGATGTTTGCACATCACTTTGTATATAAATAATGCCACTGAATCGTACCCTTCAAATTATTTAAATGACAACTTTTATATGTCTTTACCACTATAGCAAAAATTTTTGAGTGATAGTAAATACAAAGATAGCCAAGTTGGGCAAAGGAATAGAATACAGGACCAGAGATAGTACATATGGGATTCTTTTTGGTGGAGAAAGGAAACCCTTTTCAGTTACTAGTGCTGGGTTAATTTGGTTAACCAAATTTGGTTAGTGCTTTGGTTAATTTGATATCCATATGGAGAAAATATTTCTGAACTTCTGCATATACATAGAAGTCTCTTCCAGAGGATTATACATCTAAATGTGAAAAGCAATACAACAAAGATTTTAGAACACAAAAAGAACATCATCATGAACTTGGAGTAGACAGAGATTTCTTAAATGGAATACAAGAACCAATACCCATGAAACTAAAGTTTTGATTAAAAAAAAGAAACTAAATAAATTTTAGGAAGTTTTTTCATCAAATGACAAAATACGGAATTGGAGAAGATGTTTTCCATACGTGTATCTGGCAAAAGGACTCATAGTCTTCTAGTTTATTTAAAAACAAAACAACCCCCCTCCAAAAAAAAACCCCTGCAAATAAAAAAGAGCACCCCCGCAGCCAAAATAGACAAAAGACTAGAAGAGCTGTGATGTGAAATATAGGTTACATTTGTATACTTCCTGACACAGAACTCCTAAAACATCCTTGGAAATTCACTAGTCTGCAGACCTATGATTTGCACTATTTTCTATATTATGAAGTATGCTCTTTGTCAATAAAGTTTTCCCCAAAATATATACATTTTGGTAAATGGACAGTTTAA
Organism: Heterocephalus glaber; assembly: GCF_000247695.1. The sequence continues at coordinate 401,040 of NW_004624773.1, forward strand.
AGAATTTAAATAACCAATAGTTTAGGATTTTCAGATATGAATAAGGTAAAGGAAGGAACAAACTTTGGAGAAATTTGCATCACCTAGCTATGCTCCCCTCCACATGTCCTCCTCCTCCTTAGCCTATCCCAGCAGCACTCCCACCCCCTTTCCACTAGGCACCCTTGGCTACTGAGGCTTTAGGCTGAGGTTCCCTTTTGCCCCTTTTGTGGCTCCCTGGCTTAGGAATAAGTTTAATTTTCAGACTGGAAGCCATTAAAGGAACATGGCATCTTTCTCCTTAACAAATGAAGAAATAGATTTGATGTCATTTGACCAAGGTCACAAAACTGATTATTTATAAAAATATGCTCAAATACATGCCAATTTGGAGGGATTCAAGAAGAAATTCCCTAATGCTACAATCACTGTCTGATTCTCCTGTTGCAGAGTCTTAGATTCCACATGTACAGACCCTGTGGGCTAAGTGTGCAGTTTTCTCCATTCTCTTTCACAGTGGCAGTCTCCCTGCAGCAGCCTCCTACCCACAGATCCAGGGCAGAGCCAGACAGGTACTGTGAGCTGCCTTTTCTTGAACAAGTTCTGGCTTCCTTGAGGTCTATGAGCCTTGTCTAACCTTGGGGCCTGATTCCTTCCCCAGGTACCTGTGAGACTCTCTCTGCTGCCATGAAGATTGCTGTGATTGGACAAAGCCTGTTTGGTCAGGAAGTTTACTGTCACCTAAGGAAGGAGGGTCATGAGATAGTGGGCGTGTTCACCATCCCAGACAAGGATGGGAAGGCTGACCCCCTAGGTGAGTGAGTGGTTCAAGGGTATGTGGGTGAAGAAGTCTTGAGGATTTCATGTGGAGCCAAGGCTGGGAAGCATCTTTAAGCTGGCCACCCTGAATTCTGCACCCATACAAATTGACTGCCAGGCTCTTCTGGAATAAAGTGGAGATACTCAGCCCATCTGATTGTGAGGTGGAGTTTATGTCCTAAGGAAGGGCCACGGAGAATCCCAGCATGGTCTGAAGTCCCATTCTGAGATTCTCTGACCCAGTGCCTGGGCTCTGGAAGGGCTCCCGGGGCATGGTCACCTGGGTTCAGCATTGTCAAAGATAGACATGTACCACATTACCATCACAGGGGTGTGGAGGGGGAACTGTTAAGACTCAGAGTGCTCAGACCACTCTGGAAGCATCTTGACTCAGAGATTAGGGGTGAACTCTGAGAATTTTTATTTCTCACAAGTTCCTGGGTGATGCTGGTCCCCCTGGTTCTAGGAGGAACATCTTTTGAGACTCACAAGCCAGCATTACTGCCTTTGAGCTGAGAACCTCAGCCAAAAAGGAAGCCAAGGTCTCAGTGCAGATGAACAGATTTTCCAGAGATATTCCTTGGTCCTTTTCAGGCCTGATAGTGGCAGATAGGGTAGGGCTTCAGGACAGAAGACCATGTTTAGGAGAGGTGGCTTATGAGACTGGCCAGGAACAGTGGCCCTGTCTCATAAGGAATAGTGAGCCTCCCCAGACCAGCAACTGCAGCCTTGGATTCAATTTCAGCACTGCTGATGCCAGCCTGGGCCGACCCTACCACAGTGAGACACATACCCTGACTCTAGATGACCAATGACACTAGTTCCAGCTCCCAGACCCAGTCCCAGCTGGTTGAGGCTACTATTTGACCCTCATCTCTGATGAGGAAGTATCTTGCAGAAGTATTTCATTGGCCACAGTGGGACCCCTTTGGGAAGTACACTCTAATCTGCTTACATCACATCTCACCACTGGATGCTCAGAAACAATGGCAGAGAGGAAGACCAGAGAAGACGGTTAGACTAGACAGGGGCCAGATATGACACCACATGTTCTCACAGAGAATTGAGTGCAAAGAAGTGTTCATTAGGTATTGAAGAATGGAAAGCCAAAGAAAAACCCGAAGTATTGGGGGAAGAGGTTAGTGGTTGTCAGAAGCAGCTGCCACCTCTGAGGCTGAGACTAGAAGAAGCATCTGCAACTGCAAAACTGGGGAGCGTGGGGGATAAAATCAGACCTGTGAGGATTCAGTGCTCACCTTGGGAAAGAGAAGGAGCCCTGCAGGCCGAGCCTGGGCTATGAGGTGCAGACATCTGGGCATGTATGTGCACTGATGCTGTATCTGCAGATACCAGAAAAACAACTCAGCTGCTACTCTGGGAAGAAGCTGTTGCACGTGAGGTGAAGAATTGAGGCTGAGGGGATGGTCAGAGGACAGGAAACCCACAGAAAGGACTAAGCCTCTTCCCTCCCTTCTCCCCATATTCTTTCTTTCCTCCAGCCCTTCAGTCTTCCTCTTGGCAGGGAAGAGCTGATCAAGCAGAAATCCAATTTTCAAAGTCCCAGGGCTACGTCCCAGACAGCTATGGAAGAGTGGAGAGATAGTCACTTAGTGCCAGGCATACAGAAGCCTCAAAAGAGGGGTAGCTGAAGAGCTGGCTGTCAAGTCTAGCAGGATCTGGAAAAAGAAGACACACAGAGGTGCTGGTGATCAGGAGAAGACAGTGTCTAGGCAGGGAAGTCCAAAAGTCACTCTGCCTGGCCACTCTGTGGCTGGATGGAGTTTGGCTGGGCAGCAGTGGGGCAGCTGGAAGGCAGGCATAAAAAGAAGGTCCAGGAGTCACTTTGCTGGGCAGCCAGAGGTGCTCGTGTGTGGGTAGGTAGCCGAGAAGGCCTGATTTCTCACCTGCTATCTTACAGGCCTGGAGGCTAAGAAGGATGGAGTGCCAGTGTTCAAGTTCCCACGATGGCGGGCACGAGGACAAGCTCTGCCTGATGTGGTGGCCAAATACCAGGCTTTGGGTGCCGAGCTCAACGTCTTGCCATTCTGCAGCCAGTTCATCCCCATGGAGGTCATTGATGCTCCTAGACATGGCTCCATCATCTACCACCCATCTCTGCTCCCCAGGCACCGGGGAGCTTCAGCCATCAACTGGTGAGATGGGGCAAAAACACTGGGGGCTCATCTCCCTACAACCCTCCTCCATCTGCCTGAATTGTCATCCTCCTTTAACCTGAAGCTGGCTCTCAGGAAAGTGCCTGTCTTGCGTGTCAGATGTCATTCTTAACACAGATTGGTGGAATGTTAAGAGAGAGAGTGCTGTACAAGCTATACATGCTTATGTATAGGCATAAGTGAGCACTATTTGTGTCCCTGCAGCTGGAACAGAAATGGCTAGGAGCTGGTACAAGAGCACCTAGAAGGCTACAGAGATTGAGCACCAACCCAGTTGGCTGCCCAGAGTCCTGAGCCAGCCTCCACCTACTGTGTTACTCTCAGCAGCACTCTGCACAGAAAGAGTTAAAGATGGAGTAAAAGCTGGGCATGATGGTGCGTGCCTGAAATCCCAGCACTTTGGGAGGCTGAGGCAGGAGGATCTCAAGTTTGAATCCTGCCTGGGCAACTTAGCAAGACTCCATCTCAAAATTTAAATTTTTTGCAAAAGGCCTGGGGATGTATTTCAGGGCAAAGGCCTTGGGTTCAATCCTCAATCACATACACAAGTGCACGCGCAAGAGAGTGGGCACTCACATGCGCACACATACAAAAGATGGAGTGAAGGATCACCTAATAAGGCAGTTTGAAATAATGAGAAAGGGGAAGGAGACAGTAAATGAGCTGATATGTCAGCTGGGTGGTAAGGAAGGCAAGCCATTTGAGCTGCAAAATTCTCTTTTTGGATTTATAGCTCCTCTAGTCTGGTTGGAAACCAGGCTCCCCTATCTTTGGTGACATTACTTCACTTCTCTGAGCCCCATTTCCTTATTTATAAAATGAGCATACCATGCTTGTTATTCCTGTCTCATAAAGAGTAAGTTACATGAAGCATCAAGAGCTTTTAGTATGGTATCTGGCACATAGTTGGTATTAATAAATGTTGTTTCCCTTCACCTTGCCCTTCCTGTGGAACAGGCATAAGCTATCCTTGGAAGCAGAAGGGGACCTGCTGGAAGGGGATAGAGGCCATGGGGCTTCACCTAGGGCTTCCTTTTTGGTGGTCCTACCTCTGGGACTCAGGGTTTCACTCTTGTGCTTCTAGGACACTCATTCATGGAGATAAGAAAGGGGGCTTTACTGTCTTCTGGGCTGATGATGGTCTGGACACTGGGGACCTTCTGCTTCAGAAGGAATGTGAGGTGCTACCAGATGATACCGTCAGCACTTTGTACAACCGCTTCCTCTTCCCCGAAGGCATCAAAGGGATGGTAAGGGCTAGGAGCCGGCCGTGCCTGCCCTTTCCCCCAATAGCCCTGCCCACCAGGCTTCTCCATTCCCAAACATTCTCTCTTACCTCTGCTTGCCTTCCTTATAAGCAGTCACTTGTTCTCAGCTGGCCAGGAATCCTGGATTCTGCAGAAAGGGAGCTTTTACTTCAGAGTTCTGAAGAAACAAGATTAGGACAAACAATGTATTGAATTAGGAGGAACTCTTGCTAACAACTGGCAGTTCAAAAAGTTTTTTGCCAGGAAGGGGACGATTTTGGCCCACTTAATAGATAATAATAATGGCAGAATGGTGTCAAGCATGGATGAATCCAAAATTTTAAGATACATCTCCAGGTTTCTATTGCTCTTTCTTCACACTTTGATTCAGCTTTTCTGTTTAATTAGTTTTATCCTCAGATTGGCTGTCCCAAATGAGAGGAAAGATAGTTACAGGTACCTTAAAGCTTCCAATTCTTGGTTCCTAGAAAAGGGAACGCCCCACTTACACACCCATCCCCACCCTAGAATTCATGAATGAACAGTCAGGGAAGAATTTTATTGGCTGACTTGGAGTTGTGTGGGTTATACTGACCCAATCACTGGCCAAGGTGATGGAGTCCTTGATCACCTGCTTCAGTCACATGTATTTTGCTAATTGGGAAAGGAAGGTCAGCACAATTGTAGTCCTATGGTCTTGTAGTCTACGGTGTTCACAACAGGACAAGTTCTGTTTCCAGAGGCACAGAAGCAGGTCTTTGGAAAGACAAGGATGATTGATGTTGGGGAGTTGTACTTGATATGACAGGCAGGCTGGCCCCAGGGACCTGACACTGCAGTGGTAGAGGAAGCTCTAGAGGTTGTGTGTCTGTACAGGGTGCTATTGTTTAAGCCAGAAGGGTAGGCTGGCTGATAATGGCCAGAGGCAGACAATATTCCAGGCTTCCAGTATGAGAAGTTTCCAGGAGGAGCACATTTGCACATGGCAATAAGCAAGTGTGGCAGTTATGTACAAATGTCACTGAAAGCCAGATGATAGCTGTCCCCTTGCTCCTCAACATTTTTTTCACACCATCTGCCTTTTACATTTTAGTTATATTAAATTAGATGCCTCTGGGTATTTTCCCCCATGGAATGACCTGCTGGAAAGAGTAGTGAGCAAAGTAGACTTGCTGGACATTTAGCATGAGAGAAAGAGAAGGGTATTACTTGCACATCCCACAGCAAACAACTCAAATACCCATTGAGATGTACTGTCCAATAGAGCAGCCACTTGTCACACACATACAGCAATTTCAATTAATTAAAATTAATTATAATTTTTAAATTGTAGAGCACTTTCCTCAGTGAGTTTCTATCCCCAGCACCACACACACACACACACACACAACTTCACTTTATTAGTCTCAGTGGCTGCATTTCAAGTCCCAGTAACTATGAATGGTTCCTGACCACCATATTGAACCATACAAACATAGAATATGTCTGTCACTCTAGAACGTTCCATTGGGCAGCCTTGCTTTAGGGATTTCAGATATCCCAATTCTTTCCCAGTCTTGGCACCTCTATGTCTCTTCTCTCACAGTGAGCCCAGGCTTCTTGGCTCTCCCTTCCCTGATTCCTCCCCTGACCATTTTCCTTTTCCCTTTCACAGAGAAACTTCTTCCTCTCAGAGCTCTAAACGTGCACTTTCAAACCCACCTTGGGATTCAGGGTCTATTCTCCTAAAAAGATAGAGGAGATTTTAGACAGCTACATGAAAACACGCGCGCGCGCGCTTGTGTGTGTGTGTGTTATTCTCTATAGGGCTTTATAGTTTAACCTTCTAATATCTCAGAAAAAAATCTTCTATATGGTAGAAAACCATGCATGTTAGAGGTGGTGGGTTTATGTCCGATGCGCAGAGCAGGTTAGATTTGCAATAACTCCACTTTTTCATGTGACACGTGGTTCACGGAAGCCTGCTGTGTCCCAGGCAGGGCTGGAAGGGAAAGAGGTCCCCACTTCTACAGGTCTAACCATCGAAGTCTCCACAGGTGGAGGCTGTCAGGCTCATCTCAGAGGGCAAAGCCCCTAGACTCCCTCAGCCTGAAGAAGGAGCCACCTATGAGGGAATTCAGAAGAAGGAAACAGCCAAGGTGAGTGTCAGAACTCCACTCACCCCAAGCCTGAGCTGGGTCTGCAGAGACAGACTGCTGAAGCCAGGGTTCATCCCAAGTCAGACAGGTTGTAATTATTTAAGGCTAGAAGAAACAGCAGTCTAGCTGGGTTGCAAGAGCAAAGCAGCTGAAGGAGGAGGTCAGTGACAACAGGAAGTACAGGTAACAGGGATCCTTCTGAGTACCTGATTGGTTCTCTTTAGGGCAGAGAAAGCCCCCAAGGAAGGAGAAGATGAAATATCAGCCATAGTACTATAATCTCCAAGATGAGATTTGAGAGACAGTTTGTTTCTTTGAGCAAGAGTAAGAAAGGGAACCTTGGAGGGAGGCCTGTGGGCTGTGTCTGTACTTCAGGATTGTGGGGCACCATATGGAGGTCTACATGGGCCCCATACATGAGAAGAAGCTATAGTCAGGCCCTATGGGACAATCCTGAGGACACTGTCATGGGGACTCTGTATCAGACATTAGCTATTTGACAATAATAGAGCAGTCTTTTCCCAAAGCTGTTTTGCAGTCTGTTCAACCTGTGAGAGACTGAGGATCAGAGAACATCCAGAACCAGGGCCACTAGCTCAGAGACTCAGTCCACTGTCCAGGAAAAAGCTCAGGTCTGCTTACTAGTGCTTGGTCCACTGTCCAGAGGTCATAGGGGGAGCAGGCTGTGGAGAAACTAGCTGAGCACACATATCCTGGTCTCTACAGATCAACTGGGACCAGCCAGCTGAGGCTATTCACAATTGGATCCGTGGGAATGACAAGGTGCCAGGTGCCTGGACAGAGGCTTGTGGACAGGTGTGTTCATACATTGCTGAAATTCAGCTGGCCTGCACTCGTGTGCCCCACTAGATAGACAACTGTCAACTATGTTTGAATTTCTTAGCTATTGCCCATATGCCATCTCTACCTATATACCCCCCAACCCCTCAGCTTCTTCCCAGGACTAAGACTTGTCTACAATCTAACAGCCAAAGGGTAGATTTCTGACATTATCTGAGGCCTCCAGGTGCCTGCTGCAACACTGGAGTCCAGGTGTATCTTGTATTGGTTGTAAGGTATTTTGAGTCCTACCCAGGGCCTTGCATAGATCTGACTTGGACTCAGCCCCAGCCGGGGAAGGGGCAGCATACTCAGGACCAGAGACTGAGCAGTGTCAGGCCACATGATGAAGATGGGGACCCTTGAGGTTCCTGGGCTCTATAGAGGCATCAAGGGGTAGCAGACCATGTGCAAGGGTCCTTGTTGAAACCTCAAGGGCACCCCATCTTCCACACAATCCCAGACTGTCCAAACTCCTGACCCCTAGCTAACTACCTAGATTGTGTCCAGGAGTCTGTTTGCTGCCCTCAGCAATGCAGAATGCTCTGCATTGGCAAATGCATCTCTCAACCACAGTGACCAGTACTTGGTGATCTCCCTTATAGCTAGTGACCTCCAAATATGCATTTGGAGTGTACTTTCCTCTGATATCTGTACATCTGGGGCCTGAGGCTACAGCCATGGCCAAGGGTCTTAAGAACACATATGGAAGTAGCCCTACTATCAAGCCTTCCCAAAGCCCATCTCACCTCCTTCAGGTCTTGTTTGTGCTCTGAGGAGAGGCAAAGTGTTAAGGATCACTCAGTCTTGTGTGGCTTTCAGATCACAGCTGCCCCCAGCAACCTCTTTATCTTCTCAGCCCTGCATGGCCCTGCCTGGGCAGCTGGCAGCAGGGGCCTCTTCTCATTCACCATCTCGTGGTTTTCTTCCTCTTGTTAGAAGCTGACATTTTTCAACTCGACGCTGAACACATCAGACCTTGTGCCAGAAGGAGAAGATTTGCTCATCCCAGGTGCCCATCGGCCAGGCATGGTCACCAAAGCAGGACTTATCCTCTTCGGAAATGATGACAGAATGGTAACAGCACTGCTGTGGGTCACTTCCACACACTTTATATAGACTCAAGGCCACCAACATTCCTGGCCTTGGGCTTAGGCCCCACAGGAAGACTCCAAGCTACTCTGGTAAAATCAGGAAGAATTGAAACCCAAGAGGGAACACCCATGCCAGCCCCTGGCTGCTGGGTCAGCACAGGCTGCCTGAAGTGGGGCCCCATGCCCCACACAAAGCTGGGTTCCTGTCTGGGGACACACAGCCTATAACCAGGGGAAAGCCTTCTTGGAAGCCCTGACTTAGGCGCTTTATTTAAGGCTGTAAGAAATAGTCGTTAAACTCCTGGGCCTCAGTTTGCTTCTCTTTGAACAGGGATGCCGTAGTGCTTTGGCATAGGTAGAGCCCTTGGATCCATATTGGGCACATAACATACCCTGATTGGTAGTACCAGACTCTGCAGATCAGAATGACAGCTAATTTATATGAAGCATATATCTATGCACCATTTAAGGTAATTAATATGTATTAAATTAAATCTTCCCCAAAACACTATGAAATAGGTACAAATATTGTACCCACTTTACAGAGAAGAAAAGTGAAATACAGAGATTTAAATAACTTGCCCAATGTCATCTGAGCTCCTTGGTAGTAGAGCTGTGAATCAGACCCTAATATTCTAGCTCCAAGGCCCACTGCTTGGCTGTGACAGCATACTGTTGATACTCATTAGTTTTTCTCACACCATCATTTCTGCTGGCAGTAGAGAAAGATGGACAACAGGCAGTATTTTACAGAGTTAGGCAGCCCCACTGGATGTTTTGCTGTTGGCCATATACAGTGTGGAGTGTCCTGGGGACTGACGCTGGCTAACTCTTGTTATTTACCCTGCTGCACTCAGCTACCAGAGGATTCAAGTCTGCCACTGATGTCTGATTTACAGTGCCTGGGTGTTCTAGGTATTCATGATGGATAAATACAGTGTATCAAAAGAATAACTGTCTGATGTCAAGTTCTCTAGAAGCAGCATCTGAGACAGGAATTCTCATGCCAGTGATTTAGTGAGGGAATGCTCTCAGAAAAGCATGTCAGACAGTGAAGACAATAAGTCTAGACAGAGGGGAAAGCTAAGCAAAGACTCAGGTTCAAGACCAGTCTAGGCTTCATCTGGTCCCAGGGAAGGCTCTGGATCAAGGGTTGCATCTGCCAGTTATACCCCCACATCTCTACATCAGCTGTCCCTGGGTTTGCTTGCCTCTGGGGTCTTGTAAAGGGGCATTAAAGCACATGATTAGGGTATATTAACCTATATGTCCTGAGATTTTTACCCAAGTATAACAGGTGAAATTCAAGAATATGTAGACTTTTCTATTTTGTTTATGAGACATCTGACTTATTAATTTAATTATAATAATAGCCAAGGAAGCAACTAAATAGTTTCTCTGTTTTTACATGAACATTTTGCCATTAAAACTCATTACAGGGTTTAGCATCTGGGATTTGGCCTCTATTTTGTAGATACAAAGATCTTCACAGTGACTGGGTCTAGATAGTGTAAACACGTAGTTTGGTTTAGATAACAGTAAGATAGTTCATATCTCAAAGGTAACAAAGCTTAGTATCTAGAATATTTATATTGGCATTTTTATCTTAGAGGTACACCTATATTAAAAGCCAACTCTTCACCTGAGGGATGCTTGAAGGTACATTAAAATAACATAATGTCAATACACAAAGACAGTCTGAAGGACACACCTTTGGAATAGCCAGTGAGACTAGGATCACCACTTACCATGACTGTAGGCCAAGATGCTATAGGTGCTCCTGGAGGGTGCCAGTAGGGGCTGGTGTAGTGCTTGGAGTGTCTTTTTATTTATTTACTTTTTATTAGTACACATTTGCAGTACATAATGATTACACTCCTTTTGAGGAGTAGGTATATGAACATAACACATCTTAATTCTTTTTTCTTCCCTTCCCTTCTCCCCTTACTCTCTTGATCCCCTTCCCATTTGAGAAAGATCTATCTCTTTACAGTGGACCCTGGACTTACAAACTCAATTCATTCCCAAGGACTGGTTTTAACTCAGGTTGGTCAATTGAAGGCTCAGGCTCCTCTACACAGCCTTCAAAGTCTTTCCTGTACAAAGGCAGATCTCAGTGTCCTTAGAGAGACATTGCCCCAGGATTTCACAATTAACCCCACACAGGAAAGTATGCTGTATTGTTTCTTCCAGAACTCTTGAAGGGTTAAATCTATATGTGAGACCATCAAGCAGCTGGCTTTCAGGTCATAACTCAAGACTTGGGTCATAGTTAAAACTAAAATTCTTATTATAACCCAAGTTGTTCATATGTCAAGCTGGTTATAACTCTAGGGTCCACTGTACTTCAATTATCTATCCTTTATTTTGCTCTTTATTTGTATTTTGGGTTTCTCATATAACAGAAACCATGTTATAGTTAAGCTTGTGTGTATAATTTATTTCACTTAACATTATGGTCTCATTTTTCTGCAAATGACTCAAGTTTATCCTTTTTTTATGGCAGAGACATACTCTATTGTGTGTAAATACCACATTTACTTTATCCATTCATCTGTTGATGGACATACATGTGGCTTCCAAGATTTGGCTATTATGAATTGTGCTGCTACAAAACATGGGTATGCATATATCACTATATGATATCTTTAACTCTTTTAGAAGGATATCTAGAAGGGAATGGAATGAGCTGAATGGAATTTATATTTTTAGTTTTTTGAAAAATTTCCATAATGGTTATACTAGTTTACATTCATACTAATAATGTAGAAGGGCTCCTTTTTCACCTCAGCCTCACCAGTACTTGTTATTATTTGATTTCTTGATGATAGCTATTCTTTCTGAGGCAAGACGAAATCTCAGTGTTGTTTTAATTTGCATTTCTCTAATGGCCAGTGATGTTGAACATTTTCCCATGGATTTATTGGCCAATTTTACATCTTCTGAGAAATGTCTTTTCATTTCACTTGCCCCTTTTTTGATTGGATCTTTTATTTTGGGGAAATAATTTTTTTTAGTTCTTTATATGTTTTAGATATTAGTCCTCTGTCTGAGGAATAGTTGGGAACATTTTTTTCCTATTCTGTAGGTTGTCTCTTTACTCTGTTGGTGGTTTCTTTTTCTGTGGAGAAACTTAATTTGATATGATTACATTTGTTGAATCTTGGTACTATTTCCTGTGAACTGGAGTTCTATTTAGAAAGTCCTTGCCTACACCTATGATTTCAAGAGTTTTACCTATTTTATCTACCAGCAGATTATTTTTTTTATTATTTAGATATTTGATCCATTTTTATTTTAGTTTAGCACATGGTGAGAGACATGGGTCTAGATTCAATCTTCTGCATGTGGATAGCCAGTTATCCCAGCACCATTTATAAAAGAAGTTGTCTCTTCCAGTGTATGTTTTTGGCCCCTTTGTCAAAGATCAAATAATTTGGTGTGCTTGGCATTGTTTCTGCGTCCTCTATTCAGTACCACCAATCCATGTGTCTTCTTTTTGTGTCAGTTCCGTGCTGTTTTACTACTGTGGCTTTGTAATATAACTTCAAATCTGGGATTGTGATACCTCCCACTTTGCTCTTGTTGACCAGGATAACTTTTACAGTTCTAGTTCTCTTCTGGTTCTATATGAATTTTAGGATAGTTTTTTCCAGTTCTGTGAAGAGTGCTCTTGGTATTTTGTCTGGGATAGTGTTAAATCTGTATATCAGTTTTGGATGCATGGCCATTTTGACTATATTGGTTTCATCTATCCAGAAACAGTACTGTAGTTTTCATTGTAGAAGTCTTTCACTTCCTTGATTAGGTTAATACCTAAATATTTAATTTTTCTTGGTACTTTTGTGAGTAGTATTTTCTTCCTAACTTCTTTCTTAGTGAGTTCATTACTGGTGTACAAGAAAGTTGTTGATTTTTGTGTGTTGATTTTGTATACTACTACATTTCTGAATTTGATTATTAAATCTAGGAGTCTTTTGGTAGAATTTTTTGGATCTTCTCTGTAGAGAATTATGTCATCTGCAGATAATGATAACTTGACTTCTTCCTTTGCTCTATATATTCCTTTTATTTCTTTCTCTTGCCAATTTACCCTTGCTAATGTTTCAAGTACTATGTTGAACAGTAATGGTGATAATGGATATCTTTGTTTTTGATTTTAGAAGGAATTTTTTTTTTTGGTAATGGGGATCAAACTCAGGACCTTGTGATTGTCAGACAGATGTAGTGCCACTGAGCTAAATCCCTGGCCCTGACTATAGGTTTGTCTAAATGGCTTTTATCAGATTGAGATAGGTACTTCTATACCTATTCATGTTTTATGTCATTTTTTTAGCTCAGCTAGCTTTTTATTAGTGTCTTCTATAGACTTTCTGGTCATTTTATTAGAACCATTACTTGTTTAGTTATATCTTTTTTTTTTTAGGTCATCAAGCTCCTTATTGGTCTGCTTTGTTATTTCCTCTGTTATCCTTTTTGAATAATTTGGCTATGTGGCTTTTGATTTCCTCCCTTTGATGACCCATGGAACAGCTTTAAGGGAGTTAGGAGTTCTGGGGGACATTCTGTTGCCTCAAGTTTCTGTTTTTGTTTTTTTGTGTGTGCTGAAGCTTGCAGGTTTATTGTAGTGGAAAGTTTTGTTGATAATATGGAGAACTCTTTAGTTAATATTTGATTTTCAGCAATGTCCTCAAGGCATGATTAACTATTGGCCTTTGCCTTTGTCCCAGGATCCAGTCACCTTTGTTGATTTGGGAGGAGAGGCTGCAATGTATTTGGCCCAGTACCCAGTTCTCTGGGAATGGGCCACAGTATTGTTAATGATACAAAGCCAATACAGATATTGACATCCAGAGAAAGCCAATTAATAGCAACAACTATGTCACATTGGCTATCGTAATAAAATCAGCAACAATAATAGCACCAAAGATAAACTGGATATTAACATACCCTATGAACCAATAACGTACTAACTTTAACCATAGAAAAGAGATTCATAATCATAATACAAACACTGGAACAAACCAAATATTGATCTACAATAAATATCCACTAAATGGAGCGACTATACCTCTCCTAACAATAGAACAGTATTCAATAGTAATAGCATAGAGTTAACTAGCTATCTAAAGATTCATAAAGTATATAGTTATACTAGTAAAGGTAGATGGGGTGGGGAACTGGAAAATGCAAAATGTAAAATTTGAAAAATCAGTGTAATGTAATCAATGGAAGATTAGAAGGAGAGAAAAGTGAGATAGGGGATCCCATTGAGGAGTAAAAAGAAATTAATAATACATAAGACAATCACAGAAAAGAATGAACAAGAAAAAGAAAAAAACAGAAAACAACATACAGAAAATGAAAGATAAGAAAGAAAATAAAAAAGTTAAAAAGAAAAAAGGAGAAAAACTCCAAGCCTCACCCCCCAATAAAAACAATAAAAGAGAGAAACAATTTAAAAATTTATAAATTAAGAAAAGATTTAGTTAAAAAATTTCTCTGTGTTTTTGAATGAGTAATTTCTTTCCAGGATTTGCAATCCTTTCCTGGCATTAGGACAGAGCTCCCTCTGTTCGTTCACCCCAGACTATGACAACCATCCAAACCGAGGCATATCCTTGCTCACATGGGTAGATAGAAAAAGAAATCATTCCTCTAGTCTTTGCTGGATGTAGGCTATGAACAGGGGTTCAAGCAGACTGTTGGACTTAATGTCAACACTTGCTTGACCTAGTTTCTCACTGTGGAGGGCAGGGACTGTGTTCCTTCTGGCCATGCTTAAACTTCCCAGGGAGGTCTTTGTCTAACCCACATTCTCTCCATAGTGGTCTCCCTGGGTTGTCTGCCACCCAGTCACTTTGGGAGGGTAACACTGGAATTCCCAAAGCTCCTGGCCAGGTCTGTACTTTCTCCCTGTGTCTGTTGGCTCTCCAGGCTTACATTCTCTCCCTGGGTTTCGGCCTTGTCCAGGATCAGGTTGGTTGGTCTGCATCCCTTCTGCACAATGCCAAGAGCAATCAAAATATAGAGCTGGCTTAGAACTGGCAGATGATCATGGCCAGGTAGGGGCTTGCTGCATTATCTCCCAATAGCAGCAGCTTGCCATGTCATCTTCTTCACTGTCCCTGGACATTGGCCTTGTCCATGATCAAGATGGCACCTCTGCTACCCGTTCAAGAGGAAACAAAACACAGAGCTGGCTCAGAGTTGGCAGATGGCCACACCCAGGGCATGGAATCCACAAGTGTGGAGTTGATCAGGACCCAACAGCACAGATCCAGGGAATGCTGCTCCATATGGTCTGTGTGGGCCTTAGAGCTCCTTTTTATACATAGCATAGCTTTTTTGTTTTTATATTACTATTACTTTAATTATTTTAGGTTATACTTTCCCACTTGGTATTTAAGACCAAATTAAAGTAAGACTTAGGTTAATCGCAGTTAATCTATCTCTCTCTATATATTTGTCAATGTCCATTAAGACTCCTCAAGGATTACTTTTGGTGCCATGTGTGGAGGCTCTTACCACTCCCAAATTTTTAAAGACAGGAGGGTGGAGGTCAGATGCAGAACCTTGCTTCCTAGCTGTCAGGGCATGTACAGAGTATACCATTCATATAGCGCCACTCATCAGACAGAGATGAGAAGCCTGCCATCAGTTCATATGACTCATTTTCTCATGTATTTTTCCTGTCCCTTAACAAAGATATTTATTGAACAAATATTTGTGAACAAGTAGGCCCCAAACAATTCAGATGATTATGTTACCAAATTCAGTAAATCTAACACAGATGTAAGAATATTTTACAGCCACGTTCTGCAGCCATTACAGTTCACATCAGGCATCCAGGCGACCATACATCCAAGGTTGGATATGGGGCCAATGAGGGCCCTACCTGAAGTGCTGTTTCTAAAGGTGCAAACTAGAAAGCTTGCTAGATTCTTTCTCTGGTCTTTTCATCTTTCCAATTCTATGTCCCAGATAAGTATCTCCATGGGCTTTCTGGGAGCTGTTGGGTGATTGATTGTTTTCTTGACTGACTTTCAATGTAGTTCTTGAGTTACTTGGGTTTTTATGAACAGGCATCCTTTTCACAGAAATAATGAATTTATTATACTTAAAAGAACAGTGAGAGTGTGTTAGGGTGGGTGACAAAACTGAGAATCAAAGAAGGGCACAAGCTCTGCAGGTTTCCTCTACATCCCTAAAATAGTGTCCTGCTGGCTCTGAGCTCCTCTCATCTGGGACTCCCTGCTCCCTCCTGGCCATGAGGAGTGATATCAAAGTATGGAATGCTAAGCATGGTTGGCACCTGGTTGAACCACTGTCATCCTGCCTCAGCCTGACACAGCAACTGTGAAATCCTGTATTTTTCAGCTACTGGTGAAGAACATACAGCTAGAGGATGGCAAGATGATCCCAGCCTCACACTTCTTCAAGGGAGCAGCGAGTAGTGCCCTCGAGTTGACAGAGGCAGAGGTGATCACTGCAGAGGCTGTACGGGTAAGTGACGCCTTCCGGGTTGCTGTCTGGTTGGGAAGGTTGGGTATTGCACAAGTGCTTTGTGAGTTACATTCCATAGAGTGTATGCGCTGACCCCAGGGAAGAATTGGTCCTATTCTATCTCAGGGTTTTCTGATGTCCCTGTGCCCCTCCTTCCTTTGTATCTACAGCTCTGGGATTTCATGAACTGGGTGTCTGACTCTTCTAGCAATTCATTTTCAGTAGTAAATAAGCGAAAAAGAAACTGTTGGACTAGGTGAGTCAGAGTCCTAGACCATGACCAGTGATGAGAATGTGCTCACTAGAACTTGTCCAGAGAAGCTGCCCAGAAAGAATATCCTAGGTTGTGAATGGGCTTTGGGATCAGGCATACCTGAGATTCCATCCATCTTTGCTGCCACATGATACTGAGGGTGCTTGCCTCTCTGAGACTCAGTCTCCTCAACTGGTGGTCACTTCCCAGAGTTTGTTCTTGACCCTTCCTGCTCCCTCCATCTGTGTCCCTATCCCTAGAAGCCATACATAATATTGAGCCTTATTGAATGGATGCTGTTGGGTATATTTTCAGTCATTCTTCCTTTCAATTAATCATGTAATCAACTATGACTTATGATGGGGTACATCCCAATAAACCCATCCTAAGTGGAAAATATCATACTGTGGAAATCCATCAAATATGCCTAACCTGATGAACATCCTAGTCTATCAGCAAGCACGCTATAGAGTGTCAGTTGTTCCTCTTTGTGATGAGGACTGACAGGGAGCATCATGAGAGAGGATCAGACTACATTACCAGCCTGGGAAGAGATCCAAATTCAAAATTCTATTTATGAGTTCTGCTGAATGAGTATCACCTTCACTCTATTTGAAATATAAAACCTATAAGACAAATCTTATAAATTGGAAACCATCTTACTTACTGTAGAAACACTGAGCCTCTCCCAGATGCCAGGCATTGACAATGTAATATAAAGCTTACCTTCTCACAGGGAAGAGGTCCCACACTTAGCCAAGCAGATGAATGAAATAATTTTGTTATAAGTGTTCTTCACAGAAAGATGGGGTGTTAAGAAGGCAGTCTCTTGAGGCTTGAGCTCAGTGATAGAAAGGAGGATCAGGGGACTTGGTGCTGAGACCTGGGTGGAGAAAAAAGATCTTAGGGAAGCCCTTCATGACAGAAGGAACAGCAAATGCCTAAGTGTTGGGAGGGTAGGGACTTCCTTGTGTTTGGGGGACCATCTCAGGAGGATATGGAAGCCAGAGCCCAGGAGCCATAATGGACAGAGGTGAGCCAAAGTCAAGCCACAGCTGGTGACTGTGGGTGTTACGACATTGAGGCAGAGGACATTGCAAGGACTGGGCTAGATGTGAGGTGTGACATGGTTGAGAAGGCACAGAGTCCCAGCAGCTTCCTTACTGGAAAGCCAGACAATTTGAATATCTGTTTTTAAAAACTTCTACTGGGGCTAGAGGTTCAGTGGTTCAGGTCATGCTGACCTGAATCCTTCCCATGTACCTTTTCCTAACTGATTTAGGGGGAGTTGTTTCCCTCTCCTGTTCTTTCCCTCCTGTCCAGCCATGCCTGGCTAGGAGTCTGCCCAGAGAACAGTCACCCCATCCTGACCTGCTGTGTGGCCTAAATTTTTGGGTGAGTGGGAAGGTGCTGACTACTGAGCTTTCACTAGCCTCTCTACACTCATCTACAAGGCCAGTAGTCTGGTTCATGCTGCTTCTCACAGGTTCCAAGAGAGAGGGGCACTGAGCATGTTGCATCTCAGTAAGTACAAGGCCCAGGTCCCTGAGCCAATCATTACATTTGGTTCACCCTCAGAAGCACACCCCATCCCATCCCCATACTGAAACACTCATGTCTGTGTCATGCTAGGGACACTAAAATCCAGAGACCAAGCCAGGCATGAGGTAGGTGCTCAGGAGTAGTTGAGTCCTGCCCTCCTGTTCCCTAGCCATCTTCCTCCTGCCTAGACTACCACAGGGACTCTTGAGAAGTAGGCAGTCAATGTGAACTTTGTATGAGGGCACCAGTCTGGTTTTCAGAGTGGCCTGGGCTACTGTGGCTTCTGCTTCCCCCAAAAGTGACCACCTCAGTACTGCCACACACCCCTGGGATCTTGAAGTGGTCAGAGAGGCCAGCCTGGCACCCAGGCATCAGTGAGTGTATCCAGGGGCTGCTGTCATGGAGCAGTGCCTGTTCCCAGGCACCCCAGGAGGTATGTTCTCACACGGCCTTGTTTTCCAGAGTGCTTGGCAGAGGATCCTCCCCAGTGTTCCAGACATTGAAGATTCCACGGATTTCTTCAAGTCAGGAGCTGCATCAGTGGATGTTGTGAGGTAAGGCCAGAAGCAGAGGGGTCCTGCCCCAGGGATCTGTTGCTGGGTCATAAATTGCTACAAAACTGAGCACAAGGAAACAACCACTGTTGTGCTAATGTCAACCTGGGACCCAGAAAGGGCCCTTGTCCACAGCCCCTCAAAGTTTGTGGGAGCTGGGACAGCCAGGCAGCAATATCTATCCCAAGATGGCTTTTCACTGCCACATGTCACCCAGGTTAGGAGGGCTGGCACTGACAACAAATGGTTTCCCCATTATGGTGGCTTGGACTTCTATGTGGCGGCTCACTGCTCTGAGAGCACGGGTGCTACCAAGCAAAGCAAATCCACTAATCTGGAAAGTTCTGCCTCATCACTGCTACTGACCAGACTAGTTTTAATAGTCACAGTCTAGTGGGGTGGGAGACTGAGAACAATCCCTCAAGGAGATCAGAGAATCTGCAGCTACCTTAAAACAGCCACAAGACCCAATGCCCTGGTTAGGGCCTAAGGAGGTGAATTTAACATTTGGGAACCCTCAAGTTATATGTACTTGTATGAGATGATTGCAGGGAAGTGATGTAAGGAAATCTCAATTGCAGCATTAGGGTTAGTGGTGCAGGTCAGTGGTAGAGCACTTGCCTACATGCTCAAGACCCTGGGGTTCAGTCCTTGGCACTGCATAAATAAATAAATAAATGTACAGTTTATATACAGTAAGAGCCACATATCTTAAGTGAACAGTTCCATTAGCTTTGACTTAACTCATGTAAACTGCACCTTAATCACACTGAAAGCATCAGCAGCACTCTGCCTTTTTATGCATTTTCCTCATCCCCCAGAGATAATGTATCACCTTACATTAGTTTACCTATATTTCAACATCATAGGAATTGTCCTGTTTGCCATTTAACAGTGATAAGTTCTAACTTTATATAAAAGGAAGGATGCAGCATGTATTAGTATTTTACTTATGAAAAATAGTAACTTCCAATTGTTAAGAAAAAAAAGATCTTTGGCCAACATTCTTAAGGGATAAGTGACTACACTGAAGGTTCAAATTATGTTGTTATCATTATCACCATCTGTTACCTTGGGATTGGATGCATTTTCAGACAGGATTTCTCATCACGATAAGAGGGCTACACAGTTATTCCAGTCTAATTTCTTGTCTATATTTCTAGTGAAAAGGACATTTGCTTTCTTGACTGTTTCAACGTAAGTTCTAGATTTGAATTTTACTTGTTGTGTGGAATGATATGCCCCTATAAGAACCAATCATAGGCCAAGAAATTACATGCTCTGGCCAAGATTTGGTATAGGACCACTGTTGGAGCCAAGGGTTGAGTCAGCTTCATTCAGCCCACATCTCTGGAAAGAAAGAATAAGGTTTCTCCCTTAGAAAATGTAAATGTTTTTACAAGAAGCAGGGGAAATAGATACTGCAAAGGCAAAAAAAAAAATCTATCTGCCATATGTGAGTTTTTTATCCTTCAAAAGATCCAAATAAAACTATGGAGCTCCAGTGGAGGAATATTCATGTGAAAAATGAAGAAAGAAGGTTGCATTATTGTGTAGAGAAAATCTTCAGAGAAGCACTCAACAGGGCTCTATAGTTTGGTTGCTTCAGCAGACCTAAAAACTGTAGTCGGGCAGCACATGTGAGTGGCAGAGTGCAAGAGTTCCAGGGAAGGCAAGAAAGAGGACTTCCAGAACTACTTCAGAAAGTGGCAAAAATGAT
Source organism: Heterocephalus glaber (assembly GCF_000247695.1). The sequence continues at coordinate 420,906 of NW_004624773.1, forward strand.
GGGATGATTATGCTCAAAGTGAGAGAAAGTACTAGGGAGAGAGGTTAATGGCAATGTGTTTTTATTGCTAGAAATTTTTAAAAACTTAAACTTTCATCATATTTGTCAATCAAAACTCAAAACATGACATCTTAACAATTTTTAAGTACATTACAATATTGTTAACTACAGATCTGTCTAGAACATTTTCTTACATGAGTGAAACTTTCTACACATTGAACAACTCCCCGGTTCATTCTCCTGCTTTAGTAACAACATTCTGCATTCTGCTTTGATGAGTTTGACTATTTTAAATACTTCATATAAGTGGAATTACATAGTATTTGTCCTGTGACTGGCTTCTCAAGGTTCATCCATGCTATGGCATAGGATAGGATTTTCTTCTTTTTGTGGATGAACAATATTCATTATATA
>NW_004624773.1:429557-511653 GCF_000247695.1 Heterocephalus glaber
TGAGTAATTATTTCTGATTTCATTTTTCCCAGATCCTCTTTTGTTGCCAGTTCAGAGAGTCCAAGTGGTTGAGTATCAGATTATTCCATCTCATTTCCCTTTGGGGTTGCTGCAGATGATCTGGAAGTCTGTTTTTGAGGCTTGTTTATGTGTTTTCTCATTTCCACAGGGCAGGGTGTTTCTGGCACCCACACGGCTCACCTTCTCTGCCCTAGGAGCCTGGGATGGAGGCAGGGAAGCTCTTTACTTTTTAATTTAAATACCCAACCTCTCCATCACAGCTGCATCCCTGAGAGTGGGAGGGGCTGTGAACCCAGGAATCTCCTCTCCATCTTCACTTCTCCAGGCACGATCCTTGCTCTGCAGCCAGGAAGACTGGTGGGGAGGGCTGTCAGGTGCTTTCTGGGTTGGGCTAAGCAAGCTGTCATGCATAGGTGCCATTGGCACTTCCAGCCCCACCCCACCCCCTTTGTCTCATCCACATTAAGTGCAATGACCTAAAACAAAAAACAAAAAAAGGAAAATATATATATAAAGTTTTAATCTTTCTTGATTTATTGATTTATTAGGTGACCTAATAATTGATTTATCCTGCAGAATGTTCCATGTATATGTGAGAAGAGTGTATATTCTGGTATTTTTGAGTGGAGTGTTTTGTATATGGTTTATAGTGTTATTCAAGTGTTCCAGGTCCTTATTTATTTTCTGTCTGGTTGTTCTTCCCATTAATGAAAGCTGGGTGTCTAATCTCCAAATATTATTGTAGAAATGTTTATTTCTCCCTACAATCTTGTAAATCTTTGTAACCTTGTTGGATTTTAAACTTTATTTTGTCTGATAATAATATGTCCACCACAGCTCTCTTTTGGTTTTGCATGAAATATCTTCTTCATCTTTTTACTTCCAATTATTTTTGTGTCCTTGTACCTAAAGTCTCTGGCAGCATATGGTTTGTTGCTATTTTTTTGGCCACTCATCCAATTTATGACTTTTAACAGTAGAACTTAATCCATTTTAATTTTATTATTGATAAAGGACTTCTTCCATTTATCTGTTTTCAGTGTCTTATGTTTTCTGTATACTACCTTTTATATCTAGTGATTTTTATAGTATACTACTTTTATTTTCTTTTTCTCTTTCACTGTATATTTTTACTTATTTCTTAGTTGTTACCTTAGATATTATAATTAACATCTTAACCTTAAAGCAATCTAGTTTGAATAATACTATTGTGATTTCAGCAGTACTCAAGTATTCTAATCCCATACATCTCCATTCCTTCTCTTTTATATTGTTATTAGCACAGATGATGTCTTTATACATTGTATTCCCATTAATGCATATTTAAAATTATTTTGTACAATAACTATTGCATCTTATATAAAAGAGAAGTTACAAATTATATTAAAACTACAATTATCTTGTTTCATATTTGCCTATATAGTTGTCTTTCCCTATGGTCTTAATTTTTCCTTACATCTTCAATTTGCTATCCAAGATCCTCTTATTAATCCTGAAAGTCTCCTGTTAGCATTTTTTGTAGAGCACATCTATTAGTAATGAACTCCCTCAGCATTTTTATGTTTTTAATTTTTCTTTCATTCTTCAAAGATAGTTTTTCACTTATTGTTTTTCTTTGGGGGGTAGGACTAGGAAATGAACCCAGAACCTTTGCACTAAGTCACATCCTTAGCCCTTTTTATTTTGTTTTTTTTTTTCTTTTTTTTTCTGTACTAGGGATCGAACTCAGGAACTTGCATTTGTGAGACAGGCACGGTACCACTGAGCTAAATCCCAGGCCCTTTATTTTGTATTCTGAAACAAGGTCTCACTAATAAGTTGCCCAGGCTGGTCTTGAACTTGCAATCATCCTGCTTCAACCTGAAAAAGAGTTTTGATAGGTATATAATTCTTTTTTTCTTTCACAACTTTAAATATGTCATCTTCTTACCTTCTGGCCTCTATGGTATTTTAAGAGAAATTAGCCCTTAGTTTTATTGAAGATCCCTTGCATGTACTATAAACTTCTCTCTTGCTGCTTTCCAAATTCTATATCTCTGAGTTTCTGCAAGTTGATTATAATATGTCTCAGTATATACCCTTTTGAGTTTGTCCTGTATGAGTACATATTCATGTGTTTCCTCAGATCAGGGAACTTTTGGACCATTATTTCTTCAGATTTTTTTTTCTGTATTTTTTTCTCTGGGACTGCTAAAATGAGTATCTTGGCATGGTCTCTGAGGCTTTGTTCATTTTTCTTCATTCTTTTTTCTTTTTACTCTTCAAACTATATGACTTCAAGTTTACTGGTCCTTTCTTCTGATTGCTCAGATTTGCTGCTGAAGGTCTCTAGTGTTTGTTTCAGTTATTGTATCTGTCGGCACAAGCATTTCCGTTTGTTTCTTATTGTGATGTTTATTGATATTCTGATTTTGTTCATACATCATATTCTTGATTTATTTTAGTTCTTTATACATAATGTTCTTTAGCTCATTGAACATATTTGAGCCAATTGATTGAACATGTTTGACTAAAAATTCTAGTATCTTGTCTTCCTTGAGGATACCTTCTTTCAAATTCTGTTCTTCCTAAAAATAGGTTCTACTGTTCTCTCTTCCTCACATGTTTTTCAAATTTGTTTTTGTTGTTCAAAATTGGACATCTGGAATGTTATGATAACTCTGAAAATCTATTTCTCCCATTACTTGGGGAGTGCTCAATTTTACTTTTGAGGTCTAGGGCCATCTGTTTGTGACTTTTCAAAACTATTTTTGCAAGGTACGTATTCCTTGTTTTGCATGATCATTGAAGGTTCTGTTCCATTGTTTTTGCAGTTACCCGGTGACCAGAAAGAGAGCTCCCTAAATGTCTGACTCCCAAAGGGGAGGAGGAATAATGGGCTCTTTAAATCTCCTGGAAGCTACGAAGTGCAATTAAAATATACAGTAAATATTTAGATTTATAAAAGTTTATATTTTTCTCACAGTATAAGACAAACTGCCATTAATTGCCCTCAAAATACTCTCCATTGCTTCAAACACACTTATCCTGTTTTTCTTGGCACTTTCTCAAGCAGTTATGGAAGACCTGTTCCATGAGTGTCTTTATGATGTGTGATTAAAACTACAGTGAATGCTGTTGATGAGTGCCATCCCACAGAAAGGCAGGCTCATAAAAACATTAAAATATGTTCCCATTCATCTTATTCACCAGATCTGGTACCATGCAACTTCTGTCTCTAAATGACTAGGAAAAGTAAACATTTTGAATTGAATCAGGAAATCAGGGGAGCCAAGATAGCACAATTAAACATACTCACAAAAGAGGACTTCCCGAACTGCTTCAGAAAGTGGCGAGAATGATAAGTTTATTTGAAGTAAGGGGGAGTATTTTGAGGCGGATTAATGGCAATGTTTTTTACTGTAATAATTTTTTGAAACATTATATTTTTCATTACATCTCACAGCCTTTGTGCCAGCCTCTCAGCCATTAAATGCAATATCAGTGTTCAGAACATAGCTGGGGCATTTGGAGAACAAGGTTCTTATTGTTCTCTCTGGCTTCAGCAAGCTGTACCAGGAATGTGCCCAGCATTTCCACGACCTTCCTGTGGTGATGAGAAGTTTGGAGTTGGAAGTTGATACCCCATGAAAGGCTGAAATTCACTGAAACTTACCAACATTTACCAGCCTCTTCAGCATGCTTTCCCTGGTTGCTACAAGCATTTTATTATAATCAGCTTAGTACACTGCCACATCCATGTCATTTTAGCATTCTGGGAAGCTGAGGTAGAAGGATTGTAAGTTAGAGTCCTATCTAGTCAGCATTGTGAGACCCTTTCACAGGATAAAAAAATCAAAAGGGCTGGGGATGTAGCTCAGTGGTAGAGTGCTCCTGGTTCAATCACCAATATTGCAAACAAACTAACTAACAAAACTAAACTCTAGAGCTCTAAAAATGTTTGATTCAGATAGTTCTTATCCATTTAGTAGTTGTTTAGGATGGATATATTTCTAAAACTTCCTACTCCACTATCTTCTACCCATATGTATCAGTCGGGTCAGTGCTTATTAAAGAAATAGACTAAATGCAAGATATACAAATATATGAAAATTTACAAGATTAATTTACACTGGCTTTCCACAAAGTCAAATGTGGAAGAGTGTGAAAGGTCTGTCTGCTCTGGAGATCTAAAGGATCCAGTCGAAGGCCTGGAGATCAGTGTAACATCCTTGTGAATTTGTGTCAGGAGACCAAAGGGTCTATGATGGAAGGCTGAAGAGTCTGCACTGGAAACCAAGAGATAATGTCCAAGGTGAAGGTGAAGATTGGAGCTCCTCCAAAGAAACAGAAGCAAGCCTTCCTTCTTTGTTTCCCTTTTGTACCATTCAGGAGACAAGCCTACCCAGCATGGGTCTGTCTTCTGAAAATCCCCTCAGCCACACCCAGAACTATGCTGATCCAATTTAGTTGGGAGTTTCTTACTCAAGTTGACATAGTCAGTTAACTATCACAATCTATCCCTTGGCAACTTGAAAACCAGACACGTTTCTTTAAACCATGGTCTCCAGATACAAAGGCAAGTTCATAATTATGCACAAGATGTTATAACTATTCTGTGTACAAACAGAAGCACACTAATTCCCTCCCCAAAATAGAAGGCAAGTTTTCTTTGAACGATGTTTACTCCTAACATTTCATGACTTGAACATTATAAATAGATTTAACAGTGCTTAAAAACCAGTATTAAGTCTATCGACATAATATACATAGGAAGCATTTTAGGATAGAGCTATGACAATTGCAATCCTTGTTTCTGTAGCTGACCATAGGGCTGGAACTGGTATTTAGAACTACCTTCTTCTACGCATTCTGTATTCCCTTGGCCTTCACCAAGCACCACAGCAGGTCTTGGTTCTTTCCCTAGTGAGGTGATCCATACCTTCATTCCTGAAGGTTCTGCCTGGATTGGGTTGTTGTAGTTTCCCATTGACTTTAATAGCAGGGCATGGTAATAGTATGCCCTATGGGACCTCCTGCTCTCCAAGGATATTCTTCCTTCCCTCCATTGTGGAGTAATCCAATTTCCCCTTGATAGTATGGGTCAACCACCCCTGCCAGGAGTGTAACTCCATGTTTAGCTTGTTTAACCAGAGGCATGAAAAGACCAAAACAACTGAGGGAAAGTCTTGCTTCTAGTTCAATGGTATCTTTGTTGTACTTCATGGTATAAGCTTTAACCCCCTTTGGAACTAAGACTTCTAAGCCAGCAGAGGATAAAGTCTTGGAAACAGGTAGCAAAAATTTTGCTAGTGGATCACTGTGGATAATGGTGAGAGGTACCATTCCCATTCTACTCCTTGATTCCTGGACCCATGAATCCTGACTATTTGAGACATAGTACCATATAGTGGATGCTGATTCAAAGCATATACAGCCCTTTGAAGAACCTTGCCCACGCCCTCCAAACTCTTGCCACCTAGCTAGCACCGTAACCGTGTTTTCAAAAGACTATTCCACCTTTCTATCAATCCAGCCAGCTCTGAATGGTGAGGAACAGGGTAAGACCCATGAATTCCATGAGCATGGGCCCATTGCCTCACTTCTTTGGCAATAAAATGTGCTCCTTGGTCAGAGACAATGTGCTGTGGAATTCCGTGATGGATGAGGCATTCTATAAGTCAACGGTTGGTAGTTTTGGCATAAGCATAGGGAAGGTAAATCCATATCCAGAATAAGTGTCTACTCCAGTAACGACAAAGTGCTGTCCTTTCCGTGGTGGAACCGGTCCAATATAATCAACCTGCCATCAGGCCACAGGCTGATCACCTCAGGGAACAGTGCCATATCAGAGACTCAGTGTTGGTCTTTGCTGCTGGCATATTGGGCATTCAGCAATGGCTGTAGCCAGATCAGTCTTGGTGAGTGGGAATCCATGTTGTTGAGCCCATGCATAACCTCCATCTCTGCCACAATGGCCACTCTGTTGTGTACATTTAACTTTTAAGAAATGCCAGACTGCTTTACAAAGTGGTTGTATCATCTGCATCTCCCCAAGCAGTGTAGGAAAGTCCCCCTTGCTCAGTTGCTCTGCATATTTACAAGTATTTGGTATGTGTATTTGTCAGCATTCCCACTGCTGAGACAAAATGCTTGACATACACAACTTAAAGTATGAAGTGGTTTACAATAACACCATGATTCACAAATGCTTCTGTTTGCAAACAATTCAGTTCTCAAACAAAAGTGTTCAGCAAAATTTTGCTTCCATTCACAAACTCTGCATTGGGTGACAAACATGACCATGGCCATCTTCTCCACACAAACACAAACACAGCCATCTTCCCCAAAATTGTAAAACGAATTAAGTTTGTAAACTGAGGCATCACTGTATTTGCCTCACAATTTCAAAGGTTTTGGTTCATAGTGGGCCAATTCTACCCTCCAAAGGCACACACACCCTCGGTGATCCACATCCTCCAACTGGCCCCACCTCTTAGCAGCACATCCAGCTATGAGCTCATCAATAGGTGAGTCCACTGATGAGTATAGCACCCCCACGATCCAATCACTTCCAAAAACATTAGACTTTTGGGGACATTTTCAATCTAAACCATAACAATATAGTCAGTCTTTCTGTCTCTGACAATCTCTGTCTCTGCCTGTGTCTCTCCCTTTCCCCTTCCCCTTCCTCCCACCCTCCTGTGATGCTGAGGCTCAAACCCAGGGCCTTGTGCATGCAAAGAATGTGCTGTACCACTGAGCTTTTTCATTTTAAACATTTCAATAAGTATGTAACTGTATCTCATTGTGTCTTTAATTTGCATTTCCCTAGTGGCTGATAACCTTGAGTATCTTGTCATATTCTTATTTCCCACTTGTATTTCTTCTTTGGTAAAACATCTATTCAGTCTTTTGCCTATTTTTAACTGGGTTGTTTACTTTCCTAGGATTGAGTTTGGAAAGTTCTTTATGTATTCTGAAAATGAGGTCTTTTATCAGATATGTGATTTGGAAATATTTTCTCCCAAGCTATGGTTTGTCTTTTCATTCTTAAGTATCTTTTAAAGATTGCTATTAATTTTCTATTAATTTTTTTATTGGTACATTTTAGGTATACAATATAATGACATTCATCATTGGAAATTTGCACCTTTACATAATCTCTCTTGGTTCTTATTTTTTCCCCTTCCCCTGCCCTTCCTTCAACCCCTCCATCCCTCCCTATTTACAAAGACTTTGTTTCCATTTTTTCATTTTCTCATATTAATTCCATTCCCTTCTCTATTAGTTTTTATTATTAATAGATGGGTTGTCTCATTTACTCATTACAAAATAGTAGAGAGGTTATTATTATTCCTACTTTATAAATGTAGAAATTAAGAGGTAGAGGTTTTCGTCCTTTACCCAGTGTCACAAATTGGTAAGCAATGAGTGAGAATTTGAAACCTTCTGAGTCCACAGCCTGGGCTCTTAATCCCAATTCTAGGCTGATGGCCACACACGGAATGCTGAGATCAAGGCATTTATCTGGATAATTATGTTCAAAACCACTTCACCTGCCATTGGACCCACTCGTGCAGGTCTTCCAAGCCTCTACCCATGCTCCCCATGCTCCATCTCCTCCCTCCAGGTTGGTGGAAGAAGTGAAAGAGCTGTGTGATGGCCTGGAGTTAGAAAATGAAGATGTTTACATGGCAACCACCTTCGGGGACTTCATCCAGCTCTTAGTGAGGAAGCTGAGAGGAGAGGATGAAGAGAATGAGTGTGTCATTGACTATGTAAGTCCTGGGTCCCTCTGGATGGGCACGTCCCTATATATTCCCAGACATCTGCATCTGTAGATCCACAATGACATATGGGGGAGGCTGGACATTCTGGAAGCCAGGATTTCCCTGGTGCCCTGGATAGCCCAAGGTGTCAGAGCACTAGGGTAAACTCAGTAGAGGATATTACTGTCTAATGCTCAGTCATGAGTCAAATTCTGCATTTCAAGATGAGACCAAAAGTAAAATGATACTTTTAGTTCCCAATAAGGAAAACTGTTGATACTGTTCCTTCAAATTGTATTAATGAAAGTGTGATAAGTAATCCCAAACCTATTTTTTAAATAAACTCTTGAAAATTCTCATTTTGGGTTGTCTTGGTAGGTATACCAGCTCCCAACAGAATGAGCTTTGGGGTAACTTATTTCATTGGTGGTTTGGAACAGAAGCTGATAAAGTACAGATGGGCAAGGTGGACCCTAGATTGCCCTAGAGATAGTGAGTAGGCAAACAGTTGACTAACAAATTGGCAGTGGGAGGGAGTGGAGAGGGGAGGTGATCCCAGGGACTCTTGTGTTCAATGTGGAATTGTAGTTTCATAGAGAAAGGAGTGGTGGAGGGTGGGTGGCATTTCTGGTGTCTTAAAGGAACTTGTCCTTCAAAGCACAGAATGTAGATTTGAAGAATCCCCCAGCCCCATGAAGGAGGCTGTATAATCAGCCTGAGGACTCCAATCCAGGCATCATACCTCAGAGCCTGTGCTGTTTGTCTCTTCTTATCCCTCAATTGCCACTGTCCTATAGGACAGCTCCTGAAGCGTCAGTCCCTAGTTGTGCATGTTTATGTCCCAGTGTGGTTATCACTGCTCCCATATGTGAAAGACCCACCCTGCAGCTGTACCTTCCCTTCCAGGTGGAGAAGGCAGTGAACAAGCTGACTCTCTACATTCCGCACCAGCTCTTCATCGGGGGCATGTTTGTGGATGCTGAGGGTACCAAGACCTACGATGCCATCAACCCAACAGATGGAAGTGTGAGTGGTGGCCTAGAGCCCCCTCCTTGCCTGTTTCCCCAATCTTCTCCTCCCCTACCTGGGTCCCAACCAGGAGCCGCTGTTGAATATGCAGTTTTACAAGAACAGGAATGGACTAGAGTGGGAAGATAAGAAGGGGAAGTAGGGGAAGGCAAGAGGACTACAGAGGGACTTGAATCTGGGCCAGATCAGAGACTGGCACATGGTTCAGTCACTTCCAATGTCAGTCTATTTCACTTTAGAGTTTTCTGGCTGGAGTTCCGGGGATTTAGCTCAGTGGTTCCTCTGTCTGCCTCGCAAGCACAAGGTCCCAAGTACAATCCCCATTACCCAAAAAAAAAAAAAAAAAAACAAAACAATTTTATGGCTGGATTCACCAAGTTAATGAATCATACTCAGCTGACCTTTAGCCTGGATCTCTTGTTGCTATTGGGCTCTTTGGGAATGTCAAGAAGTGCTCTGAGGGAAGAACACAAACAGACCTTTTCCTTTCATGCATAAGCTCTCCCAGGCCTCTCTTCGTCAAGTATTCCCTTTAAGCCTGCTCATGTGGTTGGGGGTTCTGCCTCAGTGGGACCTCAGGAGGAGGCTACAGAAGCTATGGAGGTATCTCTGTAAACCAAGCCTAGGGAGGACTGTCGTGTTCTGCTCTACTACAGGTCATCTGCCAGGTGTCCCTGGCCCAGGTCAGTGATGTTGACAAGGCAGTGGCTGCAGCAAAGGATGCCTTTGAGAATGGGCTGTGGGGGAAGATCAGCGCACGGGACCGGGGCCGGCTCCTATACAGGTGAAAGCCCAGCACCCCCCTGTAGCCATCAACACCTTCAGGTTGGGCATGGTGGGGGTGTCCTTTCCTACAAAGGTCTTGTTCCTGGGGTCTTGGGAAAATCAAGGAGAAGTGGGCCTGGGGAGATCATGCCAGACTGACCAGGCTGGAGGATCCTACTGTGAAGCTCAGAAAAGACTTCTTGGAGGAAGGGACTTAAGAAGTAGGATGGACATCTGCAGACAAAAGTGGCCTTAGGAGAGAGGTACCAGGTGGAGGTAGGGAGGTATAAAGGAAGCCTATGATTAGTATGGGATACAAGTTGGGGTTGCCTGGGAGATGCAACTCATATGATCAGCCCCAACCAGGCACAGAGCTTATCTGCACTGGCCTGGGGCAAATGACTCGGGGCTCCTATGAGGAGACGGGTGCAACTGTTCATGTCTCTGCTTGTCGTTACTCGACCTGGTTCTAGCTGCTGGAATCTCCAGGTCTCACATTTTCCTGTGGGGTTTTTTGTTTGTGTGTTTGTGTGTTTGTTTTTATGTTTCAGTCAAGAAGGAAAGGGCATTCTTCCCTGTGGTTCCAACTTAGAAGTCTTAGGCAAGGAGTTGTGATTGTTTTAGCTAATGACCACAGGGTGGAGGGAAGCCTGGACAAGAGGTGCTATACCCCTCAAGCCACTGAGTCCCAAGGAGCAAAAAGGTGCAGTCACCCCCCAAAGTGTTGGGGTGATGTTTCCAAAAGCAGGGAGGGTGTAGGGAAGAGAAGCCAGGCAAAGTCAGAGAACACCAGCTGAACCATCTGGCTTTTATTCTCAGGGTACCGGAAAGGCTCCCCAGAGTGTGGAGCTGGTTGTGATGTGGTTCTACCCTGACTTGTCAGCCTTGAGCACCTGCATTGGCCTTGCATTCATAATCAGAATGGCTTTTGTATCTGTCCCAGAAGCTAAAAATGCCAGGGTAGCCCAACAGCAGAGAACCAGAGAGAGAAGGATCTTCATGGGTTGCCAAACAGAATTGACAAAGTGAAGTTAGGACAAGCAAAGACTAGAGCGGTGGAGCATGCTCAGCCTGTCAGTTTCCAGACTTCTTGGAGTACCCATCAATTGTGGGAAGCCATTGGATAGTGACACATGGTCCCCAGAGCTGGTGATCAGGCAGAACTGTGAAACTTTTAAAGTCCAGGCAGAAAAACAAAACAAACAACAAAAAAAACCATAATGTCTAGGCAGCTTGGGGCAGCCTTCTGGGTACACAGTGAGCTTGTTCAATTGAAAGAGCCCTCCCCAAGGTACTCTGCTGCCATCTGGTGGCATATGTCATCATAATGCTTACCAAAACACAATGACTGTAAGGTGGGCTCCATGGGGCTCTAAATTGAGACTGTGTGGAAAGATGATTCAAGAGCCTGAGAGCACCCAAGGATCTGAGTTCCTGCCCTGGGCAAACTCCTGCTCCCCTTGGAGGTGTCCCCATGGCTGGCTCTGCTGCAGCTCAGCAAGACAGAGGCTGGATCAAGATGCCCCAGGGAGGGAAGTAGGATGGGATCTCCCAGGGACATGGCTGCAGAGCACCCCTGGTTCAATGCAGTATGGCTCCCAGAGATCCTGAAGCAGGAGGCCTGACTTATCTAAGCATCTGGATGAGGCTGATGTGAAGAGGAGAAGGGAAGAAGGGATGAGAGTGCTAGGGTACCAGAATGAAGTGGGGACAGGACCTTGGGGCTGGTCAACCAAACACAGAATTATGGACAGGAGGAGACCTTAGGTGTGTTAGGTCACATTGTATCTGCGTGCAGAGAGGGACAGCAGACCAGCCAGCTTTGGTAACATAATTATCTCTGGACCCATATGGCTGTCTGCAAGATTAAGGCTGCTCCAGATCTGTGGTCCCCACCTTTCCCCCTTCTATCTTCCCCCTTAAAGATTGAGACCTTCCCATCAGTGAGGGAGGACTCTTATAACTCTCAGGCTTCCCACAGTAGCATGTCTGTCAGTCGCCTGGGAGGGCAACTGGACAGCAGAGAGACATAGTTACACACAGTAGGCTGTATAAACAGGCCTTCCTGGGCACCTCTCCCTTGTCATTCCTTAGTATGGAGTTGGGGATCACCCCTATCTCTGGAGATGCCAACCTCAGGAGTATGCCCCCAGATGGAACTGCCTGTTTTCTTGATATTTACAAAGGCAGATGTGCTTTCTCTTAATCAAAGCTGTCCAAAGACAGGAAAGGTGGCCTTTTGAGATGGCAATTTTTCTGCTGTCTGCAGTGAGTGCAGAGTATTGGGGGGGGGGGTATAAAGTAGTTAGTCCATAGATATTTCAGGAAGGGAAGAAGGAAGGAAAAGGAAAAGAGAGAGGGTCAGAGGGTATCATACTGATGCCCATCAAGTAAATTGAATGTTATTATCTCATTGTATAGGTGAGGAAACTGAGGTCAGCACATCTTGAATGTGGCAGAGTCGGGAGTGGTGTGGTGGGTGAGACCACTGACTATATGAAGAAGGACCTTAAAAGACTGTCCCAGACCTGAACCCACCTTCTGTTCCCCATTTTGTCCTTCTCTAGGTTAGCAGATCTCATGGAGCAGCACCAGGAAGAACTAGCCACCATTGAGGCCTTGGATGCCGGTGCTGTCTACACACTAGCCCTAAAGACTCATGTGGGCATGTCTATCCAGACCTTCCGCTACTTTGCTGGTTGGTGTGACAAGATCCAGGTGAGGCCTGGGCAAAGCCCACACTGAGAGTGCTTATGTGGGCAGGCTCATAGAGGGGAACTTCAAGGGCTATGTACTGACCTGAACACTATGTACCATGATGGATGGCTTAAAACAACACCCACTTCTTAGTTCAAGTGTTTGCAGGTGGAAATTCTAGGTGGGTTCAATAACAGGATTTCACAAATATATTAGTCAGCTTTATGTTATTATATGAAATACCTGATATAATCAATTTATAAAGAGAAAAGGCACATTTTGGCTCATAGTTTTGGAGGTTCTAGTTCATGATCAGTTGGTCTGGTTGCTTTGGGGCCTGTGGTGAGGCCACACATCATGGCTGGAGTGTGTGGTAGAGCAAAGCTCCTCACTTTGCGTAGCCAGGAAGCAAAATGAGAGTTGAGGGGACCTTGGTCCGGCAGTCTCCTTGAAGGTCACACCTCTTTGACCTAACTTTGTGCTCCTAGGCCCCAGCTCTTAAAGCTTCTACCACTTCCCAATAGCACTGCCCTAGGAACCCAGCCTTTTTAACACATGAGTCTTTGGGGAACATTCCAGATCCAAACTATAGCGGTAAGAGAAGGTGTGAGCTGGGTTGGGCCTTCTCCTGAGAATCTGGGGCAGAGCTTGTTTCTAGGCCTATTCATGTGTTAAAGTTCATTTCTCTGTTGCTCAAAGGCCTAGATCCTTGCTGGCTGCTGACCAGGGCACCTCTGAGTCTCTCTAACACTCTTCTGCCACTAACTGGAGAAAACATTCTGCTTTCCTGGGGACTCCGGTATCTATTCTATCATGAGGCCCACATGCTTCATCTCCCATTCAAGGTTCACTGGGACACACAACGTTGAAGGAGGGGCTCACAGTGCTGGGGAGAGACCTGAACTCTGCAGTTTCTCTCCTGTCCACCAGGGGTCAAAGAGCCCAAGATATGCCATGACAAGGGGTGCCCGATCTCTTCCCACTGGAGCCTCCTGGGCCTCTTGAGCTAATGCAGCTGCTTACAGCTCCAGGAGCAGACTTCTGAACCCTCTCTCACCCTTTCTCTGTCCAGAAATCAAAGCTAAAGGCCTTGTGCCTACCAGGACCAGCTTTCTACCTTGGGGCTGTGGCTGCTAGACTCCAAGTGGAGCCAGCACTTTGCCCCTCCAGGCTGTCCACTCTGCCATCTCGCAGCATGTGTAAGCTGGCATTTTTGGCTTCTTATCCAGCTGTGTAGTAGGGGAGTTAGTACTTGGACAAGACCTTGTTTCTCCTGGGACTCAGTAGGAGCCAGCTACCCAAAGGGAAAGGGGTGAGAGCCCAGCAGTAATGACCCTATACTTCTTCCAGGGCTGCACCATCCCCATCAACCAAGCCAGACCCAACCGCAACCTGACCTTGACCAAGAAAGAGCCTGTTGGGTGAGTCCCTGCCCAGGGCAAGGTAAAGCTGTGTACCTTGCTTTTCAAGCATGTATACACTAGACTGACATGCTAGCCCACAGACAGCCATTAATACCCCCTTTATGCATATTCATGGGACAGCTATTCCATTTACTTCTAGAGTACCTGCTCTATGCCAGGTTCTGCTATAACATCATAAGTATTTTGTTTAACCCCCACAATAATCCTATATCAGCTTTGTGGTGGCAGAGAGTATACCCAAAAAAGTTTATCCAGAAAGAATGTAATGAGATCAGTGTACATAAAAATGAGAAATAGTTCAACCAGTCAGGGTTCTCAAGAGAAGCAGAACCAATAGAATATTTATAAAAGGATTTATTAGATTAGCTCACATGATCAGAGGCTGCATAGTCCTACAATAGCCATCTTCAGGCTGGAGAGTCAGGTAAACCAGTAGCTTCTTAGCTCAAGAAGCTGGAAGCCTCAGAATAGGAGGCACCAATAATGCAGCCCTAGTTCGATGTTGAAAGCCTGGGGAGCCCCTCTTGCTGCAAGTCTATATTCAAGAGCTAATGTCTTACTAATTTTCTCCTTGCTGAGACAATATACCTAATACCCAAAGTTAAAGGAATAAAGGTTTATTTGGACTTCATAGAGGTTTCAGTCCATAGTCATCTGGCTCCAAGGCAGGGTGGCTTGGCAGAGAGGCATCACAGAAGAGAAATAGTTCATGGCAGGCAGAGGCAGCAAAGCAACAGCAGCGGCAACCTCCCTCCTTTTTTAAACCATTCAGACTACAAGCCTTGAGCAGTGCAAACCGCACCCAGGTTGGAGCTTCCGTTATCTACCCCCTTAATCCCATTATCATACTCTTAATCCACATTCACACATCCTAGACCCAGCTACGTTCAAAACTCCCCACCTATGACCACATGAGGCACTGGGGACACATCTAGATACATCCCAAAACAGCTAAAGAAGCTGTAGTCTGATGTCTGTAGCAATGACAGGAGCAAAAAAAGTGTACCTGCTCAAGATGAACTGATCTTACATGTGTATCAGAGTGGCCACCTTACCCTATATTTTGTTCCACTCATGCTTTCAGCTTACTGGACAGTGCTGCCCACGTTTAGGGAGGGTCTTCCCTCTCAGTTTGCTTGTTATATGATATGCCAGTTATCTCTTGAAATCCCTTCACTGACACACCCAGCAATGTGTTTAATTAGTTTTCTAGGCATCACTTGATCCAGTCAAGTTAAGAGATTCACTATCTGTCAACCACAGATAGCAGAGCTAGGCAGGAAAAATACAAATGTAGTCTAAACAGCTACCTAAGGAGGGGCTGGGATAATGCACATTACAACCAGAAATGAAGCACTTCTTCTCACCCCCAGAGGGCCCCAATGCAGAGGTAGAGAGAAGAGCCTACCCATCCACTGTGGGAAATGCAGGTCCACTCCTGCTAGAGGCAACTTGGCAGTGACCATTCAGGACCCACAGCTCCCAGTTGTGGTAACTCACACACACGTACACAAGTGGCCTCAACCAGGAACCTATACACTGGCCCCAACATCTACTAGAGCTGGAAGGCTCTATTGAAAAAAAGTGCTTCATCTGCCATTGTCTCAGAGGCCTGTCCTGAACACAGTGGAGGGACAGGCTCATGGTAGCAGGGCTGAGCAGTGGCTGGAAGGGAAGGAGGGAGGGGTAGGCCTCAGATCCACAGGGTAGCTTGTCTTACTGGATAAGCAGAAGCCACAAGGTCTTCCACTGAGAAAGGCCACTGACAAAAATAGATGGGGGAGCAAGGCTAGTGAAAGGCCAGTTCTGAGGGCAGCTTGACAGAGATGTATTTCCCTGGTTCCTGAGTCCCACACCCTTACTTACTATGACCCACTTCCAGGGCAGGCTCTGCAGACTCCCAGTCCTGGGGGCTCAACCTTTCCCCTGACCAGCCCATGTATGAGTTTATTCAGTCCACTACAACATAGAATCACAAACAGAGTGGCTCAATCATCAGAAAATTATTGGCTCACAGTTTGGGGAGCTGAAGTCTGAGATAAAGGTGTTGATTAGGTTCTTCTGAGAACTCAAGGAGAATCTGTTCCAGGCCTGGTATCTAGTATGTGTTAGTCAGTTTTCGGTTACTATAACAAAACACTTGAGATAATCAACTTAATAAGGGAGGAGATTTATATTTGGCTCGTGGTTTCAGAGGTTTTGATCTATAGTTCCTTGGCCCCATACACAGCATGTGGCAAAGGAGGCCTCTATGTCATGGCAGTTGCCATGCACAGAGAAAGACAGTAAGGGGCCAAAGTCCCAATGGCTCCTTGAAGGGCACTCCCTTATTGACCTAACTTCCTCCCACTAGGCCCCACATCTTAAATGTTCCATCATCTCTCAATAGCCAGAGGCTCACAATCAAGCTGTACTCACATGAGAACTGTGCTAATATGAGACTTGAAAGGATATTCAAGGTCCAGGCCACACATGATTTGCTGGCCTTCTTTGGCATTCCTTGACTTGCAGAAATGCCATCCCAATCTCTGTCTTCATGTCCACTTGGTGTTCCCCTGCAAGGTTTTCACGTGGCTTTCTTTCATAAGGGCAGCTGTCACATTGGATTAGAGTCCTATCCATCCACTGTGACTTTGCCTGAAATTGTTCCATCTACAACAACCCTATTTCCAAACAAAGTCACATTTTTCAGTCCTGGATGTTAAGACTTCAACATATGAATTTGATGAGGGGCTCTTTTGATGTTTCCTTCTTTGGACCCTCCTGCAAACCCACATCTCACTCTAACCAGTGGATGCATCCCACTTCCCTGGGAACATTCAGTAACCTCATGCTCTCCCTGCTGCCTGCCCTGTCGCCTTGACCCTCAAGGCATATGGGAGTTTGGGGGAGTGGCTTCCCTAACCCCCTTAGTGCATTCCACAGCTCTCAGGATAATGTGCAGTCTCCCATGCCTTACCCAGCTCATGCATCCTTTGAGCTTCCTTGGGCTGCCATCCTGTCCACTAGCCTTTGCACATACCTTTCCCACAGCTAAGAAGTTGCCTTCCTAAGAAACATTCTGTGGTGATGGTGGTAACAATCATAGCCTGTGTGGGGCGCATCTGTTTGCCTGACACTCACTTAGAGAGAAGTGTTATTGTGACTCCATTGCACAGGGGCCAGGGAAAGCAGGACCACACAGGATTCAGACCTGGCCAGCGTACCTGTTGGCCCTCAGGTCTGTGCTCACAGTACTCTGAATATAAGGCACATGTGCCATCTGTTTCCCAAGGTGGCACTGACAGTGGGCCCCAAAGCTTCATGTAGGCAAATCTTATCAGGGCTCCCATGGTGACTCTGTCTTCTCCTCCCATGGACTGGTCTCTGGACCCTTGCCCTGGCCCTCCTAGTCTGCCAGGACCCTCTCTTTGGCCAACAGGCCTGTGTTCTCACCTGTACCTGCCCACTGTCACCCTCCCTCATTGCTTGTCCTCCTAGATAGCCTCATCAGAAACTGACCAGTGTCCCACACCATCGTGTCCCATTAGAGAGAGAGCTACCATCAGACTCATTCATACTCCTTTATTAGGGATGGAAAAAGGCAGGATGAGCTATCTCTGTGGGACTTGTCAGGAGCCTGGCTTTGAGAGTAGAGGCCAGGCCCTGGAAGTAGGGGAGAGAATGGCAGATAGGTCTGTTGTGGGCACCTGTGCTGAGGAGAGGGACAAAGTCCTGCTTCTTTCGTATGATAGTGTCTGTGGCATTGTCATTCCCTGGAACTATCCCCTGATGATGCTGTCCTGGAAGACAGCTGCCTGCCTTGCCGCTGGGAACACAGTAGTGATCAAGCCTGCCCAGGTGAGTGGGGATCAACCCAGGGCTGGGCCTGTGGGCACTCACTATACAGAGAAGCAAGGTGGTGGGGGACTGGTGGGGCCCTTTCCAGGGAAGCAACCTTATGGAGGGAGGGTAGAGGTGGGATTTCAGAAGTCAATCATGCAGACCATGGATGAGGACATTCTCCTTATCCTGTTTTCCTCATCTGTACTTTGGTAATAATTTCCCTCCACTGCCTGCCTTCCAAGGTGGAAGGAGAAACTGGAGGCAAGATACACCATCATATGTTGTGGACAGGGTGCCCAGGAGGCCACTCACTGTCCAGTTTCCATTTCCCTTAGGTACCCTCAGCCCTGAGAAAAGGAGAGAAGCCCTTGATGAGTTCTGAGATTTCCAGAGCCATCTCCCATGGATTCAGCCTTCAGCAAAGGCCTTTGTGGGGGTGGGAATGAGCTAACCTTGACCAGGAAGGATACCCTGGCCAGAAATGTACAGAAGCCCGGAAGAAGAATGATTGCAGGGGTGGGGCAGGGGTTGAAGGACCAGAAAATGACCTCCCTTGTGGTTTCTAGAAGTGGAGCAGTAATCAGAGTTACAGAGATTCAGGGACAGCAAGGTGCACTGGAACCTCAGGAGGGCACCTGCTGCCACTGCCAAGGCAGTACCTACCGCACTAGATGGTCTCGTCTCTATCTTAATGCTGGCAGTTCTCAGAGGAGAGGCTGGTTTTACTAAGAGCTCAGGAGCAGCTGAACCCTGGAATGTGAGCTGGGGCTCTACTCTGAGGATGGGACCCTACTAGAAAGTCCTATTCAACTCTGCTTCTCAGGAACTAGTATAAATAAACAAGAAATTAACACAGTGCAAGACAGTGTCCAGGCCTGGCCAGAGAGCCGGAACCCTGCTAGGAGGAGAAGCTAGGACAGCCCTTCTTCCCACTTGGAGCTGTGAAGGAAACTCAGTGAGTTGGCCATGCCTGCTATGGTTGGTCTTCCTGATGCCCTAATCCACTGCTGCTCTCTCCCTGCTTTCCAGCTGGGGCGCTGGGAGAGGAAGGCAGAGCTCCGCTTCCATACTCCTCTTTACCCAGTCTTTTCTTTGTCCTTTCTCAGGTAACACCACTCACAGCCTTGAAGTTTGCAGAGCTGACATTGAAGGCTGGCATTCCCAAGGGTGTGATCAACATTCTCCCAGGATCTGGTGAGGGCTGCAGCCAGGCACAGGGCTGGGGCTCCAGGGAGCTGGAAATGAACTTAGCCAGAATAGGGCCTGCTGGTTAATGTGCCCTCCAGAGCATCTTGGTGAGAGCCAGGATAGAAGGCCAACCCTAGTCCAGGAGGCCTCACCCTGGGGAAGGAATGTGCACCTGAAAGGACTTCAGCTTGAATGTCCCCATTGAATGTTTTCATTGTGCATATTCATATGCTCTGGAATAAACTACATGACTTGGGAATTATCATCCCTTAGACATTTGAGATAATTTATCTGTAGAACATTCAAGGCTTAGAGTATTTGGGGAGGTAACTGCTTCTTTAGTTTCTTCTGTGTTTAGCAGTCTAATTTATTGGAAAAGTTGTTTTGCTTGTGCAGATTTTAAATCTCTTGAAACACGAGTTGTATGTAATAATCTTATTTGAATCTCCTTTTTTCTCTGGTTGATTATTGTAATAGCCTCTGTATATTTTCCTTTTTTTCACTCTTAAAATTTATTTACAAAAGTTATTGCTTGTTTGTCCTTATGCCCTCACTGTAAAAAAAAATGCTTGTGGTTCTCTTTACTTTGTTCATTAGTCTTTTAATTTTTATTGCTCTTATCTTTACTATACCTTTCTATGTTTTCCTGGGTGTATTTTTTTAACTTTGTGAGTTGACTATTTAATTTTATTGATTTTTGTTATAGTTTTAAAGAGAAAAGCATTTAAAGAGAATTTTGGTGACACTTCATATCCATTGATCAACACTTTTATTGTTATAAATGCCTATTTCTGATGTTTGATAGTTTTTGTCTTCAGGTCTAATTTGTCCAATATTAGGGTCTGTATATCCACCAAGCTTAGATAGGATTACTGTTTGCATATTTCTTTTCTATTCTTTTACTTTCGATCTGTTCATAACCTTTAAATCTTAACTGTGCTACCATTAGGCAACATATGGTTCAATACTTTTTTTTAATTCAGTCTGACAATCTCTGCTTTTTTTTTTTCCAGTACCAGGGATCGAACTCAGGACCCTTTGCCCTTGAGAAGCAGACAAGGTGCCACTGAGTTAAATCCCCGGCCCTATCTCTGCTTTTGGACTGGATAGTTTAATTCATTTACATTTAATATTATTGATATAGCTATATTTGCCCATTTAGTTTTTATTTTCTGAATCTCTTGTCTTTTCCCTTTTTATTTCTCCTTTACTGCTTTCTTTGCCATTAACTTAATACTTTCTAGGTTAACATTTTAATTTTTAATGATAGTTTTCATTTTTTACTTATTTAGTTATTTAGTGGTTATTCTGGGATTTACCATCTACTGCTTAACTTATCAAAATCTACTTCAGATTTACACTAACTTAATTCCAGAAAAATATAGAAATGTTACCTCCACAAAGCTCTGTTTTCTCTTCTTCTTTTTGTGCTATTATCACTTTTTCTATTTATATAATATCTATATATGTTACAAACCAAGCAATACATAGCTTCAAATATTACTTTATATAATTTTATAACTACTAAAGAAGATAAAAAAGAAAGGAAAGCAAATATATACTTATAGAGTTTGTTATATTAACATTATTTATCCTTTCTAGTTCTTGTCATTTGATCCAATGGATTTGAGTTACTGTTTTCATTTCCTTACCTCACTTCATTTTTGCTTCCATCTACTTTTTTTCTGCTACTGCCTAATATGTTACATTGCTGTTTGTCATAGACACAACAGTATAATTATATGTGTATTTATATAATTGCATTTTATATCAGTTAAGAAAAGTGAAGTATGTTTTTTTACTATTTTTATAATTACATAATTACCTTTACTGTGCCTTTTTATGTGAATTCTGATTACAATCTATGATCACTCAGTTTCAGTTTAAAGAGCTTTCTTTAATATTTCTTGTGAGGTGAAACTGCTATCACTAATTCCCTCAGTTTTTGTTTGTGTGACAGTGTCCTTACTTGCACCCATTTTTTTAAACACTAGAGAGTTTTACTAGAGATGAGTTTCTTTGTTAACAGTTTTGTTCTTTCAGTGTACTGCCTCTGGTTGGTTTCTAGTGAGAAATCTGCTATTAATTTGTTGAGGTTTCTGTATGCTTGACAAGTCGCTTTTCTTTTGCTAGTTTCTAGATTTGTCTTTCAGCATTTTTACTACCATATGTCTGGTGCGCATCTTTTTGTATTATCTTACTTGGAATTCATTGAGCTTCTTGGATGTACAGATTAATATTTATTATTAAATGTGTAATGTTTTCAGGCAGATTTATTATAATTTTTTTCTGCTTTATTTCCCCCTCCTCTCCTTTTGACACTCCCATTGCACATATGTTGGTGCAATTAATGGTGTTTCACTTTTCTCAGAGGCTGTATTCAATTTTTTGCTATTTTTTCCTCTCTATTCTTTAAATTACATGATGTCTATCAATCTGTCTTCAAGTTCACTAATTCTTTGTTCTGTCAGTTTATATTTTCTGCTAAACCCTTTATTTTAACATCAGTTATTGCACTTTTTAATTCCAAATTTTTATCTGGCTATTTTTTTAAAATCCATCTCTTTATTGACATTATTTGATAAGACATTGTCATCATAGCTTCCTTTAAATAGGGTTTTCTTTAATTCTTTGAACATTTTTATAACGGCTGCTTTGAAATCTTTACCTGTTAAATACAACATCTGGACCCACTATCAGGCAATTTATATTGTGTTGCCTGCTTTTTTCTCCTTTTGTGATGGCTTACACTTTTTTTATTTGCACATCTCATACTTTTTAAAAAACTGAGTAACTTAGGCAATGTATTGTAATATCTGAATGCTGATTTCCTTTCTCCTTTTTCAAGCTTGTTTTTGTTACTGCACTTGCTTTTTATTTGTTTAGTGGCTTGGTTAGATATCTTAGTGAAATTTATCCCCCCTGCAATGTGTAGCTTCTTATTTCACTCCTCAGAGGGTAAAGGCTTAGATGTGCACATAGTCACCCTTAGGATGGCAGCAGTTTAGCAGGACTCTTTGACTCTTTTCCCTGGTTTCTGTACAAGTGTCTGCCAACTTTGGTTATCACATCCTGCTATTCAGTAACAGTAATTGTGAGCTGGCTGCTCTGTTATTTTCCACAATGCTCGAGCCATAAATTGCTGTACAGTTTGGGCCTCTTTGCAAGGGGTAGTTTTGATGTCAGTCTTCCAGGTTGGTTCTTACCACAAAAGAATTCCTCCCTCATTCTCTCTAATAAACAGCCTGACCTACAATTCATCATATATATATATTTGCAAATATTTTCTCCCACAAAGAGTGGATTAATAGGAATGATAGATTGGAATTAATATCAGAATCATTTGTAGAACTTTAACTTGATATAAAGGGAGGATGCAAGGGTCTCACTCTAGATATACCAAACCAGAAAAAAATCTGCAGGTACACCTGAGCATATGAGTTTTACAAGTCTAGAAGCACAGGAGCAGTGGAAATGAGGGACTGGGCAAGTGCACAAGCCCCAGGACTGGGTGATTCACAGAATAGGGAAGGAAAATGTAAAGAATGACTCCCAGGTTCTTGGCTTAAACAAACTGGCTGCAGAGAGAGGTTGTTTACTGGAATGGAGAGCCCTGGAGGGGGAACAGAGCTAAGAGAAGATTCAGAGTTCAATTTCAAACATGTTGAATTTGAGAGTCTGTAAGTCATCCAAGTGCAGGTGCCAAATAAACAGAGGATGATAAATAGATCTGGATTCTGGAGGAGCTTGGTCAGAGATATAGATTTAGGAGATGACATACCTGAAGATGACATTTGAAGACCTGGCTGAGATCAGCTGAGGAAGCCCTATAAACTGAGGAGAGGAGATGAGTGCCCAGAATGTAGCTAGCAGTACTGCGTATTTTAAGGTTGAGTGAGCAGAGGAAATGAAAAAAGAGCAGTTGGAGGATCAAACTAGAAGAGCAAGAGTCAGAAGCCTAGTCAGGAAGGAGACCTAAGGGGGGGGGTGTATGTTATGTTTAGAGAAGGTGATGTCAGGGAAGCCCATCCTGAAGTCTCGTTGAGCCAGAGACCTGAGAAATGCAGAGGAATTGGGCACCCTAGCGGCAGGTGTGTGAAGGTTCTAGAATGGAATGGGGAAGTGCTGGGGTACCAGACAGAACTCAGAGCATTCCAAGCAGGAGGAGTAGCATGTATCAAGGCTCTCTATGGCTGCCTGTACCCTGAGGCTGATCCTTTTGGAGTCTATGATGCTCAGGACATCATGTCCCCCTTAAACTCAAACAGACACCCTTGGGTGTCTGTTAAAGCCCCTGAAGAGCTGGTGAGCTGAGCATTTTTCCTATGCTTACTTCCATCTGTATATCTTCTTTGGTGAGGTGTCTGTTCAACCTGTAGTGTTGTCCCTAATAAGTAGAAAGCCACATGGTTGGTGTATCGGTTTGTAAGGGCTGCCATGTAAAGTACCACAGACCAGGGACTTAAGCATGAGAAAATTTTTTCTTGTTGCAACCAGGGAGGCTGGAAGTCCAGCTTCAAGGTGTTGGCAGAGTTGGTTTTGTCTAAGGCTTCTTTCCTTGGCTTATAGATACCATCTTCTCCTGGTGTCCTCACATGGTCATCCCTCTGTTTCTATCAGTATCCTAACCTCCTTTTCTTTTAAGCACACCAGTCATCCTAGGAAGATCTACCCTAATGAACTCATTTTAATTTAATGATGCTTTTAAAGACCCTGCCTTCAAATACAGTCATGGTCTGAAGTACTGGGGGTCTAGACTTCAACATTTGAATTTGAGAGGATGCAGTTCAGCCCATACCAGGGGCAGAGACCCAGGAAGCTCTAGGCTCAAGGGACACTAAATATGCAAGGAATGGAGCACAGAGCTCTAGCCTTTGGTATGGACATATGAGGGACTAGTGGCAGGGGTTGTGTATTCTTCAAAACCACTGTGGCCACCCTGAGCTAACCACCCTCTCCCACCTGTAGGCTCACTGGTTGGCCAGAGACTCTCAGACCATCCTGATGTGAGGAAAATTGGATTCACAGGTTCCACAGAGGTGGGCAAACACATCATGAGGAGGTAGGTGGCTTGGGGTGGGAAGAGGGAGAGGTCACACTGGCCACAATGTCTGGACACAGACAGTGCTATCATGTGAGATAGGTCTGGCTTTTCAAACTTCAGTGAGCATGGCTATCCATAATGGCCATGTTCAATTCAGATGCTGACACAGTGTGTCTGTATTTTCCACAAGCCCATAGGACTGTGGGGCGGCACTGCAGAGTCCACTCAGACCAAAAGGTCCTGGCACCACGCTGCCTGATACAGTCCCACAGAGCTCACTGTCCCCCATAACTGCTGTGTGCTTAAAGTGGGGCCCATCTGAATTGAGATGTGCTATGAGTGTAAAATAGATACTGATTTCAAAAACTCAACCCACACAAAAAAGTAAAATATTCATAATTTCTTGTACTGATCACAAGTTGAAATTGTAGCACCTTTGATTAGTTAGACTTTAAAAAATCTTACAGTTGGCCCTCTATCTATGCCTGCAGGTTCACATCCACATTCACAGTTTCAAACAACTGCAGATTGGTAATATTCTGGCAGAAAAATATACTAAATATGTACAGTTTTCTTTCTTGTTATTATTCCCAAAACAATACAGTATAACAAGATTTTACAAAATGTACCTGACTGCCTTGAAACTCATTGAATTTGGTACTTACACATTTTGATGTAAAACTTTTGTCCCAGTACTCATGGTCATTTGTTTGGCATTTTACTCTCAAGCTAAAACTTGTTAGTGTGAATGTCTTACAACCTTTTTCACGCAAACAATTTGTTTGATATTTGTCATTTTTGGTATTTGTTGCACTTCCCAGAACCAATCAATAATGAGTACCAGGGGTACCAGTGTATTAGCTATTATAAGTAAACTAGAGAAGATTTAAAGTATATGGGAGGATATACATTGATCACATGCAAATATAATACCATGCCATTTTATATAAGAGACTTCAGCATCCAAGGATTTTGGTATCCACGGGCTTCCTGTAACCATCCCCCAAAGAGTCCAAGGGAAACGTATTTGGATTAAATTCACCTTGTTTCTTTTCCATTTTCTTTCAGTGAAACTATCAACAAAAATTTTTCATTACATACATGTATAGTATTTGAGGCTTTTTTGTATGTCTAAAGATAGAACCTATCTAGAGCATCCACTTATTTTCATCCCTTAGACTTCAGCCTCAAACTAACTGGGGCCTGCTTATTCCTGGCTCTATCACTAATTCATGATATGACCTGGGCCAAACCCAGGCCTCATTTTCCCCACAAGCTCCATGAAAGTCACTTCCTAGGCTTGGGTGTTCTGGCCTGTACTTCTGATGAGTTTAGAGGTAGGCAGCCCTGCACCACAGGGTGACTACTATGGCCCAGACAGATGAATGTAAAGTGGCAGTGATTCAGAGAAGGCTGTCCATCTGTCCTGTCTCAAAAGCCAGCCCACTGCCTCCTCTGTGGTGTGCAGATTGCTTTGTCCCATCTCAGTGCATAGGTATTCATCAAGTCCAGGATGAGGACCCAAGAGATGTCAGCTCTTGGAACCTCCTGGAAGAAGGTTTTGGGTAACAACATTCAGAAGAGCCCTTCCTGCTCTGGAACACCATGAGCAGGTGTTCCAGGACTCTGTAGAGTCCTCTCCAACTTGCCCATGAGCACCCCCTAAGTCAGGGGAGCCCTCCTCCTGGGTTGGTCCTGATCAAGGAGACCATTCTTCCCTAGGTCCTGCCTGGTATTTTTCTGACTCAGTTAACTGAGTGTACATTTGAGGACAGCATCATTGAAGTACATGTCCTGCCGACTGACGTCACATAATTCCCTCTCTGTTTGCACTGTCACTAAAACTCTAAGATGCCAAAGTTCTATGACCACTGCAGCTCCACTAGCTTGGAGAGAATACAGTTTCTTTATTTTTTCAGCATTGGCAGCTATGTGCAGCACAGTGCAAGGCCATGAGTGTGTCATAGGAATTACATGAGCACACACCTGCCATGGTGAGACTTGAATTCTGGCAGGTGAGGTCAGCCATAAATACATAGTGAGGCAGAGAGCAGCTTGTGGATGCACAGGAAGGTGGTGGTTTCATATGGAGTCATCAGAGGCATTCCTAGGAAGAGAACACTGCAGCAGGGGCCTATAGGGAGTGAGCAATCCAAGGTACAGGCGTCTTAAGGAAGAACAGTCCAGAAGATAGGGACAATCAGGTGTTGGAGAAATAGGAAAGTGGCTGAGGGTAAGGGTGGGGAGAAGGTGCTGGACCCAGTCTTGCTCTTTGTGACATAGTATGTTTTGGACCCACCTTTGTTCTCCCCACCTAAGAGGCCCCAGTGCTCCCAGGCTTTTGGGCACCAACCCCAAGTTTTTGTTCCTTCCAGCTGTGCCCTGAGTAATGTGAAGAAGATTTCCCTGGAGCTGGGTGGGAAGTCACCCCTCATCATCTTTGCTGACTGTGACCTCAACAAGGCTGTACAGATGGTAATGGTTGGGCCTCAGGGGTGGCATGGAAGTGAGACAGGGACAGGTGGAGGGATATGGGCAGCCAGGAAGTACAGGGACAATGGGAGATGGGAGTCTGACTCTAAAGTCTTACCATTAGTTTAGCTTCAGTAAACACAAGTCCATCATGTCACCATAAACATAGCACAGTAGGAAGGGGACTTGTGCCTTTCAAAACAAATTCTCCAAGTAGTTTCATAACCATCAAGACCATTGAAAGCAGCTGCATCAGTTGAAAACAGGAGCCAGTTTCCTGATAGGAAACCTTTAACCTATGGCTCAGGTCAGACCCCTGATATAATACAGCCCAATTATGGGGAAGCAAGAAGCTTGTGGCACTTATAGCCTGCTAGTAAACTGGGTAGGGGTTTCTACTACAATTCAGCAAGTCAATGGCCAAGCCAAGTGCTTGTGCACATGGCTACCAGTAGAGTAGTCATTGCAGGCAACAGGGTCATGCTCAAAGGTTCAGGCCCTGGTATTCTTTCCTATCAGATAAAAAAGGCAGCCATGCCTCCTTCAGTACAGATGTAACCTGGCTCCTGCTGGTTAATTACGACCCAGTCCTGATTTCCATTTGTTCTCTTCTGCAAGAAAAGCAGTGCCTCCCTTTTACAGCCTTGCCTGAAATAGCCACTATCACCAGATGCCTCACATATACCCAGTTCTAGATCCCATGTGTGTAATCAATAAATACTGAAGGTCTTGGGTGCCTTTTGTCTTTGTTACCCAGAGCAGTTTAGAAGATCCTAGCCCCTGTTTTCTATTTAAGTCTTGTTTCTGTGTCTTTTGTTCTCTCTCGCTTGCATTGTATTGCCTTGCAGGAGATCAAGACCCACTGGTGGGGCTCTTGATACTGAATAGCCATGGGCAAGTTGCTTCATCTGTCAGGCTTATGTGCTCCCACCTGTGCAAGGGGACCAGGATGACACCCACTTCCTACTGTTGCTGCAGGGATTAACATCTGCAGGGCTCAGAACAGTGGCTGGTGTGGCACCTGCCATGGAAATGTGATGGTTCTTACCATTAGTGTTGTCATTTTTATGCCTTGGTCCCATCTTCTCTCCTGTGGGAGCAAACTTGGAAGGCCAAACAGGTGCTCAAATATGCACCCCCTACCCCTTAGTCCCACTCTGCCTTGGAGGAGTAGTGATGCCCCAGCATGGTCATAAAAGGGAGTCTAACTTCATTAGATGGGAACACTGAGGGAAGCTTGGATCTTGTTCACAGACCCCCGGTGAGGCCATCAGTCCTGGGATCTTGGCCTTAGTGCCAAAGCTAGCGCTACTGGCCCCTGCGTATGCCTGAACCCCATTGTTAGTTGACAGTACCAGCTTTCAGGGGAGCTGGGCTGGACCCTGGTCTTCCTTCTTCCCCTGGCTTCCCACAGACAGCTGACCAGGTTTCCAGAAGCACATTCTGAGAGTGTTTATTCTGAACTTCTGCTAGGAGTCCCCGGGCCTGGTTGCTCTTCCCTGACCTTGCCAAGACAAGGCTTGTCACTGCCTCTGGCTGACCTTCTATATATTCACCCTTCTGCTTCCCACACATACTACCTAGCATCTCTCCAGTTAGTTCCCAGTGTGCAGAGGTCCTAGGTGCACTCAAGTTCACTTCCTCTTGTTCTCTGATGTCTATAGTGTGGACAGTGGACTCATCCTCCAGCAGTGGGACTGAGGGCCCATTTTATCTCCTTCTTACCACATGGCTTTGTGCTGTGCTGTCCAATTTCCCATACTGTCACCTCTTGCCTCTCCTCTCTAGACTGAGGGTTGAATGGGACACATGGACCTAATGCTAGCTGAGCCTGGCCTGCAGGAAGACAGTAGGACACAGGCACACTTCCCCTTCCCATGAGATAGGTGACAACCCTGGTAGGGAGTTAAGGAAGGAGCCCTGGAGGCTTTTTAACTCAGCATTTTTATCCATTCTCTGAAGGGGATGAGCTCTGTATTCTTCAACAAAGGGGAGAACTGCATTGCAGCAGGGCGGCTCTTTGTAGAGAACTCCATCCATGACCAGTTCGTGCAGAAGGTGGTAAGTCCTGCCCCAAGGTCTCAGAGGTGCCAGTTCAATGGGATCATATCCTGGGAAGCAGGAGAGGGGTCAGAGGAGGAAAAGTATAGCTGGGTGAAGTGGTGCTTGATCTTTCTCTGATTGGGAACCATCTACCTGGGTCAGGGAACCTGTAGGTGTCCTGAGTCTTCACTGGTTTTTATCAATGATTCAGTGGTAGAGCTCTTGCCTAGCATACACAAAGCCCTAGATTCCATTCCCAGCATTACTAGAACAAAAGCAAAACAAGAACCTGTTTTAGATAGGCTCCTGGAAATACAGCCTGCCTGGAACAAGAGTCAGATGTGTGTGCTTTGCTAAGGGCAGACCTTCTCAGGTGAATCCTGGAAAGTAGAAAGATCCAAGAGAGATCAGGGACAGACTAGAACAATGACGTAGCCCCAGGTCCAGTGCATCTTTGACATGATCCACCAACAGGAGCCCTGGAGCACAAAGTACTCCACCCCTGAAGTTAATCAGTCAAGCTTCAGTTCCCTGTGTCAGGCTGTCCAAAACCATCAGCAGCTGCCTCTCAGCCACTGAGGATGGCACAGTTGCTGAACACACTGAACAGCATCTCCTGCTGGATTTATCAACTCAGTTAACCAAAACCAAAATAAGGTGGAGTCTTGCCTCTAGGACAAATGGATTTTGAACCCCTTTAGAAATATTGTGTGTGCGTGTGTGTGTGTGTGTGTGTGTGTGTGTGTGTGTGGTGTCGGGATAGAATCCAGGGCCTCACACATGATAGGAAAGCACTCTACTTCTAAGGCACATCCCAGCCTGGCTAACTTGACATTCTTATAAGACAGAATCAGAAAGGGAACTCCCCCCACCCTCCCAACTTTGTTAGCAAAGTTATGGATAAGTATACTAGTTGGCACAGCCTGGGCCCCTATCCATCCTTGATCCTGGCAGCAATAATCAGGGCAGCCACTCTGGTCAGCACAGCTGCAGGCAAGAGCCCTCCCTCAGGTCCTAGAGAGCAGAGCAGAATCCCAACAAATATATGCTGAGATGCTGAAAAAAGAGTCAGCAACCTGTGACAAACAGTAGTTAGAAAGCCAGGAAAAGAGGGCTTGTGTATTGAGGATGGAGTGGAGCTGTACTTAGGGAGGAATTTCTGGAGAAGATCTGTGTATCAGTCAGCTTTCTGTTGCAATGACAAAATACCTATGATAAAAGGAGGAAGAGTCTCTTTTCATCACTATGACAAAATAGCTATGATGGACAACTTAAAAGAACAAAGTGTCTATTTTGGCTTATGGTTTCAGAAGTATCAGTCCATGGTAATTTGGCTCTGTTGCTTTTGGGTCTGTGGCAGCACAGTATATCATGGTGTGATTGTATGGCAGAGGCACTGCTCACCTCTTGACAGCCAGTAACCAAAGAGAAAGACACAAAGGGGCACTGTCCCAATATCCTCTTCAAGGTTACAACCCCAGTGACCTAATTTCGTCTCACTAGGCCACATCTTCTAAAGGTCCCATCACTTTCTAATAGCATGACCAGCTGAGGACTAGTCTTTAACATGTGTGCCTTTGGGGGACACTTCAGATTCCAAACTGTAGCAATCTGGTACTGGATCTTGAATAATGGGTCAAAGTACAAGAGGCAGTGATGAAATGAAAGGGCTTTATAGGAGAGATTGTGACAGCTTTTGGTGTATAACAAATGACCCTCTCTGGAAAATTGAAGCAGGAGGAGCACAAGTTCAAGCCCAGGTGGGGAAATTTAGCAATTTAGTGAGAACTTATCTCAAAATTTTAAAAAATAAAAAAGGGCCGGGGATGTAGTTCAAGACTGAATAGCTGAAAATAATAGCCAATCACTTAGTTCACTGTTATGACTTATATCTAGATGTTCCCCCCCAAAGCCTCATGCAGTCATAGGTAGCTTTTTCAGAGGCGGCTGAATCTAGAGTATGTGATCAATTCATGGAGCAATGCTAGAATTAAGGGCCCTAGGATTAAGGGTGGGTGATTACTACATCAGTCCACTGATTGGTTTGGCACCACCCTAATCCTGGTATCCTGGATACAATGTATGGGACAGAAAAAAGCTTGTCTCATCTCTTGCTTGCTTTGCTACCTTTTGCCCATCATGAACTGTTTCTCCTCTGCAATACCTATCTGCTATGCCACTCTGCCTAGTAGCCACCCAATTATGGACTGAAAACTCTACAAACTGTGAGCTAAATAAACATTTCTCCCTTTAATTTTGTGTATAAGGTATTTTGTCTTGGCCATGAGAGAAAAGTAACTAAGAAACTCACTATCCTGTGGGTGGCAGCTTGGCTTGGGATTAGATTCATCCAAACTTCCTCATGCATCTACAGTTCATCTCCAGGATAGCCAGTGCAGTTGGTGCCTCAGCTTGGATGGCTTCTCTTTGCTTCTGTGGTCTTGCATTTTGTAGTTTGTGTTCAGGCTGCTCAGACTGGGCAGTTGCAGGGATTCCAAAAATGAGAAAAGTTTAGATATCTCTCCATTGCTTTTGCCGCATTCTGCTGGCCAAAGCACATCATGACCAGTGCAGATTTGAGGAGTGTTAAAACAGACTCTATCCTGGTAGTAAGGGAGCTGACTAGCCTGGCTGAACAAGTCCTGCGACTCTTAGGAACATAGAGTCATGATACAGACTGGGCAATGACTGCAGGCAAAGTGATCATGGGGGGTGGGTGTCACCAAGTGGAGTATGGGTAAGGGGGGTCTACAGAAATGATATCCTATCTGGGGGTCTGCAAGGAAGTCATACTCCCAAAGGGTGACCATAGAGAACAGAATTCTAGGGATAATTTTCCAGAGTCACAATCCTATATTAGTGCGTGTTTTGTTCATACAATGAAGTACTTGAGGCAGGCTACTTTATTAAAAAAGAAGCTTATTTTAGTTAACATTCTAGAAGTATGAGATCCAAACTGCATGGCACAGACTCTTGCCAGGGCTTCCCTGGGCTGTATTATATCATGGCAGGAGTGTATGTATATCTCTGTATATCTCTGTCAATGGGGGGGGGGACAGATATCTCCCTCTTAATACAAAGCCACCAGAACTCAATCATGAAAGTTCCACCCTGATGACCTAATGGAATCAATTCCCAAAGTCCTCACCTCTAAACACTGTACTCAGAATAAGTTCTCATTCTCTTAATTACCATTAATATAAGATATTAGAAATTAAAATTCTGCATGAATTTGAGGTGGGTGAACAAACTATATTCAAACCATAAAGCATCCCATATATAGGAAGTAAGAACAGCATCCAGGACACATAGCAAGGTTGTTGTTTGCATCAGAAGAGACTGGAGAACAGTTTGGGTCACCAGGTCAGGAACAGACAACAGGAAACAAAATGGTGGGAGGGTTGGTGGCAGAATGGAGACCCCTTTCAGGATAGAAGGAGCCCTGGTGGGAAGGCTAGTTGGGGAAGGGAAGTTAGGAAGGGAAGCAACTCTTTCTGGTTGCTTGAGCTCTTCCTGCATCTGATTAGGGCCTGTTGTGGGATGCAGAGTTTTCAAGGGGCTGAAGTAGACTTGACCTTGGAGGACAAGAAAGGAAGAAGGAGAGGAAAAAGAGTAAGGGAAGGAGGAGGGAGGGAAGAGGAAAAGGAGAAAGAAAAGGTAGAGGAGGAGGCCAATCCATCTTGACCGTGATGTGGTTTGAACTGAGTAAGGGTGATGACTTTGATCTTAGGAACCCCTGGAAGGAACCTAGGAGAAGGGAGAGAAATGGGAGAAAAGAGAACTCCAACCAGGAGTCCAGAAGTCTGCCTGGCTGAGGATTATGTTCACCAGTGCTCCTCCTTTTAACACTTCAAAACACATCCTGGTTCATTTGCTGACTCTCCACTTCTCCAGGCTCCAGAATCATTACATAACCTCTCTGTCGCTTCCTTGAGGACACCCAGGTCTGCAACTCTAGGCAGCAAAGCCTAGACTCACATTTATCTTGGCTGGGGCAGCAGGAAAAGCTTCCTGGGAGAGGAGTAAAGATGGGTTTTGAACAGGCAAAAGTGTGAGCATAAGTAGGTGAAATCGAGCCTCAGACCTCTTCCCTCCACTCAGTGTCCCACTCTGACATAAGCTATTGCGGTGGGGCTCATATACTCCTGCTCATCCCACATCCTGGAGTCCCAGGACGAAGAGGTCCTGCAGGTCTATGAAGCTGGAGGCTTGACCAATAGCAGCCACCCCTGTGCTGTGCCCATGCCTACCCCCACTATGGTCACAGATATCTGCTTCTCTCTTCTACTCACCCTCATCCCTGCACACCTCTACCCCACAGCCAATCTGTCACTGGGCATGGGGCTCCTCAGAGACTTCTATACCTTTACACATAGGAGACATCTGGGGTTTCAGCCTAGAATGTAGGCTTGGAACCAGAATTGAAAAACCCTAAGAGTTGGAATATGCTGTGTGGACTGTCTTCAGGGATCAGTAGTGGGTACAAAAATGCAAATGTGGCAAGTGGATCAGGTGATGATCACCATCAGAAACTGGTGGCATCTGAGCCAGACCTGACTGAAGTATCTTCTACAGGTGGAAGAGGTGAAGAAGATGAAGATTGGCAATCCTCTTGACAGAGACACCAACCACGGGCCACAGAACCACCAAGCCCACCTAAAGAAGCTGTTGGAGTATTGCCAGCATGGCATGAAAGAGGGGGCCACACTGATCTGTGGTGGGAATCAAGTCCCTCGGCCAGGTCAGTCAGAGCACTCCTGGATCACTTGGGTAAACTGAGGAAGCCAGTACATTCAGATTCTGATTTCTGGCTCAGCTCTCACTGGAGATAGCTAATGGCTAGGTACCTCACCTCTCCGGGCCATAGGCCCCATCTGGGCCCTTAGCTGGGGTAGGTCTTGGCTCTTTGGACACCTTCCAGACCCAGGTATGGGGCTAGTGAGGTGAGGACCCAAGAACTGTAGACAATATTCAGGGCTGGCGTTAATCTGAGCTCTACTACACTTTGATTTTCCATTGCTATTAGGTATCCTTACAATTCTCTCTTCCCATAGATTTCCTGACACGTGATTTCAGGATTGTCTTTCTATCTCTTTGGCTGTAACTTCCCAGCAACTGCCCTTTGGCAGAAACTCCATCTGCACCTGCCCCTTCAATGCAGCTGTGTCCCCAGGTCTGTCCCTAGCTTTGAGTGCCTCTGAAGGCAGGTCTGTGGCCTGCAGAGCCTCATGCCGTGCACTGGCTCACATCCTACTGTACAGGGGTCTGAAACCTACACCCCATATCAAGCTCCTGAGCACATAACCAGCTGCCAACTTGACACCTTCACTTGATGTCTCCAGGCACTTCAAATGCAGTAGTCACCCCAGTAGCCAACCTGACCCCAAGCACCCACAACTGCTTCTCTAGAATCCTCTCTGATCAAGCCACCATGCCAAGGAGCAGAAGCCATAGGGATAGGCCCTTTCTGCTCCTCCCCCTTGCACTGCCTGCTACATGGGGACAGGTGGCATGTCTGTCCTGCCCATCTGCTCCTGTATACTTCACAACAAGCCTTGAACAATTTCTTAGTTAACTGATGGCATGGAGAGGGCAGGAAAGAAATCCCAGAGTCTTCTCTTTTTATGACTTTCTATTTTAAATTAATTCCTGGTTCTATTAAATGTGGATATTTTCTTGCACCTTGCTTCTGCATCCCTGCCACCTCTGTGCTGGCTCTCTACATCTTGTCTCATGGTAACCAACACAGCAGTCTCCTGACCTTGTGAGCCCCAACTATCTCTTTGCTTACACAGCTGCCAGGGCCCTGATAATCTCTCTACAGGGTTCAGACAGTTCAACAGTGACCTGTCTTCCCACAGTGGCAAATTCACACTTCTTAACTTTGCACCTAATGCTTCTCATGTTCTCCTGCTCTCTGTGCTGCCAGACAGGAGTTCCTTGAAGCCAGGGACAGCATCACTAGGGCCCTGGCAGGGCATGGATGACAGGGTTTAGGTGTCTGTGGAAGAGAGTATAATGAAGGCACTGTTTACAGAGCAGAGCAAGAGGCAGTGTAGTCCCCAGAAACCAGTAACAAGAGGGAGCTACCACCTCCATTACCTAGCCTGAAGGGATTCAAGGAGGGTAGAGAATTTCTGAAACCCAGTAAAGAGCGCAGCATGGGACAGGAACCACCTCTTTCTGGCCACACACAACTGGAAGGAAGAAGACAAGGGAGTCTGGGCCTGAAGTCCACTTATCAGGACCTAGAGCAACCTAGAGTACAGAGTAAGTGGGGCAGGCAACTGGAGAAATAACCCACACTGTCTTCATGCACCTCAGTGCTCTGCTGCCTGATAGCCAGCAGTGCATGATTGTTGAATGGATAGTTGGCATTCCCTGTAAGCCATTAGGCATTCATACACACTTCACATCTTACCAACTATAATTAATGTTGAAATATAATTTATAAATGTACAAAAAATACAGTCATGTTCTGCATTTAGTTCAAAGGGTTGTGAGGATCACATAATATTATTGGGGTAGGCAAGCCATTCACAGATGTTGGCATGCATCACATAGTTGCCACGACATTCCATTTCTGGAGTGTGATGTCTACATAGTGGCTGGTGTGACCCAGGCCCTGGCCACTGGTGGGGAGAACGGACCTCTTGGGTACTACACTCATCTCCATGCCACAGGCTTGTCTCCTTTGCAGGTTTCTTCTTTGAGCCAACTGTTTTCACGGACGTGGAGGACCACATGTTCATAGCCAAGGAAGAGTCCTTCGGGCCCATCATGATCATCTCTCGCTTTGCCGATGGGTAGGGAGTCTCTTTACATTTCTCAAGGGGCTGATTCTTTTCTGTGAATTGCTGGGGGTTTTGCATGAGCTTTGGGAGGTGGCCCACGGGCATCTAGGAGAATTCAGACAGGGAAGAAGCTGGGGACACAGCCTGTGCTGCTTACCCACTGAGGGCCCTGATCCCCTTGTGAGGAGCCCCTGGTGATGAGGAGGGCTTCGGGTCTCACTTTGAGCAAAAGGTGTTTTCCTCATGTCCTCTCCTCTCCCTATGTGTCTCTGTGACTGTGTCTTACAGCCTGCTAGCTTCTGTTCTGGGGATATATCACCCTGTACTAAACCACCCCCAAAGTGAGTGGCTGAGAATAGCAACAGTAATCTATTCACCTATGAATCTGCAGTCTGATCAGGACTTGATGGATGAACCCATCACTGCTCTGTGCCATTTCCAAATGGCTGTGCTCACCTTGGCTCAGGACTCTCTGCAGGTTCTGTCTGGCCTGGCAC
Source organism: Heterocephalus glaber (assembly GCF_000247695.1). The sequence goes on from NW_004624773.1 coordinate 465,108, forward strand.
CTGACTCCTCACAGAGGCCAGTTAGAGGTTGCAAGTCTCCTTACTATCTGCCCTCAGAACCCCCAGAACATCTCTTCCAAATATCCCATCAGTCAAGTGCCCATCGGGGCCAACCAGAGTTACAGGGAAAGAATAAACTTCATTTGCAATGAAAGGGGCAGCGGCAGTTTGAACACCCTTTGCCGTCCCCATCTTCTTCTGGCTATTCATTGCTCAGGCATTTACCACTGAACAATTTGCAAAATGATACCTCATCCTCAACTTTTACTACCAAACTGTCAAGAAAAACCTACTTAAATTGTTAGTATAGGCTGATTTCATTAGAATAAGAGACATTACTGTCATCTACAAAATGGTTAACAGATCTTCAGTCTCTGCTGTCTGCTGAATGCCCAGCCTAAGTGGTCACCTTTGCTTTTCCATGTGTGGTGGGCTCTGTTCCCATCTGTAAAGTGAAAGACTGTCCTGGGTGGTTGACCCTTTGCAAATCTACCCCTGCTTGCTCATATCCTTCCCTTTTTCCTCCCTTCCTTCCTTCCTCCCTTCCTTCCTTATTCCCTCTTTCCTTTCCTCCCTCCCTTCCTCTCCCCCTTACTACCTTCTTTCTTTTTTGAGATGGGGGTCTTGATCTGCTGCCCAGACTGGTCTCGAAATCCTGGGATCAAGCAAACCTCTCACCTCAGCATCCTAAGTCGCTGGGACTACAAGTGTGTGTTGCATGCCCAGCTGTCCTCCTCACTATCTCTCTTTGCCCTTCTCTATTCTGTCCTCTGTCTACTCAGACTTGCTTCAGCCCTCGCACTTTTCCTCCTTTTTAGGCCTTGTGTAGCAAGGAACTTGGAGTGGGCCTGGCTCAGCCTTGGGGGAAGAGATACTGGTCTTTCTTCATCTTGTGTCCAGGGGTGAAGCCCCTCTGAACTTCCCTCAGGGAGCTCTTGGATTTTCTCCACAGGGATGTGGACACTGTGCTGTCTCGCGCCAATGCCACAGAATTTGGCCTGGCTTCTGGAGTCTTCACCCGGGATATCAACAAGGCCCTGTATGTCAGTGACAAGCTTGAAGCAGGCACTGTGTTTGTCAACACATACAACAAGACTGACGTGGCTGCTCCCTTTGGAGGATTCAAGCAGTCTGGATTTGGCAAAGATTTAGGTAACCTAATCCTGCCTGTAGGGTTGCTTTTATTTATTCATTCAACAAACTTCTGTCCTAGGTGCTGGGCTGTTCAGGTGGTGTCACCCTGAACAGAGTGACTATTAGGTGATCACTTCTTACTGGGAAGGGACAAGCAATAATTAAATTGGTGAATGAGTGCTAGGAGTGCTAGGAAAAGGGCAAGAAACATAACCTGACAGCAGACTCTAGTCACAGAGCAAGGGGGCCTCTCTGTGGAGGTGACACTGTTCCAAGACCTGCTTGACAAGGTGGAGTTAGCCATAAAGCTAGGGGGCTAGGGACATGTTTAAAGGAGAGGGAACCAACTCTGGCCTTGAAGCTGCAGAGAGGCCTGAGTGGTTGGTGTGGGCAAGGGCAGGGAGGACAGGAGGGCTGAGAGGTGGGCAGTACCCAGATGTTAAAGACCTTGGAGGCCACAGTCAGTGGCTCAGGCTTTAGCCTCAAAGGGATAGAGCTGCAGGTAGCAGTGAATGTTCCCATCACCCATTGTAGGGATGACACCACCAAGGCATTAGCAGGCTCTGGACTCGCACAGGTGGAGCACATGCCCCACATACTGGGTGGAGTGAGCTTGGCCCCAGCACTCCTCCTTCCCTGGGCTGCTCATTCTACTTTCTCCATCCTGCCACTGTGGAAACTGACAGCTTGCAAGGTCTGGGAAAAGCAGTGTGCTGTCTCTGAGGAACCATGGCTTCTCTCCTCAGACTCCTGGGCCTGCTCAGGGACTGCAGGCAGCATCAAATTGAGGCTGGAATCCAAGGGTGCTATTTTATAACCTCCCATCTTTCAAGTCCCACAAGAACCCTGGGTGCTTGTGAGAGGTGCCTCAACTGTACTCTGCAAGCCTGACACACCTTGCACACTCACCTGAGCCAGAACACACACGCACGTGCAGGTCAGGCACACCCACTGTCCTTGTTGGCTGCCTCCTTCCATGACACCTTCCTGGTGCCCATCACTATCCACAGATGGCTGTAGGTATCAAGGCCCTAGGATGTGATCATTGTCACATTAGACTCTTTTTTTTTTCACATTAGACTCTTTTCCCTGAGATCCTCCAGCTCTCTTCCCACTCTGGTCCCTGTGTCCTGCATAGATAGGACCTGAAGGCCCTGTGATACATCCCCAAACTAAACATTTCAAACAGCCCACCTAGGATGGGCCAGAGATAAAGAGGGATGCAGCAGCCTCAGCATTAGGGGGGCACCATTCCTGGGGGCAGCTGCAACTGATGGGGAGCTCTCAGGCAACCAGGGGGCACATACATTGTCATGGAGCTAGATGCACCAGCCACAAAGTGCTGTCACATGTCAGAGTCCTCAGGGGTCCTGCAGGGCCTCCCTTTCTCCAGCCATAGCTTGATCCAGAGGTAGCTGTGGCAGCAGTGGGGAGGAGATGGCCAGGAAACAGGAAGACAGTCTCTCAGCTTTCTCCCCCCGCCCCACCTTACCCTATCACAATGGAGTAGGAGCTGGGGAAGGTTCTAGAACAGTTATTCCAGATTGGGTTTGCATCCCATGCCTGCATTGGAGCCCTGGCACGCTTACCTGAGCATCACTTTCTCACCTGCAAGTAAGGTGATACAGGGTCACCGCATGTGGTTGCTCCTGGGACCCAGTGAGATAGTACATGTTACACCTAGAACAGTGCACTGCACCATTTGTCTTTCAGGAGAGGCAGCCCTGAATGAATACCTGCGGGTCAAGACAGTGACTTTCGAGTACTGAAGAAGAATCTCTACAAGCGGGAAGACCAAGTCCCCATGGTGTCCCTCATCCCACACAGGCCTGACCTGCCTCCTTAGGGAAGACCAGGGTGCTCCCACCAGCCAGGGTGCACAGCCCCCTCCCTCGAGCACCTGCTGAAACTCTCCTGCCTGTTCCTCCATCTGCACCATTTGGGACACACTACGAACAATCAGAAGGGGCCGATGGCAGAGAGGGAATAGCCTGCAGGGAAAATAAAGGTTCTGAGTAGAGGCAACCTCCTCCTGTGTCCCCACTCTGTCCAGAGTACTCCTAGAAGCTGTGTAGTCACCCTTAGACCTTGGTGCAAGCTATGTTGCTTGGACTTGGGAGAGCCAGACTGCCTGTCCAGACATGGAAGGAAATGCACATGGTCACTCAGGCCCCCACACAGCAGGTGTTGAAAGAGAGGGGTGAGAGAGGTTTGGGGAATAACCCCCAAGAAATAGAAGAGGATTCAGGTTTGGGAGTGGAAAGTCTGGACTATGATCCTGCTCAGTGTCTGCAGAAGTCCTTGCCTGGTGTCTCAGACCTGGGGAAGTGCTCCTGGTTTTTGCCCTGTTTCTTGTGGCTTCCCCTCAGCCAACGGCACCCACTGCAGAGCCTCTGTCTTTCTTGTACCCTCATCCATGGGCGCCTAGGGCCACCCCCCTGCGTCCTCATCCTGTGGGCCCCAAACACTATAATGCAACCTACCCACTGTTGCCTTACTTTCCCCCTCATATTTACTCTCTTCTTTGCTATGCATTGGTATGATGAGACTGTAACTTCTTATAAGACCTGTGTGTGTGTGTGCGTGTGTGCGTGCATATACTGGGGATCAAACCCAAGGATACTCCATAACTGAGCTACATCCTTAGCCTCTCTTATTTTGAGATGGGGTCTCACTAAGTTCCCTAGGTAGTACTTGAACTTGTGATCCTCCTGCCTTAGCTTCACAAAGTGCCAGGATTACAGGCATGTGCCACTTTACCCAGCTTCACAGACCTTCTTAAAGGTCAATGAAAAATGACAATTTCTGCTGTGTGACTACTCAGAGCCCCAAAGCCCAGACCCATGCCAGGCCCTGTAGTGGGCATCACATGACCTATTTCCCACCTACCATAGAGCAGGGCCAGGTCACCCCACTGTGAATCCCTGGCTTGTCCAGTCTCAATTTTTGTTGCTCACAGAGGGAAATAAATGTGTCTTTCGGGCCTTTGCTACCTCAGAATTGATATCTACTGGGATAGCTGATGATTGAGATGGCCCCCTTGCTGGAAGGAAGTCTTTCCCCCATCCCTGGGGAAAGTGGACTTGCCTTAGCATGGAGCACCTACACCTCAGTTGTCCCTTTCCTACATTCTGGTTGTTGGGCCTCAAACACCCTAGGACTAAAGTCCAAGGGAATGTGGCCTTCTCTAGGCCCTGAGCCAGTGCTATCATGCTCTTCCCAACCAGAAGTGGAAGCCTGCCAGCATCCCCAAAGAACCAACCCGGCTTCCCTGTGAATATTCCTTCATAACAGGAGAGCAGACAAAGCCTCAGTGCAGGCCCATTCAAACTCAAACAGAGCTGAGAAGAAGCTTCCTCAACAGATGCACAAAGGGCTTGGTCTTACCCAGGGCACCCCACTGCAATTATACTTGAGATCCCTGGTTTAGATGCACAAAACTATACTTCCAGCTTTCTATTCTCTTTCCCCTTCAAGAATTCTATAAAATGGAAACTATAAAATGTAGTTAGGAACGTCAGTTCTGCCCCAACTTCATTTTCTTTGTTCCCTTCTTAAGTCATAGGACCTTCATATTTCACCTGGGCACATGACTGCCCAGGAGAAAGACAATTTCCCAGCCTAATTTATGGCCAAGTGACAGTCATGGAACCAAGTTCCAGTCAACAGAAAGTGAGTGGACATGATCAGTTCACCTTCTGATGCATATCCTACAGAAGGGGCTCATGCTGTTGTCCTGGGATGGCTGGAAGCAGGCTCAGTGGACATGGCAGGGGACATCTTGTAACCCTGCAGGTATGAGCAGCACTATGGGATGTGGGGGATGGAGGAAGCCTGAATCCCCAACATCATGGATGTGCATCTCCTCCAAAGCTGACTATCAGACTGTCACATGACAGGTAGATTTATCACTGACATTTTGTGATTTTAAAATGCATTTGTGTTTCACTATGTTAAGAGAATGGTTTAAGGTAGTTTAAAAATAAAATACAAAAGCTGGGCACAGTAGCATGCACCTGTAGTGCTGTTGTTTGGGAGACTGAGGCAGAAGTATTGTTGGAGCTCAGAAGTTCTGGGCAGCCTAAGAAACATAGTGAAACCCTGCCTCTTAAAAAACAAAATGTGCATACACACACACGCACGCACACACACACACACACACACACACACACACAAGTGAATTGGGGCCCAGGGCAAAGTGGTAGTGAGATGAAATCAGGACTACTAACTGTGGACTGCAGGTGTAGCTCAGTGGTAGAACATTTGCCTACCAAGTCCCAAAACACAAATTGTGGTAAAATATACTAACATAAAATTGACTACATTAACCTTTTTTGGTTCATTGTTTGTTTATACTTTGGGTTTTTTTGTCTTGCTATGTAGTTCAGGCTGGCCTTGAGCTCACTGTGTAGCCCTGGCTTGCCTTGAACTCATGGCAATCCTTCTTCCTCAACCCCTTAAGTGCTGGAGTTACAGGCATGTGACACCATGCCTGGATCTTAACCATTTTTAAGTATGCAGTCCGGACATCATTAAATAGCACCACGGTCATCTCCCTAGTTTATCATCTTGCAAATTTCAAACTCTTGCACACATAGACTTTTACTGTTCATGGCAAATGAGGTGATTCAGAGAGCTGAGATTTCACTCTCAGCTCAGAAAGAAAAAGATACACACTTTACAGCTTAAAATCTCTACCCTTTTACTATATGACTTTTCTTACAAGTTCGAAGTTTTAACAGGGATGAAGTATATCTTAGTACTAGAGTGCTTTCCTAACATGCATGAATCCCTCGGTTAGTAAATCCTGCAATGATCTAATTCTAGCCCATTGCTTTATATTAGGATTAATATGTTCCATAAAATATTTAATGTATACAGCACAAGTTTTGTAGCCCTGCACTGACATTTCTTTGTCTTCTTTATATATAGCTAGCCTCCAAATATGGACATAATCCAGGTCTCTGGGCCCTTTGCAGGACCCTGGGAAGAAAGAGCCATACCTGTGAGGGAACCAGATGGGGTTGGGCTCTCTCACCCACCCTGGGAATTGTCTGGCTTCAAATCCTTTCACCTTTGCCAGCTCCTCCTCAGGGTGCAGTCAGCTAAACCTATCTTTAGTGTCATGGTCAGTTTCCTTAGGCCCTTCGGATTAGGTGTTGAGGGGAGTTCCGAGCTGCCTGAGGAGTGCAGCAAGCCAGGCCCACAGGGCTAGTGGAAGCTGGGTACACATGAGCTGGAGCAGGGCTGTACTAGATCCTGGAAGCTGGACCAGTTGCTCCTCACATTCCCACCTTCCTCCAGAGAACCAGCAGATTTGGCAAGGCCACTGCAGAATCCATGCTGCAGGGGTGGGGTAAGTCCTCTCACTGGCTGCTGCCTTTAGGCAATGTGGGAGTGGAGATTTCTAGGTCTCCTGCTGTGGAGATTTCTACTTAGGCCAGGGTACTCCTAGACTTCTATGTCTGACACTACCAAACACTGGTAGATAAGCCTGTTTTCTCATATGAAAACAGCAGTCATAATACATGTTTTGCCTGCTTTCCAGGGTTGTCATCATGATAAGGTAATGTCATGAATATGAGCATATGTTTAAAGTCCAAGTAAAATGCAAGGTACTGCTACCATTGAGCCATGAAATTTATGTTCCTACTCATGTTTTGCCAATTATAAATTGGTTCCTAATGATAGTGTTGTCTTCCTTCCTTGTGGCCCTCTGCCAGAGTGTATTAAGACTGGGTAGTCTGGGCCTAGGGTTGGGATGGAGCAGTGAAGTGCTCCAAGTAGGATCCACTGATTTGGCAGGATCAACAGTAATAATGGACACATCTCTCTGTGTATGACAATGAAGACCAGGGCAGCAGCCTTTGCATTCTACCTGGACAGGCTGTTGGGGTGAGCCCTACACCAGCTCTGGGTTATGTAGGATGCCAAGTAGGGAACACCAAGGGGAAGTCCCAAGGGCCCTTGAGATGTCTTTGGAATCATCGGAAACTAAATTTTATTCCTTGGTATTTACTGTTTTATGTGTAAATTTTTATATTATAAATTTAATATCAAAGAACAGATAATTCATAGAGCCGTCATTTTTTTCTGGGTGCGGAGGATTGAACCCAGGGCCTTATGCATGCTAAGCATGTGCTGTACTAGTGAGCTACACCCAGCCCAAACCAATCTTTTCATTGGAACTGGATTGACCAGAGATACTCCTTCCCTAAGCACATGTTCATCAATTCTTTTCTTCACCAATTAGCCTGTTCCGGAGAGGAAACCTGATGTCATGGACAGTGAGGTCTTTAGATTCAGGACAGAATTTGAATTCCTGCTGATCCACTGAAGGCAATGTGGCCTTGGGCATGTAGAACAACTCTTTAGTCATCTGCGAAAAGGGCACACACTCACCTTACAGGCTTGTGTGAAGGTTAGCAGTGATGTACAGAAAGCACAATACAACCAGAGATGATGCCTGATGATCCTATTTTCACTCTCTATCATTGTACCTATTCACTGATTTGTGTCACCAGCAAGTGTCCTAAGGTGCTGTAAAGGCCCCTGCTGGTGCCCCAACCTAGGGGGTACACCTGGCTGACTCCAGTTGCCTCTGCCTTTGATGATTCTTCAGAGGTCTTTCTCAGAATTCCCAGGGGATACATGTCCTCTGGAAGCAGCCTTCACCCGAAAGAATGAAAGGCACAATATTTAAATATTCCTGCTCTGCTCCTTTGGGTGAGATATCTCCGAGGCTCCCAAAAGGACTGAGCTCCAGGCACCCACGGTGGTAATTTCCTTCCGAGTGAAATTTTATTGGCTGTCATTCTTTCCTTGTCTACTTTATTCCTCACCCAGTGTTGTCTCCCAAGAAAACTACTTGCACTTGAATAGTTCTCTCAAGGTCACTTCTGGGCTATTGTTCTCTCTCTGTGCCTCCCTCTTTCCTTCATTTATTTGCTTACTCTTTTCTCAGGCAACCATTCATGCTTTCCAACCTAAAGCAAGGGTCTGATGTGTATCTGTGTTAGTCAACTTTCCATCATTGTGACAAAATACCTGACACGAACAATTTAAAAGGAGGAAAGGATTATGGTTTCAAAGGATTCAGTCCTTGTTACTTGGCTCCATGGCTTTGGCCCTGTGATGTGAGCACACTACGGTGGGGAGCACTTGGTAGAGCAAAGCTGTTCACCTCATGTTGGCCAGGGAGCAAAGAGTGAAGAAATGTCCTCCCGAAGGGGGTCCCAATATTCCCTTTGAAAGTATGCCTCCAGTGACTAACTCCCTTACAGTAGGGAGTTTTGGCTCCTAAAAGTTTCGCCCCTCCCAAAAGTGTCACAGGCTGACTACCTTCAACACATGGACATTGAGGGTGTACTTTTCACACACTGAGGCAAAATGCCCAACACTCACAACTTAAAAAGAGAGTTTTACTTTGGTTTTGTGGATTCAGTCCATGTCAGCTGGTTTCAAGGCAGAAACAGCATGGCAGAACATCATGGCAAGGGAAAGCTGTTTGCCACATGGTGGCCAGGAAGCAGGGGAAAAAAAGAAGACCCTGGGATGAGAATACATCTTTCCAAGGGGCTATCCAATATGACTGACTAGAGGAAGAATTGCATGAGAGTTACTTAGAGAAGATTCACTGAAAACAAAAGTACTCTGAAGTGGGGGAGGGACATACACCCTGACATAGAACATTAATCTAAAAGATGATACATGTAGATCAAGCCAAGTATCTGGATAGTTGAAAAGGGAAAGTATTGGTGCCAAAGCCAATTTGCACCACCCCCACCTTGCTGCTCCAGGGAGCAGCCATCATAAAAGCATTCCAAATAGCCTGAGGGAACGAATGAGCACTGCATAGGCTAGACTCTGGGAACAGACCCTCAATATTCTGGCTTCTTCTCCTTGTCAACCTTCTCCAACTCTTGACTTTGTATATACTAACCCCTTTGTCTCATCACCCACCTCCAAACACTGAGGAATGCTGAATCTCTGTGGAATCCCCCCTAGCACTCACCTCAGACAAGGGATGCCAGCCCACCTCTGGCTCTGGGCAGAGAGAGGAACTTGGGTGTAGAGTCTCTAAGCCAAGTCAAGATAATTTGTCAGATTCTGCCTGCTGGCTGACAGGGGTATTCTTGAGATTGGCTCAGTTCAGGATTTGAATGCAAAGGGAAAGACAGGAAACTGATGAGGCTGTCTGCAATCACATCGGGGGAACTGTGTGGACATTCAGGCTTTATGGCATGCAATCACATGGGAATTGTGAGTATGTTCTCTTGTTGCAATGTTTTATCTGGGTCCCTGCCTGATTTTTTTTGGGGGGGGGTTACTTTTCTTTCCTTTTATTTTTCTCTTTATTTGCTTTAATTTAGTTATTATTTTCTCTCACTCTCTCACCTCCCTATTCCTTTTCTTTAATTCTAGCTTCTGTGGCAATACTATTTTTCTATTATTTTTCCCATTTTTAAATGTCTTCTTTTAAAGTTTATTCCCTTACATTCTGCTCTGTCTCAGTCATTCTTCTTTCACATTAACTTTCTGTCCTCTCTATTTCTTTTTTTTTTTTCCCTTTGGCTCTTCCCTGTCTTACCTAGCCTCTTGTCTTCCCTTGCCTCCTCTCCACCTTATAGGAACACAAATAAATAAACAGGTCTTGACAACCTCACATCTTTCCTCAATACCAGATTACACATCCCTCCACATACATCCTGGCCCTCCTCACAAGTATCTTCTTAAAACCCTTATCATTAACCCTTTACTCCAACTATAATAGACCTCCAACAGAACCTGGTGACCTATCTAATTTTCTTACTAAATATTATTTCTTCCATCTACCTCTCCTACTGATTTAACACTTCTCTTTTACCCATCCTTGCATATCTTTCCTTCCATTCTATTTCCACATTGGAGAGTGCTAATTACCACTAATATATGCTAATAGCATATATGCAGTACTCTGAAAAAGGAGATTGAAGAAGACATGAAAATGGAAAGATAGCCCCTATTCCTGAACAGGTAAAACTGATATTGTCAAAATGGTCATCCTCCTAAAAGTGATACATCGATTCAACACAATCTCAATCAAAATACTAACAGCATTCTTCACAGAACTATAGAAAACAATCCTGAAACTCATGTGGACCCAGAAGAGACCCAGAATAGCAAAAGCAATCCTGGGCAACAAGCATAAGCAAGAGGCATCACAATACCTGAATTCAAGTTATACTACAAAGCTACAATAATAAAAGGGGCATGGTATCAGCACAAAAACAGACATGTGGATTGATGGAACAGAATAGAGGATGCAGAAACTTCAGACACATTTAGCTATTTGATCTTTGATAAAAGAAACTTTGGAGGAAAGATAGCCTATTTAGCAAATCGTGCTGGAAAAAATGGCTATCCATATGTAGATGATTGAAGCTGGGCCCATATCTCTTATCATATGGTAAGTTAAAATCAAAATGGATCAAATATCTAAATATTAAAATAGAAACACAACCTACTGGAAGATAAAATAGGTCAAACTCTTCAAGTCACAGGTATTAGCAAGGACTTTCTGAACAGAATTCCAATTGTACAAGAAACAACAGAAAGAATAAACAAATAGTATTATGTCAAATTTTAAAACTTCTCAGCAAAGGAAACAATCAGTAGAATAAAGAGACAACCTACAGAATGGGAAAAAATTGTCCCAGCTATTCCTCAGATAGAAAACTAATATTTAGGACACAAAGAACTCAAACATAATTAGAGTCTTCAAAATAAAAGACCTAATCAAAAGATGAGCAACTGAAATAGACACTTCTCAGAAGAAGTACAAATGGCCAATTATGTACGAAAAAAAGTACATCTCTGGCCATTAGAGAAATGCAAATTAAAACAACACTGAGATTTCATCTTACACCAGAAAGAATGGCTATCATCAAGAAATCAAATAATAACAAATGTTGGCATGGCTTTTTGTGAAAATACTTTTCTATATTGTTGATAGGAATGTAAACTAGTATGATCATTGTGAAAATCAGTATAGACATTTCTCAAAAAACTAAAAATAGAAATTCCATTTGACCCAGATATTCCCCTTCTAGGTATCTTCCCAAAAGAGCTAAAGACATCACATTATAGTGATACATGCATCCCAATGTTTATAGCAGCACAATTCATAATAGCTAAATCTTGGAAATAGCTAATATATCCATCAAACAAAGAATGGATACAGAAAATTAGGTATTTATACACAATTGAATAGTACTGACCTATAAAGAAAAATAAGTTTGAGACATTTGTAAGAAAATGGATACATTTTGAAAACATAGTACAAACAAAGAGCAAACTAAAAGATTGATAAAAGGAAACAGAGAGATAGACATTTTACAAAGGGGAAGGAGACCAAAAGACCAAGCATGGGGAGAAGGAGGAAGGGGAAAGGGACATAAAAATATTTAAGATGTGTGAGGTATGTATCAACTACCCACAATGAATGTAATCAATATTGTAAACACCAACAAAAAATAATAACAATAATCATGAAAATGGGGAAAGAGGACCTAGAGAAGGAAGGAGGGATGTGGGTGGGGAGGAGAAGGGGAATAAAAAGAATCAAGATATGTTAAGTACATGTACCCACTCCCTAAGGTGAATGTAAATATCAATTACTCCAAACATGTACTAAAAAATACATAAAAAATAAATTAAGCAGGAAAAAAAAAAGAGAATACATCCTTCCAGGTCATGCTGTCAGTGACCTGCTCCTTCCAACTAGGCTCCACCTCTGAACATGAACATGAGACTTCTGGGGGAAATTTTAGATCTAAACCATAAAAGCATCTTGTGATGTGTTGTGAATCTAAGGGTGAATGACAGTCTCTTGCCTTGGGGAATTCATAGCCTGAGAGGCAGTAATATCCAACCTAATATAGTAGTCCCCCACTGTCCTCAGAGAATACCTTCCAAGAACTCCCATGCATGCCTGAAACCTCAGATAATACAGAAGCCTAGAGAAAATGCTTTTTCCTATACATACCTATGATAAAGATTAATTTATAAATTAGGCATGGTAAAAGCTTAACAATAGTAGCTAATAATAAAATAGAAAAATTATAACATACTATAGTAAAGGTTATTTAATACTTGGGAATTATTTCTGGAATTTTCCATTTAATCTTTTTGGACTAGTGTTGACCATGGGAAATGAGACAATGGAAAAGGATAGCTTCTTGCATAGTACAATAGCAGACCTACTATGTGCTAGGAGGGTGAGAGAAAGGAGGCCCACAAAAGTGTGTTTGGTACTTCCTGGGGATGATGGCTCTGTGACCAATCTTGAAGAAGATGATACAGCTATGAAAGAAACCACTTCACAGGGGCTGTTTCCTCGAAGGCTGAGTGGCAGCTCAGGGGCTGGAGGGCTTGTTGTATAAAGATGCTGAGAGCCCTAAACTTCAAAGTCTCTTGTGTGGTCAGTCTTGTGGGGCCAGGCTATGCTCCATCACTCCTGCAGCAGCCATCACACCCATGTCATGTGAGGTGAAATGTGAGGTGGCCTTTGCTCAGGAGCCCCACTTCCTGGAAGTGGAGGGGCAAAAGGAAGAGAGGCTAGGTTCAGGGAGCCTTGAGGTAGGACTGCTGCCACCAAACTGAAGGCCATTTGAAGAAGATGAGGACAGGCCAAGAACACAAGGTGGACACAGTAGAGACAGAGTGACATCAGGAAACTGGGACAGATGTGAGGAAAGGCGTGGGCTGGGTCAGGCCTGCCTGGATGCACATATCAACCTATCTGGCTGGCCCTCACTTTCTGTTTCCCCCACTTCCTAGTGGTTCACTCAGAAGCCTGTAATCCCTCCATAAACAATTTGCAGCACGCATGTACTGAACTCTCACTATGTATGAGGCACTGTTCAGAGAACTCTGCATGGATTGCTCCATATGACATAAGCACTGAGGTTATAACCACTCTATGGGTAAGAAACTAGATAAATTAAAGTTGGCTTACTATGAAAATATGAATTCCCCCAAGCTGCCATAACAAAATACCAAAGAGCTGGTGGCTAAAACAACAGATGCTTGTCTTTTTACAATTCTAGAGGCTGGAAGTCTGCCATAGTTTGGATCTGGAATGTCCTTGCCAAAGCCCATGTGTTTAAGTCTTGATCCCTAGCTCAGTGCTATTGGGAGATGGTGGTACTTTTAAGAGATGGACCTGGTGGGAGGATTTTTGGTCACTGAGATGTGCCCTCGAAAGGGACTAGCTTCTTTCTCTTTCTCTTTTATGTCCCAGACATGAGGATTGTTTGCTTTACCATGTGCTCCTACCATGATGTTCTGCTTTACTATAGGCCCAAAGTGAATGGATCAGCCAACCGTGGATTGAAATTTCCAAAACTATGAACCAGAATTAACCTTTTCTCTATATAAATTGATTATCTCAGGTATTTTATTACAGTGACAGAAAGCTAACTAACACAAAGTCCCTGATCAAGGTATCAAAATGATTGTTTTTGGTGAAGCTTCTCTTCTTTTCAGGCATTTATCTTCTTGCTGTGTCTTCCTCTGGGCACACATGGAGAGTGAGCTCTCTCGTGTCTCTTCCTCCTCTTAAAAGTACTCCAGGTCTGATTGGATCAGGGCCACACATTTGTAGCCTCACTTAACCTTTATTGCCTCCTTATAAGCCAAATAGAATCACATCGAAGGTTAAGGATTCAATAGATATGTTGGACATTATGTACAATTCAATTCATAATATCTCTTAACAGTGTATGAAAATTTATCACACTTTTTTTTCCCTGGTGCTAGGGATCAAGCCTAGGACCTTGTGCATGACAGGCAAGTGCTCTACCACTGATATATACCCCCTAGATCTATACATGTTTTTTGTCTATCATATCTCCAACTTCCTTCTGAAAATTAGTTTTGCCAAAAGCTGTTTATTGCTTAAACTCTATCCAGGCCTTGCTTCCTGAGCCAGTGCTTTGACACTTGGTGTCACCTGTGGGTGAGAGGGAGAGTAGGGCCAAGGCTAGTTTGCGGGACCTGGTACACACTGCTTGCCACTTACCAAGCTCTCAAGAGATGGATCCTTGCCTTGGTGTGACACCCACTTTTTGGAGCTTAGTTCGGTTGGTTACCCCCTTTTCCAGAGTGTCATTTCTTTCCTACTGGAATCAACTGTTAGTTGTCATTTATCATTACACTTTTGCCAGTTTATTTTTCTTGCATTAGATTTAAGAAGAAAATGAAATGTTTCCTGCACTCATAACTCTACTGAAACTAGACAGGCTGCCTCAAAATTTACAAAGCCTTCAGGCAAGAATACCAAAGGGAGTCCACAAACTACATGCTTAAATATGTAAGAATTGTAAATAAAACCAACAAACTGCTAAAGGAAGTTTGCTGTATTCTCTGGCCTTGACAAAGGTGCCTTCATAGCAATCTGGCAGACAAGGTTCAAATGCAGAATTCTTGGACAGCTGGGAGCTCTGGGAGGCCCTATAGACAGCTAGCACATCCCCCAAATTGTTAGTGATTGAAATTGTTGATCTTGCACACATCCTAGAAACGGAACTTGGAGCCACTGGGAAATCTGAGGCTTGGATAGCTGTCTGGAACTTGGGGTAGAAAGTCTAAGACAGGGCTGCAGGCTCCCTGTGAGCATGACACCTGTTTTCATGGGGAGGCTGAAAGAGGGCCAGAGAGGGCCCGTGGAAGCACAGGGGTCTGGGGAGGTGTAGGCAGTACTAACACCAGGTACACATCAAAAAGGCTGCACACTCAGAAAAATGGAATTAGGCAAGCACATGTACATGTTGCCTTACCTGGTAAATATCTGTGTTTGACATGCAGAGTTATCTTTTGTTGAAATAATGCAATGGAATGTCTTCCTAAGTTTTGTGAAAAGAACTTTTGAGTCAAACAGGGAAAACTGAAGAGGACTGGGAATTGACAGTTTCCTTAGATGTGATGATACAGCATTATGGCCATGTTTAAAAAGCATACCTTATCAATTAGATTAATATACTCAAGTATTTAAGGGTGAAATATTTCTGCTTAGAATATTTAAAATTACTCCAGGAAAATAAAAAAGGGGTATACCTGGGGTAACGAGCTGAGATTTTTTAAAGGGGGGCTGCAGAACACGGACCATTCCAAAAGCTGGCGCTCCAGTGATGGGCCTCCTGCGGCCCGGTCCCCGCCCCCTAGCGCCCCGCCCAGCCCCGCGGCCCCGCCCCCAAAGTTTCGACGGGGTGTAGCCCAGAGGTTGGGGCTCAGAGGCTCCGCCGAGGGGCGGGGCTGCACCCGGCCTAGGCGGGGCTCGATGGAGGCCGCGCAGTCCTTCCCCCTTCCTTCAAGCCGCAGAGCGCTCCCCTAGCCGCCAGCGAGCGTTTTGCGGCTTGTTTTTCTATACCGCCCTCCCGAAAGAGCACTGGGTAAGCGCAGCCCTAAGCCAGGCTGGGTGCTTCGGGTAGAAGAGAGAGAAATTGGGGGGGGGGGGGGCCGGGCGCTCCAGGAGCGGAAGGTCCGCGGAAGGTGAGTGCACCAAAGGGAGGATCACAGGGGTGTGGATGGGTGGGCTCAAAGGATAGTCGGAGCGCGGGAGGTGCCCCAGAGCAGGGGTATAGGCCGGAGGCGAACCGGAAATGAAGTAAACCGGAGGGGGCCCAGTGAGTCCCCTGCGGGGGCGGCACACCTGGGGGTCGGAGGTGGATTCCTAGGGGAGACCAGGGGCAGAAGGGTAGGGGGAGGTTCTGCTCCTTAGGAACCCTTGGCTTCCCACACGCAGATGTCAGAATTGCCTGTCTCCATCCTCTTCCTACAGTCCTTTTCAAAGCCAGAGCACTCAGGCCTGTATTACTGATAGATGTAGTGCGTTGCCTCCTTTGCAGTCTCCCATAGCTCCCCAGCACCCGGGAACATTCGCTGCCTTAATAGAGGACCTTGCTAGTCCCCTCCACTCGCCCGGCAAACTGCCCTGCAGTGTCTCACACGTGCCATGATCCAGAAGAGCCTGTGAGGCTGTGTCTTCAAAATCTCACCCTTTTAAGAAGTATTTTAAACCTTTGTTCTCAAACTGCTTCCCCTGACCTCATTTAGAAATGCAGGTTATTCAGCCTTCCTTCTACAAGAACTTTGTAGATGGGCCTTGCCATGATTGTCTGTAACTGGCCTCTAGGTGATTCTGATGCTGGCGCGTTGATGAGAGCATTGAGGAGTCTGAACTGGGGGTTGAAACAAGCCAGATGACCAGTGATGAAAATACAAGCGTGCTCCTTTTTTTGAGGGGGACACAGTTCAAGTACCCCAATGGATGCCTGAAGCCATGGATAGTACCCAACCCAATATGTACTGTTTGCTATACATTCACACGTATGATAAACTTTAATTTATAAACTAGACACAAGAAAAGATTAACAACTACTAATAAAATAGAATAGTTTTAACCAGGTGCTGTAATAAAATTGTCAGTATCACTACTCTTGCTCTTGGGACCATAAGTAAAATAAGAGTAACTGGAACATAAGCACTGTCATACCATGACAATTGTTGAGATGCTGGATGGTGAATGATTTTATCTCCTGGCTCAGAACTTAAAATATCTGAATTGTTTCTGGAATTTCTCACTTAATGTTTTTGGTGCAATTGATCGAAGGTAATTAAAACCTTGGAAAGTGAAACTGGATAAGGGAGGACTGCTGTACTCCATTTAATTGTCACAACCCTCTACAAGAGGTGACATTATTCCCACTTGGCAGATGAGACAGTAGAGGCAAAGGAAGCTTAACTTTTCTTGGGTCACATATTTAGAAGCACTGAGACTCTAACCCCTAGGTCTAGCTCTAGTATATTCCCACTAGAGTAGCAGTCCCCTTGCTGGGTGCGGTGGCACATACCTAGAATCCCAGCACTCTGGGAGGCTGAGGCAGGAGGATCACAAGTTTGAGCCCACCTTGGGTGACTTATCAAGACCCTGTCTCAAAAATAAAAAAAGTTTAAAAATGGCTGGAGATGTAGCTTTGTGCAAAAGCCCTGGGTTCAATCCCTAGTGGTACTGCAAAAACAAAACAAGTAACATTTGAGCACATTCTCTTTGCAGAACACTGCAGCATTCCCCATAAAGTGGAGGGGTAGCTACAGTGTCCCAGAGCAAGTGAGAATGAGATGTTTGCACTGGAATGGCCGTGACCTGGGAGGCTTCCCTTGCTGTCCCAGAGTTACTCTAGCCAGATCTTTCTCTGGGCACTTGGATCCATGCATATGGAGTGAGGGTGATGAGGCCTGAAGAGTCACTATCAAGTTCCCGTTGGCAGAGGCAGACCTGGGGTTGAGTCTCTCTTTCTCTGTCATGAGGCCCTCTGAAGGCAAGAGGTGTTTACAGCTGGTTGTACTTTGCTTGTCTCTAGTCCCAGCTCATTTTTTCTCCTGCTGAGCTTCTTTTCCTCCTTGTAGTTTCTCTGTGGTTTTTCTGTTCTCTGCAGGTTTGTATGTTTTTTATTTTTTTATTTTTTTGGCATCCCCATCCTTTGTCTCATCTATTGGTTCCAAATTTTCATAGATTTGCTTGGGTTCACATTTTGTTCAGAGGTTTTGTCCCATAGGGTAGTTAAATTTTGATGTACTTATGAACCCTCCACCACCACCCCTGCCTCTCTTCTGGTCTTTGTTTTTTATTTTTTCATTTTATTTTTTTCCCCTGCCCTAAACCTGAGGAATTTTAAAGGTTAGAATTCTTGATTTAGGATCAAAACCCTTTCCCACTGTTCACTCATTGGCTGCTCAGGATGTCCAGGCCCTGTCCTGCCGGCAGAGGGAGCCTGGGAAAAGCAGATCCCCTCTCTTTGTTGTCCATAGGATTTGAAAGTCTGGGCACCTGCACAAAGGCCTTCCCTGTCCAGAACTCTGTGTGACACTTGACTCAGTATGGTAATGTATTTGCTGCACAGGCAACATTTTAAAAATATATTTGAGGGCCGACTTTTTAAAAAACAATTACATTATTTTTATTTACACAGCTAATAAAACTTACACATTTTTCAAATTTCCCAGACATTTATAACTAGTTGCTCTTTTCTTTTACTGTAAACGATACTTTATTTTTCCCAGATGTTTAAGCATTCAATGTGTGTATGTAAAACTCTTCCAAATATTTAATTAGAACCATAAATCTAATATACCTGATTCCTATAATGTTTTCAATATACACACAGTAATTATAGTGATTGCACTATAAATTAGTTCACTTACACTAAAACTGGTTAGAAAAACTCAAATGTCACAGATCGGAAAGCATATTTGGTTGGCCCTCTGTATCTGTGAGTTTCTCATTCATAGATTCAAGCAACCTCAGATAATGAAATATATTGTATCTATATTGAGCATGTACAGACCTCTTATCATTAACTGAACAATACAGTATAATGCTATACATAACATTGACATTATTAGGCATTGCAATTAATCCAGAGATGATCTCAGGCAGTGGTGGTGAAACTATGACACATGTGTTATTGTATTTTTCTTTTAAGACAAAATATATTAATGTATGAGTTTTTTCTAAACTAAAACCTCATTATTCAGATTTAATTACAGTGTTGGCATTCTGTGTTAAATAAGTGAATTTGGGGTTGCAATTTGGGTACTGATCTCTAAAAGTTCGCCATCACTGCTCTAAAGCATAAGGGAGGATGTGCACAGATTCTCAGCAAATCCTACACTATTTTAGATAAGAAATTGAACAGCTGAGGACTTTGGTATTCACAAGGTATCCTGGAACTAAAGTGTCACAGATCTGCAGGGATGATTGTATTCCTTGTCTTTATGACTCTTAGTCCATGTCAGCGTTATTTTTCTCAATTTTGCTACTACTTTTGCACCTTTTTAGAGTTTTAGGAATCTCACCAAATTTTAGAGAAAAGGGAGTAACTATCCCAGGGTGATAACATATGCCTATAATCCCTGCACTCTGGGAAGCTGAGGCAGGAGGATCATGAATTTGAGCCCAGCCTTGGCAATTCAGTGACTTAGTGAAACTGTATAAAAAAACAAAGAGGGAGAGAGAGCTGAGGTTGCAGAATATCATAGGGTGATTCTGGGTTGGGGGTTTGGGGTGGGACTTGGCTGTACAGTCCAGGGTAAACTCCAACCTGCGTGTTTTCATGCTGACCCTAAGTTTTGGTTAATATGCTGTGAGACTCTGGAATTTAAGATTTGGTTGTTTTTCTTGTAGCTTGGAATCTATTGGTAGTGAGGGAGTCCTGCAGTGTGGCCGGTGGCACCCAACTCCTTGTACTAACCTACTATCTTAGTATATTTAGAAACTCATTTGTGTCTTACTTGAATCTCAGAACAATTAATGGGGCCATACAGAGGGTTGTTTCTTTCTTTAATTTCAGTTCTGAAAAAAGAATTTTTGGGGCATAGATTTTGCTATGTTGCCAGGCTGATCTCAAACTCCTGGGCTCAAATGACCCTCCTGCTTAGCTGCTCGAGTGGCTGGGACTATAAGTGTGGACCACCATGCCCAGCTGAGTCCAGAGGTTTCATCCATTTGGGCATAAGGCAGTGAGTCTGTGTGGTTCAGGCTTTTCGGATTGCCTAGTTCTTAGAAAACAGTTTGGGGCCCTCTTTTTTAACTGGTTATCTTGTCTGACCATGTGTATTCATCAGCTGCTGGCACTTCCTTCTGCCTGGTCATCCTAAGACTATTAGGGCTGGTTGAGTTTTCTTGCTCTTAGCTTGGTTTTTACTTTTCCAGGACTGTTTTTGACTCATCCACATGCTCTTGCTTACACGCAGCCACAGACTTGTCTCCTTGTGAAGTAACACAGATATAGTACAATTAACAAAGTACTGTACCTGGCAATGTGGTCATATCCATGTTACTAAAACCTGTAAAGGAAGGTTTCTGTAATTGCCTATATTTTTTCCGTGATTGATTTTGTATGCTTTTTTACTGAAGCATTCTTTATTGACTTTTTATGTTCTCTTTAACTCATTTATGCTGAAGATTGAAATTTTTTGAGTTTTGCAATGAAATTCACACGTGTTACCTAGAAAAATTCAAGGAACAAGAATTTGAAGAGAAAACATTTCATTATGTTCCATTGTTATGGGCATTCCAAAAGTGGATTACTAGGTCTCTAAGGATTATATTTAACTCCTCTCCTCTTTCCTTCTTCTTTTTTTATTTTTTTATTTTTTGTGGTTCTGGGATGCCTCTGTGCATGCTAGGCAAGGTTGGTACCACTGAGCTTCACCAGCTTTTCTTTTTCTTTTGATAGTCTAATGAACTCATAACCTTTTTCAAACTTAACTTGCAAAGTAATAATTACACTGTGTATTTATCATTTGATGTTGAAGTTGCCACTGTTGGTCACTGGTGATCTGTTTAAATATTTTCCTTTGTCTCTTTAGCTATTTCTCTGACATCCTTGAAGCATCTTATTTTCTGGTAACAACAGCATGCTTCACAATCATCTTGATTTTTCTCTTGCTTCAAATTACTGGATTCATTATTGTCCTGGTTCCGAGTAGTATTACAGGACAAAATCTGGGTCCCCAAGGTATAAGGTGGCATCTCCCAAGGTAGAAAGAAGGCTTGTTCTTTGTACTACTTGTAGAAATGTCAGTGTCAGGGCCAGAAAATATATTGTGGGTTTTTTTAAGGTTATGATTAAGTCATTTGATGTACTCGCCTGTCATTTGAACACATGGTGTCATGGGTAGCTAAGCTTTTTCTCCCACACTGGCAGTCTCTGCTCTCTGCTCTGTCCACCCCTAGAGAAGATCTGGTTGGACTGCTCTGAAATCACAGAGCTAGAACTTAGCAGTTAACTTTCAGTGCCTCACAAAGCATTGTAAAACAACAGTGATTCATCATTTCTCAACGTTCTGTGAGTTTCCAGGACACATCTTTAGCTTTAGCTGCTTGAAAGCCTCTGGTGCTTTAGCCATACCCTTACAGGAAATGCAGACTCCTTGCTTGGCCTATGAGGCCCTGTGTGACAGGCCTTGCTCCCTGTTCTGCCATCTCTCTTACTTTCTACATGTCTAGACACCTTGGTCTCTGCCTGTCCTTCCTGGGAAGCAAGTTTGACCTTACCTCTCCCTGCTGACCCCTTGCCCTGGCCTTTGTACTTGCTGTTCTCTCTGCTTGGAAGGCTCTTTCCTAGACCTTTGCACAGTTGGCACCATTTTTATCAATTAGGGTTCAGTGAAATTGTCACCCTCTCTTCCAGTGCTTTTCGTAATCATCCATTCAAACCATCCCCTCCACTTTCTCCAGACTAGTTAATTTTCTTCATACTTGCATTTATCTTGTGCATGTATTTGTTTACTTATTTCTGTTACTGCCTCTGGAGTGTAAAATTCTGAGGGCAAGACTTTATGTCTGACTTCTCCCTGTGTTCTCAGTGCCTAAAGAGTACCTAGCATGAAAGGAAGGAATGAAATACAATTTGTTGAATGAACAACAAATCAAGGATTCTCAGTATCCATAGATGATAGTAGATCACAGCTATTTTTATTTGTAAATGTAAATTACCTAAGATAAAAAGATAGCATACAGGGGCTGGGGATTTAGTGCAGTGGTTCCGTTGCCTGCCTTGCAAGTGCGAGGACCTGAGTTTGATCCCCGGTACCAAAAAAAAAACAAACAAAAAAAACATAGCATACAGCCATTGGAGGGAATTCTGAACAATATAGATGTGTATAAAATAGAAAAGAAACTGGGTGTGGTGGCATATGCCTGTAAACCCAGCACTTTGGGAGGCTGAGGCAGGAGAATCACAAGTTTGAGTTTAGCCTGGGAAACTTAGTAACTTAGTGAGATTCTATGTTAAAATAAAACATAAGAGGGGTTGGGGTAGCTCAGTGAGAAGGTCCTGAGTTCAATCCCTAGTACTGTAAAAATAAATAAAATTTTAAAATCACAAAGGATTTTATCTTTGTATCTTGTACCTCTTCTTCTCCAAGCCCTTTGTCCTGTGTTGACTGGCCAGGTGGATGATGGTGCTTTTTATGGAAAGGAAGCACCTGGGAGAGACATAATTGAGAAGATCTAGAGTTTTCTGGGAGGCTAAGATGGGAGGATGAAAAATTTGAGCCCAGCCTGGGCATTAGAACAACTTAGTGAGACCTTGTCTCAAAAGGAGGGTTAGAGGGGTCTATGTCAGTGTGAAGGTCCTGGGTACAATCCTTAGTACTGAAGGGGGCTCTCTGTTAGACCTGGGGTGTTAGAGATCCCCCTGAGTAGGAAGTTGGCTCTCCAAGTCTACATCTCTGGAGCTGTAAATGTGGGAGGTGATAGCACGCACTTGTCACTTAAGGCCACAGGACTGGATGAGATAAAGGCATAGGGTATGGTCAGGAGAGAGATGAGAACGTAGTCTGGAGTTCCAGAGTCTGGAGCATAAGGGAAAAGTAGTGGCAAGAAAAGACAGAGCAGGAGGTGCCAGTGAGGTAGGAAACCCAAGTGGTGCCTGCAAGCCCAGGAGGGCCTACAGATGAGATAAGGGATGGCCAGGGGAATGTGAATTTTAGGTACCCAGTAAATCACTGTTTAGCATTTATGTGCCAAATGGTGGAGAAGTCTGACAGTCTGATGACTCTAAGCCAGAAGAAGGAATCTTGTGTACAAAAGTCAGCCAGAGCACTATTTCTGTACCTTTATACTGGAATGCTGGCAGAAGGTGGCACCAAAAGAGCATTCTAATTTAGGAGAGGAGGAAGGAATTTTTTTTTCCCATACTGGGTATTAAACTGAAGGCTCTCTGCCTTTGAGCTATATCCCTGGCCTTTTTTACTTGTTATTTTGAGACAAGGTCTTGCTGAGTTGCTGGGTGGGACTTCACTTTGCAATCCTCCTGACTCAGCCTCCCTCAGTGCTGGGATTACAGGCATGCACCATGGTGCCAGGATTAGGCAGCATGTTTTATAAGGCTCTACCAGGAAGGTGTTGGTTAAGATCCCTTTAGACTTCCAGGCCAGGGTGACCCAAGTGAGCCTAATTTCAGAAGTGGGAACAGTGCTTGTTCTTAAGGACCTGCAGCCATGTGGGTAATCTGGACTTCAACAAGTGGGTGAGAAGAAGCCAGGGCTAAAGTCAGGTGCAAGAAGAGTGGAGAGAGCTCCTGCCGTGACAAGAATTTGGGAAAGCCGCTTGGGGAAGTCTTGGAAGTCTCTTGCACTCAAGTGGATTTGGCTGGGAAATCAGGTACATCAAGTTCTGGGGGAGTCATCAGATGGGGCATGTGTGTCATGCAGGTGACTGCTGGCCTAGATGAGAGCAGTTTGTGTTGGGAGGAGAGACCAGAGCCTGCTTGAACACCTGGGGACAGAAGGGCGGTGAAAACACACAGTGAGGGTGAGTCTTTCTATAGTTTTTCCCTGAAGGGGCGAAGGGAGATTGAGTTAGAGGGACGCTCAAGGACAAGGCCTGTGTTTTAGAGGCAAATCCTACAGCACACTCCTGTTCTCATGAGATGATCCCCTGCATGTGGAAGGAGAAAACCAAGGTGTAGGAAAAGAGGGCCAGGCAAGAATATCACTCTCATGGTCCTCTGTAACCTTTGCTGCCTCTGTGTAAAGGGGACGGAAATAATCTAATCTTCCTGGTATCTTGTGAGGATTGAAGGAGATGAAGGAACACCACATGGGATATCTATCACTAGCTATCATTGTCTGAAGACATTTGCCTCTGTGGGGACCCAGGTACCCCAGCCCCATCTGCTAAGTGTCCTTCCTCCCCAAGGTTCCAGGCGACCCCAGAGATAAGCAGCAGATTGGATGTAGTAGAGCCGTTGACAGCTCTGGGTGGTGCTGGTGTCTCCTGTTAACTGTAAAATGGGATCCTCTTCTCTCTTTCCATTATCCCCCACCTCCACAGCTGGGCCTCCAGTGTGGGCCTGACTTGGTCTGCCAGGATCTCAGATATGACTGTGACAGTAAGTTTTGAAAAGTGATTAGCAGGAGAAATGACTGAATCCACGCAGCTCCTGTTTGCAGAGCTGGGGTAGGGCCTGCACAGTGGCCTGGTGAGAGGAGGTTAGATGTCCTCAGCCCTGAGTTGTGGGTCATCTGAGCCCAGTAGGAAGGTGGAGTGCCACAGGAAGAAGTGCTTCCAGCATTCTTATCCACATTTCCATTGTTCATTGCCTCTGTGGGCCAAGCTTACCCTGCCTGGGCTCAGGTGCTCCAGGCTTCATGGGGTGGGTGGGTGGGGATTGTCCCTACCTTCCAGGGAGTCCCCTAAAGCCATGAAGCCTCTCACAGCACAGGGTTCTCTCCCCACAGGCCCAGCAGCTCCTTTGCAGACTTGGTAAACCTGCATCTCACAATGCATTGCTCAGTATTCATGAGAGATACAAAGGTGGGGATTGGCACTGGTGACCTTCAACTCCTTACTACTGCAAGCTAATACAGTTAGAAACAGGCCCCTTACTGAGTTCTTC
This sequence comes from Heterocephalus glaber, assembly GCF_000247695.1. The sequence continues at coordinate 489,692 of NW_004624773.1, forward strand.
CTCATCTCCTGCTTGTGCAAACTCTCCAGAGAGGTGAGAGCTTAGGTCCTTTTCAGATATTCCCTGAGCAAGTGCCCACCTCTGGACATGAGCCCTGTACAGTGAGGCCTTCTAGATTCCCAGGCCTGTTGGGAATTCTTCATTCCTGGAGCAGAACTCTCATTCCTCAGCTTTTCCTTTTGAGCCTTTGCATTAATCTGTTGCTCACCTAGTTGTTACCCACTGCAGGAGCCAGGAAGTGCCTGTAATTGCTTTCAACCAGTGTCCCATGGCACAGACTTTTGCACTAAGGAATTTCCAAGTCAGGTGTGGTTTTCAGGAGTCCCCATGTGCAGTCAATGAAGGGGTTTTTTGGGAATAAGGAAAGAGCTCCAGCTCTACTCCAGGTCCTCCAGACTGCTGGTTCTCACCACAATTGTGGGTTGTTAAATTTTCAGAGCCATGGGCAGTGGGACTGAGACAAGAATATCACCAATGTCACTAACATTATAATGTAGTTCCTGAGATTCAGAAAATTTTGAGTAGCCATTCACTGGCTTGCTGTAAGTTTTTAAGACTTTGATTAATTCCCAGAGTTCTGAAAAAGGTAATGCTGACCATCCGTCTGTCTGTCTGTCTATCTATCTATCTATCTATCTATCTATCTATTGTTGTACTTGGATTGAAACCAGGGCCTTAAGTGAGCAGGCTAGGCAAATGCTCTAACAGTGAGCTATACCCCCGGCCTTGTTTACGAAAAGGAGGGAATTTTTTTTGAGCATCACCTTTTTTCTTCCCTCCCTCCCTCTGTCCCCCTTCTCCTCTCTCTCTCTCTCTCTCTCTCTCTCTCTCTCTCTCTCTCTCTCTCTCTCTTTCTCTCTTTCTCTCTTTCAGGGTCTTGCTAACTTGCCCAGGCTGAGCTTCAACATTTAATTATATTGCCTCAGTCTCCCTAGTGGCAGAGATTGCAGGTGTGCACTGTTGCATACAGCTTCCAACTCCAGTCCATATATATTAGTGCTCTCGCATATGTGTCTTTCTCTTTCACACATGTGTGTATGAAATGGCAAATTTCTGTAAGTTGGGGTGTAGGAGGCAGTATGAGCAGGTATCCAGTGAGGGACTGTGGATTGAGATGGCACCAGGTTCTGCCTTTGCAAGAGGCCTGAGGGGTCACAGGGAGTTGGTGCCTGCTGGGAGATGGAAATTCTGCAGTCCAATCTTGTTGCTTGTATCTCCCGGGTTAGGGCTGCCCGGGACTAAGCTGTGTGCAAATGGAAGGGACAGAGACCCGACAGAGGAGGCTGGAAGGCTACAGCAGGCCAGAAGAACTGGAGCCACCACCCCCCCTCAGCGCAGGAAGATTCCCTGAGACCTCAGAAGATGGATGTCTGGGAGTCCCTGAGAGCCAGGTGGTAGCCCCCAAACCACTGGAGGCTGAGCCCAGCAGAGAAACTTCCTTGACCATTGGCCTTCAGGTGACAGTGCCCTTCGTATTTGCAGGCCTGGGGCTGTCCTGGGCTGGCATGCTTTTGAACCATTTCCAGGTAAGAGGGAACTCAGTGTGGTTGGGGGCCCCTGTCCAATGTCAGCCTACAGAGTAGGCACCTGCACATTGGGTCCAGACTAAAGACAAGGGGAAGGTCTGTGTAAAAACCACTTTTTCTCTATATTGGGCAAAACTTCTTGGTTACTAATGACAGAGACTAAATTTAACCTAAGTTAAGTTTAAAAAGACAATTTGTTAGCTCATATAATTTTGGATTTCAGGCATGGCATAATTCCATTGTATAGATATACCAAAATTTATTCAATCTTTTTTTTTCTGATATATTTTTAAGCTTAACAACTATATTGGTCTTCTCAGGCTGCTGTGATAAAGTACCACATATTGGGGACTTAACCAACAGAAAGTTACTTTCTTATAGTTCCTGAATCTGCTTCATCAAAGTATGTCGCCTACAAAGGAAGCAGAGTCAGCTAGGAGGACTATCTGTTGTGATCTAATCCCATCAGCTTTGCTTCTGTTGATTAGAAGCAAGACACAGTTTCTGGTCCACACTCTTGGGGAATCAGTTGCATAAGAATGTCAGTAACAGGGCCGGGGATTTAGCTCAGTGGTTCTGGTGCCTGCCTCGCAAGCGCAAGGTCCCGAGTTCGATCCCCGGTACCAAAAAAACAAAAAAGAATGTCAGTAGCAAGAAGTAGGGACAGTGGAGGGTATTGTCAAAGGATGCTGCCCACCATGTTCATTATAGTGTGATTTGCATTACTTATGAGTGAGCAAGGTTGAGTGTCTTTTGATAATTGCTTAGATTGTTTGCCATATGGAATGGTTTGTCCCCTCAGAAGGGGTTTCTGAGGGTACAAATAGGAATGCCTGCTGATTTCTCTTAGGAGAGATTCTAGAACCTTCAGTTAAAGGAGCCCATTTGAAGTGGGCTGCTTTGGAAGTGACAGCATGAATGGGCATAAGTAAAATCTGTCCATGAGGAATACATAACCTCCAGAACCCAAAAACCCCCAGAGATGTTGGACATGTATTAATGTTGTGGATATAGAAAGGGTCAATTGCTGCTGCTTTACTGTTCAGGGTTGGAATGGTCCCCAGTTCAGCAAGTAAGTTTCAGAGGTTTAACCCTGGTGGCAGGGCTTCCGTACCAGTGGAGTGATGACCTATTCTCTTCCTGTGGGCTGCCCTGTGAGTTATCTGTACACCCTTCATGAGTGAAGGCTCACTAGACCTTTCCTGGAGGAGGTGGTCATCAAAATATGTCATGCCTGTGCTTCTGGAGAAAGGCAGATGTGGTTAAAATCTTGTCCAAAAAAACTGTGTTTGATGGCAGAGATAGTCGGTCCCCCACATGGAGTCTGGAAAGGGATCATGTCCCTTTGCAAGTGAAGGTCACCTGTGACTGAGAGACTGTTGAAAGGCACTGACTAGAATATATTAACCATATCTACAACCACAGAACATTACCAGTTGTTGACTGGAAGTAGTTTCAGTAACAGTGATGAGGATGGGGGGCTCATAATGGAGAGGCCACATTAAGGTTGTGGTCACCCACTATGAGGCACTTTTCATTCTTTCAAGGTGTAGGGACAGGCCAAATTGGACTGTTTCAAGGAGAAACATGGGAAAATCACTCTTCCTTAAATAAGTTTTGGAAAATAAGTCTTGTTCCTTGAAGATCCTATTTTAACTGATATTGGGCTGTGTTCACTGTTTTAACTGGGAACCAGGCAGGGTCCAAGGGGTCTCATCTGTCAGGTCAATCTGTAAGTCCAGCCAGGTGGCAGGAGTGCCAGGGAGCACCTGCCAGACACAAGCTGTTCACTATGATACAGCCAGGCAAGAATAGTTCTCTTTGTAGCAGCAAGAACAGTTTTAGGGCAAGAGAAGATGGCAGCACCCAAAGAGAGACAACAAATGTGGACAGAGCTGGCTCAAGGTCAGGCTGGCAGCAATGGGCAAGTCCATCTCAGGAGGCCTTTGTCATGTCGGGAACCAGTTAGCAAAGAGGACCTTATCAGAGCTGACCAGGTATCATGGGTTGTGTTTGGCTCATCTGTTCATAATGCCGGTTGTTATGGTCACCTCTTTTTGCCCTGTTGATGAGGGAGGGTTATGGAGATATCACAGCACGCAGCACTAAAAGTAAGCAACAGCAGTTTCTTAGTCTACCTCTCAGCCTGGGAAGGAGGATACCATACCCTATACAGGGCTGTACAGGAGTGGAGTGTGCACAGGTTATGGGGACAAAGCTCTGTAGGAATGCGACTGGGAGTCCTGGTTCCCGCAGGAGGATGTGATTGGCCTGTTTGAATGGTTACGTGGGCTAGCAGAAACTGAAGTCTGGTACTCAGGGATATGTAGGCACAATGCCTGAGCCCCTTGATAAGGAGTGTTGTTTACCTAGGAACCTTATCCATGGTAGCAGAATGGAGAAGGGAACTTGTGTTTAGGTCATTGGAAGTCCTTCTGGTTCCCTCAGATGGTAGGACAGCACATCAACCTAATTGCTTGCAGCCTTATAACACTTAGCCTGAGAACAGCTGCCTGGGTTTCTTCTTGTTTCTATGATTCTCTTTGCTCATTCATTCATTCATTCAAGCAGCACACACTGTGCCTGGTGCCATGGGAGACATGACGATCAGACCCTGCTCCTGTGGTACTTATAGTTGAGTGGAGAGACAGATAGCAGTGTGCAAATCAGTGCTGGATAGCAGCAACGGCCAGGAAGAAAACAAAGAAGGGTAATGTGCCAGAGCAGGTGGTGGGAACAGCCTTTTGGAGAGGGAGGCTAGAGAAGGTCCCTAGAGAAGGAGACACTAGAGAGGAGGCCGAATGGACACAGGGGCTGCCTGGAAACCTTGGGCAGGCCAGCCAGTGGGGCCAGTACATGAGGTCTTCATTGTCACTTATGGGTGGGTTCTGTTGTCTAAGATCAGAAACAGAAAGCAAAAATCTTTGTAGTTATTTAAAATTTAGATAGCTTGATCTCTGAGACATGAACAAGGTGGAGAAGCATTCAGGCCTTAAAGTATAATTACCTGGCTCAGAACCAGCCTAGGCTCAAGGTGACCCTGAAGGAGGAATCAAGTGTCCAGAAACCCTGCTCCTCGGGAAACAAGTGCTTTCCCCTGGGTACTAGGAATGGCAATGTGCATTCCAAACCCCACCTACTCTGAGGACCTGCCCCCAAGAAGGTGCTCCCTGAACTCCAGAGTTGCAATAGGTCAAGGGTTTAGATGTTCATGCCCAGCCCTTAGGGGTTCCTGATTCTTTGCTCTGTCTGTAGTGGGATATCCTTTTGTATGTGTGCATGCAAGGAATGAGAATCCAGGGTCTTGCATGCTGAGCACACACTCTGCTACTGAGCAGTGCCCCCATCCCCTCCCAGTTGTGCTGATATGTGTAATGGGTTGGAAACTACTGATCTTGTCCTACTCCCTGTAGGGACTGTGAGGTGGACTTTTTCAAGGTCACCCAGGAAACCACCTGATGCTTGACCCAGATTCCTCCTGCTGTCCAGTACAGCCTGGAATTCAGTTCAGGCTCTTTGAGATTTTCCTCAGTGCTGCTGAACTATTTTTAAAATCATAGCTTTCATTTTCCGGATTATGGCCCAATAAACTGTGTTGACATGTGATGTTCTCAGTTTTACAGGAAAGCAGTTTTTCTCACATGAATGTGTTCTTTTGTTTATTCCTGGCAACAGTTTCATTTGGTCGTTATAAAAACAAATAATTATAGTAGTTAGAATGTACACAAAGTAATAAAAGTTAATCATTGACCTATGTCCCAGCCACTTATTTATTTATTTAGAGACAGGGTCACACTAAGTGGCTCAGGCTGGTCTCAAATTTGCATCCTCATTTTTCAGCCTTCTGAGTAGCTGGGATTATAGTCATGAACCATCCTGTCCGCCTAGCCCAAACTTTTCACTGCATTCATGTGTGTATATTTGTTTATGTACGCGTCAGTGTATGTGTATGTGTTGGGGGGGGTAGCTTTATTTCTCACTCAATTTTAAATTTAAGAAACATTTGTCATAATTTGTAACTGTTATGTTTTGGGTCCCCACAAAGCGTCATGTGGTCATAGGCTTTATCTAGAGTGTGTGAAGCTGGAATTGATTCATGATGCAATGCTAGGCTCAAGGGCACTGGGAATAAGGGTGTGAGTGATACTGGCCCCAAGTATTCTGAATAAGATAAAAGGGGCAGGGAGACACTGTTAATTCTTTTGTTACCTTTGCTGCCTTGTATGCGCCATGTTGTTTCTGTTCTGCCATGCCTGTTTGTCATCCCTGCCTTGGAGTTGGCTGATCATGGACTGAAACCTCTATGAACTATAAGCCAAATAAACCCTTTCCCCTTTAACTTTGGGTGTCTGGTATTTTGTCTCAGCAACGAGAGAAAAGTAACTAACATAGTAACTATGTCAGATGCCTTTTTATATGAGATTATATAGATGGTTTATTTCTATATTTCCTCCACTGACAAGAAGGTTTAGGATCCACTGTGCACAATTACCTGTTTTATTAGGTTGTTTGACCACATCCCAAATTAGAAGGACACCTCAGGAGGTGGTGATGTCCAGGGAGAATAACCACTTATCTGGAGCCTTGGGAAAGGATAACCCATTGAAAGTGTTCCGCAGCCAGAGAAGCTGGCTGGCCTCAAGGGCTTCTATCCTTAACCAGCTGATGCGCTGAACCCAGTTGACTCCTGTAGCATTTTTCTCAAAATATACACCATTTCAGCTGTAGCTCATGCAGTGTGCATTCAGGTAGCTGTGGTAGGAAGATCATGAGTTCGAGACCACCTGGGGTACATAACAAGTTTGACGCCAGCCTGAGCTATATAATGAGACCCTGTCTCAGAAAAAAAGAAAAAAGAAAGGATGAAAAGGAGCCATTTCTCTCAGCCTCTGAGAGATCCAAACAAACAAATCCAAACCACAGGTAAAGAATGGCCTCAGCAGGGGTTGGCAGGGGGAGCCAATGCCAGGAGAATGGAGTCAGGCTCTTAGGCTTTCCTCCAGGGTTAACTTGCACTGTAATTTTGGGCAGAACGTCTTGTGGCCTTTGTTTTCTTATTTGTAAAAATCCAATGCTGTACTCCCTGTGAATGACAAGCTTGGGGATATTTTGAGAGTCCAGTGATTGGTTGAATAGGAAAGGATTTTGAGAAATACAGGTTGCTTCCAAAGGCAACTAAAGAGCATTCCTGCCCACCTTTATTCCACCTCCCGTCCTCCTTCCCTCCCTTCCTCCTCCCTCTTTTTTCTTTCCTCCCTTCCTTCCTCCTCCCCTATTCCTCTTCTCTTTGCTGCTTCTCTCTACTCTCTTTCCCCTCCCTCCTTCCCATCCTTCCTTCCTGGGTTACTGAGTGCTTGCTTGCAGTTGAGCTTGCTCTGCTCTCATCAATCAGTGGGTTTCCTTTAGAGTGGTTTTCATCATAATTCCATTTTCATTGTCATGATTATCTACCATCCTGGAAAACTAAACATGTTTGTTTGGCACCCTTGTGTTTAGACAGAGTGGCAGATTACACTGTGAACACTACAGTAGTGTGTTGAGTAAATTAAGGAATGATTTGCCCTACTCTGAAGATTGAAGCCTGCAGTGAGGCAGCCAGGTTCTCTTCTCAGGAAGAGAGGGAGATGTGCTTACAATCATGTTTATGAAACTGGCTGCAGAGTTTCCCAAACAAAACTGTAACACAAGACTGTGTACCAGAGAGAGACAGATCAGAGGGATGTGTCTTTCCAGATTGTGAGGGGCCCTACATCCCTCTTTCTTACATGAAGTGACAGCTGTTGCAGATGTTCAAGTAAGAGATCTCCTTACACTGCCTATGTGGATTGTTGCTATGGAGAGCATGCATTGGTTTTGGTGGGAGATGGGGAATTTGATGATGGCTGGGCCTCCAGGTGAAGTTGGTTTAGACTTGAATGTGAGACAGACTCCCCTGTCTCACAGAGAAGAATGAGGCAACGTGCTCAAGAGAGTGCTAGTTTAGGATCATAAGCAGAAGTGAGTCCTAGACCCCATGGGGTAGCCCTGGGTTAGTAGGTGTGAGTCTGACCCTCAGCTTTGGGTGGCTTCTGCTGGCTGTGGCCTCAATTCATGCTCTATCTAGCCCTTGGGCCTGGATATTCTGTCCCTCATGCCCATCAGGTGCACAGAGGATGTACCAAACAATAGAATCCCTGGGAGCCCACTGTGGCATCCTACCCAGACCCTTCCCCTTCTCTAAGTCAGGGGTGGTTAGGAGGGCAGAGTCTGTCCTTCCTAGCTGGAGGAAGTAAAGTCACTTTGGAAGCACATTGACAAGTCCTCCAGGCCTTTGAAGGACAACACAGCTCCATTTCTTCCATGAACACAACTTCTTCCTGTGACCATCAGGCCCCTGGATAATGGTTGAAGTGACCACAGGTGTGGCTTCCTTCTTGGGGACTTGCAGAGTCTTTGACTTTGAGGAGTAAAACTCCTATAGGATGCCCCCAGGAGCAGGGCCCTTTGACGGAGTTCTCTCCAGGGCCTGCTCTGCCAAGAACAGAGCAGCACGAGTGGAGGAGGGGGAGACCTTTTCGTGGGCACCCACCAGGGCCTGGCTCTGTCTTTGTCCAGCCTGGCCAGCGTGACCAAGCTGCTGGACAATGTCAAGGTCACCACTGAGGAACAGTGAGCCTCCTTGGCAGAGTGAGCTCTCGGCTGACATCCAGCCACTCTCTGAGGAGCACCTGACCTGCACAGAGTGACAGCAAGAGCTGGTGGTCTCCAGATGAGGCTCTGAGCCACACTGGCCTTTGTCCCGTACTTGTTTGCTTCGGCGGTTGGCCGAGGAGCCATCAGGGAACCTACTCCAGGCTCAGTTCACCTGGCAACTTCCTAGGAAACCTCTATCTGTGTGGGTGAGGAGAAGAGAGGACAGCAAGCACCCAAGCTCAGACTTTTTGCTTCTGGGGATGTGGATGACCCTCTGATCATGGTAGTCACTCAGCTGAACGTGGAGTTTTGCTTTCAGGGCAAGAGGCTGCGAGGCTTCAGCTGTGAGCTCATCCAGTCCCCCCATGGGGTCTTCCCTGAGACCGTCTTCACCACAGCGTGCCAGGTCACAGTGCCCATACTGCTATCTGGCTTGGGCATGATGGCTGCCGGCCTGTTGATGAATATTGTCCAGGTGCGTCCTGGGCGTCAGAGAGGTAGTGGGGATGGGATGGAGGGCAGAATCAGGGTCTCTTGGCACCACAGATGGGGCAGGCCAGTGACACACGGGCCCTACATGGGTGGCAGCAGCTCTGAGCCGGACCTTGCTGCCCAGGAGTCCTCTCGGTGGGGCTGGTGGAAGGATCCGCTAAGCATCTCGGCATGTGAGTCACAGAGCAATGAGGATTCTGATGACCTTCCCTGAGATTAGCCTGTGTGGTCCCTGCCAGCCCAAGGTGCTTAGCCTCCTTCCTGCAGGGAGTGCAGGCTCTTCAGGATAGATTCTTTAGTCTTTTTCTGCCTCAGTTTCCTCATCTGTAAAGCAGGGATCATAAGAGCACCTGACTCACGAATTTATGAGGCAGATGACAGAGTGCATGTGTGTTGTCCCCGTGGAGTGGGATGATAAGGACAGGCAGAACTGTGGCGAGCCTACTCTTCTGGAATCCCTGTTAGGTTCTGGGGGAAGCGCAAGGCTCAGAGTCTGGCAGGTGTGTCCAGGAAAGTGAGGAGTGTGGCGGTCACTATGTGATAGTGGTGTTTGCTGACAGACCTTCACTCCTCATGTTCTGTGTGTACCCTGAGTTTGGTCCTGGCAACATTTGGATGACTGAGAGGTTTTGCTGTCTGTCTACTTGAATATTTATTCAGAATTAATGTGTTATTTTATTTTAGAAAACCCAAAGTATAGATATAAGTGATGGAGGAAAGGTGCCCATAAAAATTGCAGTCACCATTTTCTTTCATACCAAAACTATTTTCTGTGTATATAAACATGAATATGTTGAGATTTTTCTTTTTATTCATTTATTTTTAATTAAGCATGTGAGTGTGTGTGTGTGTGTGTGTGTGTGTGTGTGTGTGTTTCTGGGGATGGAAGCCAGGGCGTTGTGCCTGCCAGGCATGTATTGTACCACTGAGCTACATCCTCAGCCCCAATACTGCTTTTTAATCTGTAAATTTGAATTTAATCACAAGGACATCCCACATGGTGTCTCATGTTCCTCAGTATCTACAGCATCTCCATGATGGTGGCTTCCCATTGTCCTTTGCCTGAGTTTGGAGAGGGATGTCAGTATCACCCAATCCACCTGGCCTTGGAGTCCTCTCTGGCAGCTTCTACCTGCACATCTCAGTAAATGGAACATGTGACCCTCTTGGTTCTGTGGCCCACTCACTGTTGGAGACCTTGTGCTTTTTTGACTTGCAGCCTAGACACCCATCCCTTTCCAGATGGCTTCAACTCTGCAGCCTTTCTGAGAGCTTGTCACCCCTTCCCTAAGACCACTCTACTGATCCTCCTCCTCCAAGTCTTTCCTTTTCAGCCTTTTTTGCAGCCACCTTATGTGGGGCTGACTTGAGCTCCTCCATCTCTAACCTATCCACAGCCCCTCACTGCTGGGACCTTGGAGTTCATCTCAGGAACACACCCTCTTCTTGCTGCCTCCATTGCTGTAGCCTGGAGGGTGTTTGTCAGCTGGGAGAGCTAGGCAGGGAGTGGACACAGTGAGTAGGAGGAAAGTACACTTCCTTCTTCCTAGGGGAAGGGCAGAGATATGCAGAGGGAGCAGCACAGTCTGAGTTGGACCTGAAAGGCTACTGTAGCAATTTTCAAGGTGCCATGGAAGAAGCAAGCATTCCAGGTAAAGGACTGTGTGTGCAAAGATAAAGATGAATGAGAGTGTGCATTGGTGAAGAATGAGGAATGTTGGATGACCACTGACATGGGGACAGGGACACTGCGGGCCATTGAGGGGCTCTGCTCTGTTCAGAAGCTTGACACATACACTGAATGCAAAGGGGTCATTTTTTGTTGTTGTTAGTTGGTTTCCTTCCCTCCCGCCCTTCTTCCCTTCCTTTCCTTCCTGTATTCTGTATTTTCTTGTGTTTGTCTTCCTATATATCTTTCCTTTTTTCTTCTTTCCTTCCTTTCTTATTTTATGATAAGTATTATATTTGTTTATTGGAATATAGTGCTGACGTGGAAAATCCCACAGCTCCTGTGTGAGGTTGATGAACTGAAGGTGAGTGAGTGCCCCTATGTGACCACTGCCTAGGTCCCAAGCATGCTCCACCCCCAACAGTTCTTTCACACCCTACCTTGTCTCTGCCTCTCCTTTGCCTTCTAGTGCTGGGGATGAGTTGTGGTCCTAGAGAGGTATGATGCTACTCACAACATTCTTGAATATGTTTCAGGGGCATGTATGGACTCATGTGTGTTGGGTGTGTGCTCAGTGGAATAAAGACATTTGTTCCAGTCACTTGGGGCCTGAAATCCACCAATATAATGTCTTTAATGTCTTTATGGAGGGCAGTGGCAAAATTTTAAAATTATGACAACATGAATGTCTGGTTGGGCACAAGAAGGGTTAAAGTCTTGACTAGCAGAATAGGAAGAACCCTGGAACTGCAGGAGGTGGGGCTGCCAGAAGGGCCTCTGTGAGAGAAGCTGGAGTTTGGAGATCTTAATTTTGAGGTAACTATGGGACATTGTGCAGTCCACAGTGGATAAGACAGGTGTGATATTGGGCACTGACATATGCACAGGGCATCTGTCAGTAGATTTGCTTCTGGCTGCAAATAGTAGAAAGTTCACCTCAAAATGACTGTGGGAAGAAGGACACTTTTTTTTTTTTTTTTTTTTTTGGTACTGGGGATCGAACTTGGGACACTTCTTACATTTCTTATCTCTACAGAGAACATTGGGGATAGGACATCTCCAGGACTGGTTATTTCCCTGAATGAACAGTGACTCTTGGCATTTTTTCCACTTTACCATTTGTGTTAGTCTTTTAGGGCTGCTGTAACAAAGTACCACAGACCAAGTGGCTTAAATAATGGAAATTTAGTTGTAATAGTAGTAGTAGTAGTAGTAGTAGTAGTAGTAGTAGTAGTGTTTCATCTGCATACTGGAAGTCTGAGATCAAGGTATCTGCATGGTTGGTTTCTTGAGTTTTAAGATGCTGTCTTCTCCCTGTGTTTTCACATGGTTGTCCCTCAGAGCTTGTCTGTGTCCTAATCTTTTATAAGGACACCGGTCATGTTGGATGAGGGCCTACCTGTGTGATCCTATTGTAACTTACTCATTTCTTTAATGATCTATCTCTAAAAAATATAATTGTTTTGAGGTACTGGGTCTTAGGGCTTTGACATATCAGTTTGGGGGAGGGAACACAGTTGAGCCAGTCTCTGTTTGTTGACTTTGTATGGAATAGCTCCTTTCATCATTGTGTGATACCCAGTGTGACCAGGCATGAATTCTTAAATCTCATGGACAGAATCATTTCACAGCCCCATGCCTATGGCAGCCAGCCACCAGCAAGGAAGTTGGGACCACAGTGAGTCTAGATTCATAGCTATGTGGAGAAGGTGGTGGTGGGTGTTGGAGAAGTAATGCCAAGTGTGCAATGGAAGGTAACTCACACCTTGGAAGGCAGAGGGTGTGGAAAAGAAAGGAGAATAGAAGGTGAAGCATTTAAGAAAGCCAGTATTAAAAGATTAGGAAGAGGAAGAGGAGCCCACAGTGGAGGCCAAGATAGAATCATTAAGAGGCCAGCATAGAACTAGGAGGCCAGAGGGCAAGGGTTCAGAGGTAAGCCTGTGGTAGAAGGAGCTTCATCTATGTTGTGAGGGAGGACAGTGCCATCCCACAAAGGAACCAGCACTAGTGGAGTCCATGAGGTTTACCCATCAGAAGGTCACTGCTATCTTTAGGGATAGTGATATGGCTGACCCCAGCAAGCACAGCATGGAGTTACAATGAGTGAGGATGGGAACACATACAGAAGTTGGTGGCACTGGGAAAGAGCCAGCCAGGATTGGAGAAGTTCATTGACAAGGGAGGTAGAGATGAGGAAGAATTTATTATGACTTTGGTGTTGGTGGGCACTTGGTCTTGTGTGTGGGCAGGGACTGTGTGCATGTGGTGCATGGGGAAGACTTAATGGCCTGAAAGGAGTGTGCATATATATGGTCCAGGCCCTAATCTGGTCTAGTCTGTATTTCACAAATGTTCTTCATCTACGGGAGGTGGATGAGGGTCCCGGGTGGATGATGTGCAGGGTGGGAACGGGATGTGCTAGTCAACCCTTGCCCAGTGGTACAAGTGCGTGTGTGATGGTCATCATGTCCTGTGCTATAGGAATGCTCAGGGCTGATAGGACAGCTACATACAGGACTGGGGCCAGATGCTGCTGGAAGACAGGAAGGCCATGCACAGTGCTGATAAGGGCTACCCACCCCTTTCTTGGTGACACTGTTTGCTTCTGAAGCTTTGACAACTCAGGACACTATCAGAGTTGTGCCTGGGTTCTGAATTTCACAGCTTTGTAGATAATGTGAAAGGAGAAGCTGAGGAGGGAGCCATGAGTGGGGTTACCTTCCTTGATCTAAGGAGGAAGCAATCCCTCTACCAGTTCCATGCCTGTAAGGCAGTGGGCTACTTGGAGATGGCTCTTCTGCTCCCTCTAGAGATGAAGTGGTTTTGCACACCTTTGTACAGTTCTCTGAGGGGAATTGGGATGGGAACCTGCACTCCAGAATTCCAAGACTAGAGGAGCTTCTTGCGTAGGGACCACAGATATCTGTAGGTACCAGGAGAGCAAAATAAATTAATCAAATCAGTTAGGGTATTAAAATTTGATTCTGGGAGGCTGAGGTAGGAGGATTGAAAGTTCAAGCCTAGCCTGGGCAAATTAGCAACATAGCCAGACCTTGTCACAAAATTTAAAAAAAAAAAAAGCCAGGCATGGTGGTGCATTCCTGTAATCCCAGAACTCAGGAGGCTGAAGCAGAAGAATTGCTGCCAGTTAGAGTCCAGCCTGGACTACATATTTAGTTCAAGACCAGTCTGCAGTACATAGTAAGACTCTGTCTCACAACACCAAAAAAAAAAAAAGCTGTGGATGAAGCTCAATGCAAAGGGCCTAGATTTAACTCCCAATATGTCCCCTCCCCCATGCACACAATTGATTCCAGAGAACAATCTGGTTGCATGTTAAACAGGTAAGAACTACTTTCAGCTCCATGAATGAATTTCTTCTCTTCCAGTTTTCTTGAAACTTGCATCCCTTTCATTCTGTCTTTTTAGTTTTTCTTTGTTTTGTAATGTTTGACAGAGACATGAGGTCTCTATCAAACAGATTTTTCTGTTTTAAAAAAAATTCAGAGTCTGGCATGGTGCTCCCGAGTGATAACTTACACTCAGTCTCAGTCTCCCTCAGGGAGCAGAGGGAGGCAGGGCCTGGGGCAGCCTGGAGGGACATTCCCTGACAAAGTCACTACCACCCCACAGTCTCAGCTGGTATTGGCAAGTATTACCATGCCTCCTAATTTATGAGAAATCCCTCAGCTCTGAAATCGATGACTCATTCATATTTCTACAAAACTATGTATTGTGCAAAAAATTTCCATATTGCTCCAACAAATGCTGTAGCATGTTTGAATTCTGGGCAAAGCTGGTTGGGCTCTAGCCAGGAACAGCCCCAGATGTTCCTGGCTTCTAAGGACAGAGACAGAAAGGGGCTTCCTTGAGACCAATAGTGCTGATTGGATAGATAATATGAAACATTTCATGATTTTCTTGTTATTTTGTCTTTAAAGCTATTTGAGATACTATTTGGTCTTGTACATTTTTATAAGGATTCTGAAGACACTTCCAGAGCTATGAAGATTGTGTTTATATTTATCCCTTTATCCTTTCTCTTCCAGCACTGGCCCGTGTTTGTGGAGGTTAAAGACCTTTTGACATTGGTTCCACCCCTAGTGGGCCTGAAGGGGAACCTAGAAATGACACTGGCATCACGGCTCTCCACAGCTGTAAGTTGACAGCAGGCATTTCAGGTCACCCGTAGCTGGGGATGATGTGGTCCTACCACCTGTCTATCATCAGTGGCTCATAGATGGATAGGCTGGAGTCTTCAAGAAGACGAGTGTTGTTGAGTTTTGTTACCTCATGGAGTCCTGGTCACCAATCTCTGTCTGTCATCTTGTTTTTTCCGTGGTCGAATCAGACTGTAGATGAGGAACCAGGCCAGTGCCTGGGGATCCTTCATTTCTCCTTTAACACCAGTGTTGCTTGGTTTATTTTGTCCTTGTGGCCCCAAGTCTGCACGCTCCCTGCTCCTCTATACCCTTCAGCAAACTGGGGCTGGTTCCTCCATGTGTTTATATAAAAACCTCCACGAGCAATGCGGTCTAAGGGAGGATATCTGTAGGGGAGACTAGAAGGGTCTAAATTGCCTGTGTCGCTGACCTCCCTTACCAGACAAAATAGCTTCCTTGTTACTGTGGGACTGGCAGCATCTCCCTTGGGCTGTGTAGTCAGCACAGTTCATAGTCTTGCTGGTTCTTCTCATCTCTTCCCCGTTATCCCCAAGGATTGGAATTCTTTTCCTCTTGTCATGCAGAATGGTTTCTCACCCTCTCTGGTACCCATGTGATGTCTTATATGTGAAAAAAGACTATGGGTGAAAGGGTCAGTTCATATAGAGCCCTTTAAAACATTTCAGTATTTTAAGCATCTGGTACTGTGAATTAGGCACATACATCTGCATATATGTGCACACGCATGCACGTATGAGCGTGATTATTTTGGTCCATGTTTAGGAGGAAAAAAATTGTGATGGTAATCTCTGCCATGGAGATTTCAGTAGTCACATTTGTATTTCATAATGTTTAACTGTATTTTAAACCTTCTACACAATGACCATATCTTAGTGTCATAATCCTTTTAAAATGTATGAAGCATAGAAGGAAAAATCTGTAAATATAATTCATTATAATAGTCTAAGGAGAACAGACACATTATTATCACAGTAGCAGCTTCAAACCCATTCAGTACTTTATTATTTTTTAAATCACTATATGAAGATATTAATTAATGCATTAAAACCCACAAATTCTAACATAAGTACATGCGTATAACTATGGTCTGAGTGGAGATATAGAACATTTCTCTCTCCCCAGAAAGTTCTCATTTCCTTTTGAGGGCATCTTCTTATCCTTCCATCCTGGCCACTTCTGAGTTAGCTTTCATTCTCTATAGATTTATCTTTATCACTCATTCATGATTTAAAAAACACTGTTACTATAACTTGAAATAGAAATGATATTTCATTGTTTTACATGTTCTAGCTGATGTAATTAAGTCAAGAAAAGGATTATTGCCTTAAATGTTAGAGAAAAGGAGAAAAACATTTGCTAATGATATGCTTATATTCTTAGGAAATCTAACCAAATCAACTAAAAAGAGCTATTAAACTAGTAGGCACTCAATAAAGTAGCCTTGTTTGAAAATACCTACATGAAATTGAAAACATATATTAATATGTATCTGCAGAGTCCAGTACACACTATAAATAATCATTTATAAAATATAATTGGAAAAGGTACAACTTTCAGGTCGGGGATTTAGCTCAGTGGTTCCACCACTCAGCTCACAAGCACAAGGTCCTGAGTTCAATCCCTGCTACCCTCCCCCCCCCCCAAAAGATACAACTTTCAGTATATTAACCACTTTGAAAATATCAGAAAAAGCCCCAAACAGAAATGTGCAGTACCTATACAGTTAAGACTCTGAGATGTATAAAGGGAAATACAAATTTGGAAAGAGACCTAGTTCCAAAATGAGAAGAGTAAATGTTGCAAAGTTGTCAATTCTCTCTTTTAGTTTATAAAATTAATACAATTTCTATCAATATGCCAAAGGTATTGTGGGGAACACTTGGCTATTATTTGAAGTTTATTTAGAGGAATAAGTGGGTTAGAATAATCAATACACCATTGGCTGGGAGTAGTAGTACATGCCTGTAGTCCTGGCTACTTGAGAGACTAAGGCAAGAGGATCCCTTGAGCTCAGAAGTCTAGGCCCAGCTTGGGCAACATAGCAACACTTTGTCTCTTCAAGAAAGAGAGAGAAAAGGAAGAAAAAGAAATCCAGGTTTAAAGAAACAAGGTAAAGGTATAGTAATTAAAATATTTTAAAACCAATGTCAATGAAACATAACATTCAGAAATGACTTGGATATATAGAAATGTAATCTACTAGCCAACTATCATCTTTTACATGCATGGTGGCACATACCTATAATTCGAGTACTGGGGAACTGAGGCAGAATGATCACTGTGAGTTCAAGGCCAGCCTGGAATACATAGTGAGGCCCTGTCTCAAAAAAACATAAAAACAAAAGAGAAAGAGATAATCTGCTACAGGTAACTGGCATTTTAAATCAGTGAAGACAGGATCAATTATGAATTAATGATGACAAGACAATTGGTTAATTCTTTAGAAATAATTTTTTGTTGTATATCAATATATTTTATGAGTGGGTTATGTAATTTGAAATAAACTATAATACCAGAAAAACAAACTTGTATTTTTAGAATCTAGTGATAGGAAAATGCATTTTAAATACCAGAACAAATACAAAATCTATAAAGAACAGATAATGTCTCTGTTAAATTGAAGGTGTGTCTTATTTTCTGTATTAGTTTGTGAGAGCTGCCACATCTAAGAATCACAAACTGGATGGCTCAAGCAAGAGAAATTTATTGTCTCACAATTCTGGAGGCTGGAAGTCAGCTCAGACTGTCAACAGGGCTGGCTCCACCTGAGGGTATGTGGAACAGTCTGTTCCAGGTCTCTCCCCTGGCTTCAGGTGTCTTGCTGGTGGTCTCTGGCAATCTTTGGCATTCTTTGGCTTGTAAACATATCTCTGCCTTATCTTCACATGGTATCTTGTTCTCTGTATGTGTCCAAATTTTACTGAGGTTTCATCTTACGTAATTACATCTACAGTGACCTCATATCCAAATAAGATCATATAGTGAGGTAATGGGGTTTAGGGCTTCGACATCCATTTGGGGAACACAATTCTATCCTTTACAGTTGTCTTACCTAAACCTAAAAAGATAATAACCAACAAGGGAAGAAGTTATATATAAAATTAACAATGGCTATGGGTATAGGTCAGTGTTAAAGTGCTTGCCTAGTGTATACAAGTCCCTGATTTCAGCACCTATCACACACACACACACACACACACACAAACACACACAAATTAGCAGGGTTTAATGTCCTTAAGTCTCTAGTTAGCTTATATATATCAATATGAAAACACACCCCCTAAAATAAAACAAAGGATATGAATGACAGTGCACAAATATCTTAGAATGTAGCTTAGTATATGTTATGGCTTATAACTAGGTGTTCCCTCAAAGCCTCATGTGCTCATAGATGGGGCTTTGGGAAGGTGACTGTATCATGGCTGTGTGATAGACGGGTTTATAGCTGGGTGTGATGTTGGGAGGTGAAGCCTCTTGGGAAGAGATGGGTCACTATGGGTGTGGCTTGGAGGGTTTATATCCCTCCACTTCCCTTGATTCCTCACTTGATCAACTTGGTGAGCACTTTCATTCAGAATAAAAGCTGGGCTGTCATGAGGGCTGTAATTGGAGATTGCAATATTTATTTTAACCGTTATGTAGCTGATATAAGTAGAATACCTTGAGGAAGGCAAGTGTGCTCTGATTTATATGTGGAAACAGCAGCCACCTTATCTGCTAGGATCCAGGATCAAAGTTCAACCCAGTTAATAGCAAATGTGAATTAAAACCGTGAACAAGTGCAATGAATACACAGTGCTGCTGTGGAGCATAAAAGAGAAATGAGCCTGTTGGCCTCACAGGCTCAGCCATAGTCTTCTGCTGCACCTCATTACTTTTTTCCTATGAGGGCACTAAGGTGAGATCCTTTCATCTGCCTGAAGGAGTAGACAGGCCTGGCACCAGTTACGTGATACATCTTGGGCTTTGGCCCTTCTTTATGGGTAGGGTGAAAAAGTGATCATCATATTTGTTAGTAGTAGACACATCTTTATATTTTTTCCCCTTTCAGTTCAGAAATGTAGTTAAGTAAAAAGGAGCTAGGAAGAGCCAGGCATGGCGGCACAGGCCTGTAATCCCAGAATTTGGGAGATGGAAGCAGGAAAATTACTATAAATTCAAGGACAGTCTGGGCTACACAGTAAGTTCAAGGCCAGCCTGAACTACATAGGAAGACCTCATCTTTAAAAAGAAAAACAGCTGTCTGGCAGGCCACGCCCACTTGTGACCAGGAGCCAGTGAGGACCCCCCCTGGGCATGCCCACCAGCCACCCACGGAGGTGCGCAGGTGCCTGCAACAACAGAGAGCCCCCCACCTCTGGCCTCTTGGCTGTGCAGCTACCTGGTTCCACACTACAGAGGCACAGGGGACATAAAAGCCATTGTCCTCAGCTGCAGAAGTGAACAACAGGAGAGGGCCTCTCTCAGGCTCCCTGATGAAAACTGAAGCCCACTGGAAAAGTGAAGAGAATCTCTGCAATAAAGGCATACCAGACCACCATACATGGTAAGTTGGAGAGATCATCACCTCCCATCGGAACCTAGACTGTCTTCAGAGAAAAGGCAAGTGGAGCCTGCAATAGAACCTTGCAGAGTTCAACCCTGCAGGAGCACAGGGAGCTCAACTTGGGACTTGGAGCCAGAAATCTGCCTGAATCTCATGGGTCTTTGACTGGCTTACTGAGACTCATTGACTTATAACTGCACACTGCTGCCCACGTTGTCTATTGGGACAGCAGAGACATACCCTGAAGGAGTCCCTTCACTTTTATCTTTAATTTGTTATTTTCAAAATTACCACTTTTTTTCCGCTTATTTTTAATTTGCTTCTTTTTCTACTCTTTTAAAATTTTTATTTTTCTTTTTCTTTCTTTTCTCTTTTCTTTCTCTCTCTCCCTTGCTCCCTTGCTGGCCTACATTATTCTTCATCTCCCTTTGTATTCATGTTCTGGCCCTAATTCATAGTTCTTCTTTATTTTTCTTCTCTTTCCTTCTCTCACCTGTGTCCTCAGGCCTCACTGCTAACCTTCCCCTATCCTTCTAACTACCTATCCTTCCCTCCCCAACTCCTTCTAACTCCCCATTCCGAAGGATAAAGTTGCTATATTGAAGAGCTTATTCACTATAAACAAACGTTGGATTGATCCTTGATTTTGGTCTAATTCACACAGTTAAAGGTGATAGATTAATAACTACCACAAATTGTCATTTTCTGAGAGGTACTTGATGCTGTTGTGTTGCTGATTGCATCACTTGGGCTAAGGTCTTGTGATTGATCTAATCAGTTGTCCTTCCTGGTATAATGAAAATGAGATAGCCTCAGAGCCATTAGAAACTCAAAACCTAAAGACTGGCTATACCTGGAAGACACCTCTGAGAAGCAATCATTCCATAAGGGTTCTAAATATATCAACAAAGATACTTATAGTAAGCAACTTCAAAGTATAAACCCAGGAACTAAACCAAGGACAGTACCAAAAACAAAAATGAGAAGACATTTAAGTAAGGCACAAACTCAGACTTCCACCCCACAAAAGGCTAATTCTGGGGGAAAACAGGTGGAAAAGTCCAATAATCAACCACCTGGACACCCTGAACTTATAGCACAGGAAGTAACAAAACAGATGAATGAGGCGCTAGAAAAATTCAAAACAGAAATAATCTCCCAGATAACTACAGAGATGGTGAGCAGAGTGAAAGACATGATTAGAGGCTCTAGAACAGAAACAGAAAAAAAAATAGATGAGCTCAGAAATATGCTGGAAGCCATGAATGCCCAGCATGAGAAAGAAATGGAAACCATGATTGCCCAACATAAGAAAGAAATGGAATCCATGAAACAGATTCAAACAGATATTCAGGAGATTAAAAACTCCATCAAAAACATGCACAGCAGACTAAGGGAATCTGAAGATAAAATATCAGACATAGAAGACAGAATTGGAGTTAAGAACCATGAAAACAGAGATTTCTTAAAAAATAATAAGAGACCACAAGAAATCAACCCAGTAGCTGCTAGATGATGCAAAGAAGAATAACATAAGACTGATAGGAGTCCATGAAAAAACAGGAGAAAGTACAATTGACATAAAAAATAACTGTTCACAGAAGTAATAGTAGATAACTTCCCAGACAGGTGGAGAATTGGACATACAGATAAGTGAGGCATATAGAACTCCAACTAGCCATGATCAAAAAAAATCTACACCTAAACATATAGTAGTCAAGATCCCAGAAACCCAGCAGAAGAACAAAATCCTACAGGCAGTTAGAGAAAAGAAACAAATCACCTACAAAGGAAATCCCATCAGAATCATGGCAGACTTCTCAATACAAACCATAAACTCAAGGAGAGCCTGGAGTGAAGTATTTCAAACCTTAAAAGAAAATAACTTCCAACTTAGACTGTTGTATCCTGCAAAATTATCTTTCAAAATTGATGGGGAAATTAGACACTTCCATGACAAAGAACACCTGAGAAATTTCGTGAACACCAAACCAGCACTTCAAATAATTCTAAGCAATATCCCAGAAAAAGACAATGAAGGTCACAACTCCATGAGGGCCAACAGAGGGAACTCACCAGGCAAGATAAGACACTAAAGGGAAAGGGGAAAAAATAAGTAATAAAAGAGCCAACAACAGTAAAACATCATGACAAGGACAAGTCAATATCTATCAATTATAACTCTCAATGTTAATGGCCTCAATTCACCAATCAAAAGAAATAGACAGACAGAATGGATTAAGAAGCAAAATCCAGCACTATGCTGTATACAAGAAACACACCTAACTCGAAAGGAAATTCATAGACTGAAAGTAAAAGCATGGGAAACAGTTCTCCATATGACAGGAACCCAGACAAAAGCAGGCATAGCAGTCTTATTTGCAGACAAAGTAGATTTCAAACCAAAACTAAGAGGACAAAGATGGTCATTACATCCTTATGAAGGGAACAATCCAAGAGGAAGAGATGACAATTATAAATATATATGCACCAAATATGAATGCCCCCAACTATACAAAACAAATATTAATGGATGTGAAAAACCAAATAAGCACTAATACAATTGTAGTGGGGGACCTCAATACCCTACTGTCACAAATAGACAGACCATCTAGACAAAAAATTAACAACAAAATTCTAGAACTGAACTAAGCTACTGAACAAATGGACTTAATAGATGTTTACAGAGTGTTCCACCCCCACAAAAACAGAATACACATTCTTTTTGGCTGCACACGGGTCATTCTCCAAAATAGACCACATGCTAGGACATGTGGACATAGGACACATCATAGGACATGTCTAAGTAAATGTAAAAGAATTGAAGTTACCCCCTGTATATTATCAGACCATAGTGCAATAAAATTGGAGAT
>NW_004624773.1:514213-525927 GCF_000247695.1 Heterocephalus glaber
TCAAAAATCCAATTCAAAAATGGGCATCTGAAATGAACAGACATTTCTCAGACAAAGAAGTAAAAGCAGCAAATAAATATATGAAAAAATGTTCATCATCACTGGTTATTCGAGAATTGCAGATGAAAACAACACTGAGATTCCACCTTACCCCACAAAGAATGGCTGCTATCAAGAAATCAACCAGTAACAAATGCTAGCTGGGGTGTGGGGAGAAAGAAACCGTTCATTGTTGGTGGGAGTGCAGACTGGTGCAACCACTATGGAAATCAGTATGGAGATACCTCAAAGAACTAGGGCTAGAGGTCCCATTTGACCCAACTATTCCCTTGCTGGGTATCTTCCCTAAAGAATTAAAAGAATCATACCACAGTGATATATGTGCACCCATGTTTCCAGCGGCACAGTTTGTAATAGCTAAAGCTTGGAAACAGCTCAAGTGCCCATCAACTGGAAACTGGATAAAGAAGATGTGGGTTTTTTAATAAAATGGAGTACTACTCAGTCATAAAGAATGAGAAACTAGTGACATTTTTAGTCAAATGGATGCATATTGAGGCCATACTCTTAAGTGAAATTAATAGGACCCACATGTATAAATACTGAATAGTTTCTCTAGTGTAAGGAACTGAAAGTGTAAATAAGAATTAAAATGATTAAAATGAATAATTAATAATTTGATATAGGAAGAAAAGGTCCAAAGGGTTAGGGGTAGTGGGAGGGGAAGTGAAAAGGAAAGAAGGGAAAGGAAAAATTATGAGAAAAGAAAAAAAAGTGGAAACAAAGTCTAAGTAGGGAAGGGTGGAGGGGGTGAAGGGTGCACAGGTAATGGGGAAAAAAATAAGAACCAAGATACATCATGTACAGGTACAAGCACCCAGTGATAAATGTAAATATATTGTTTACCTTAAATGTACCAATAAAAGAATTTAAGGGGAAAAAAAATAAAAGGAGCTAGAAAAATATATATGCATTGCATGTTTTTGTTATTTTGCTGGCATATACTATGCTATTAGGAGACAACTACCACTTTTAAGCGAGAAAGTCTGATTATATTTTTTACCCTATGAGAGAAGAAACATATGGTGCATCTCTTAAATGGGTTGGTTTTGCAAAGGATGGGCAGGGCCAGGTCATTGGGGTAGGGCCAGCTGGAAAGTAGAGAAGGGAATTGTGGGTGATGGGTCTGTCACCCAGTATCTGCCTATGTACATTTCACAATAGGAGGCCTTACCTTGAGTTCATGTGTGAGCTCAAGAGTTGGAGATGGCCTTGAAATAATTCCCAGCACAATTGTTCTGCATATGTGCATGTATGTGTGTATGTTCACACACATACATGCACATAGAGGAATGGTCCGTGACACCTCCCTTTCTCAAGGGGACTGTGGCCTTACCTTTGTCTCCCAGTTCCCTCAAAAGAGACTGAGTTGCTGTCTAGGAAGCCAGGCAGCCTAATTTGTTCTGAAGTCAGTAAAATGATAGTTCTTGATTTCTCTCCAGAGAGTCTTCTGCTCTAGGATGGATTAAACTGCTTTGGGCTCAGCCAGACTTACCTTTTGTCCCTTTCTCTTTATTGTAGGCCAACACTGGACAAATTGATGACCCCCAGGAGAAACACAGAGTCATCAGCAGCAACCTTGCCCTCATTCAGGTGAAGCTTCACTTTGTCATATTGTCACAGCCCTCCCTTTCTGAATCTTCAGCCAGGACCTTTCCAGGCAGGAAGGGGGAGGACTATATGAGCCCTTGTCCCAGCACTCTGGACTGAACTTTGAGGACATATGGTCTGTCCAGCTGGCCCCATTCCTGCCGCTGCTGAGGACTCAAGCCCACCTCTAGGGCACTGCCACATCCACCTGAAGGTGATATCTCTCTTGGCATTGAAGATTCTGCTTCTCTACCCAGTTCCTTTCAAACCAAATTCTTGAAAAATCCACCTATACTTGGTTGTTCTCTGCATATGCTAACAGATTTATTTCTCTCGCTATTTTGACTCAAACTGTTCTTTCCAAGGTCACTGGTGTTCTGCTAATTGATACATCTTGAGATTTTTTGATGTGACTTTATTTAACCTTTCTGGGGGACATTGATGGATACTTTCTGCCTGAAATTCCCCCTTTGCCCCACTCCTGCCTGCCTGCTTGTTCTTTGTCAGCCTCTGAGAGATCCTCTTAGCCCTTTGAGTTCTTTATGCTCTTCTCAAACTTGTGTTTCCTCTTGCCAGACCCTCTTTGGGCTAAGTTCTCATTGAGGATCCTAATTACTGAGCATTACACCCAGAAGAGCCAGGGCAGGAGGAAGTGAGGAGATTATCTTGGGGGCAAGAAGGAAGGCTGGTTGTGGACCTAACTATCAGGTGCTCCTTCCTAAAACTTTCTGGGCTTCTCTGGGTGGGAGTAGCTTGTGACATCACCAGAAGAGTGGACTCTTGAAATCAGACAGCCCATTACCTGTCAACTGGTAGCCTTGGGCCATGCTATGTGTCCTGGTCCATCAGTGACACTCACCATACCCCTCACCTGGATTTCAGAGTCCCTACGTCTAACAGAGTATCTCTACCTGCCTGTTCCACAGGCATCCCCAAAACAGCATAGCCAGATCTGGTCATTATTTTCCCTCCTCACATTCACTTCTTCTGAACATCCTCCACTCTGTCCAGTGTGACAGTGGACGGTTCACTCTGGGACTCAGCCAGCTGAAGGACCTCATTGTCTGTAAAATGAGTTGCAGTGAGGTCATGATAGTTTAGGACTGTGGCATTTATGGAGAACATGGCTGGAAATAATTTGGGTCTGGAATGTCCTCCAAAGGCCCATGAGTTAAACAAAGGTCCCCAGCCTATGGGGCTGTTGGGAAGTTATGGAATTGTTAGGCATTGAAACCTAGTGGGAGGTCTTTCAGGTGTGCTCTTGGAAGGAAGTGTGGAATCCCAGGCCCCTCCTCGCTCTCTGCTTCCTGCCCATGAAGTGAGCACTTTCGCTTTGCCATGCACTCCTGATGTGATGTGCTACCACAGAGCCAAAACAGTGGGGCCAATTGATCATGGACTAGAACCTCCAAAACTATGAGCCAAAGTAAACCTTTTCTCTTTATAAACTGGTTATGTCTAGCATTTTGTTATAGTTGATGGAAAGCTGACATCACCCACTCATGTCAGCTATACTTATGACTAGTCCTTCCCACTAGTGTCCTCAGCTTCTCCCCACACGCCTCACTCTCACATCTACCCTCTCTGAGGACTCTACCTCAGAGTCTTGTCTGAATCCAGCCCTGCTTCACTTTCTCCCCGACTGAAATCTATAGAATTCTGTGCCCTTCCAACTGCTTCCATTTTATCCTCTGTATGGCCCCCTGGTGGCCTTTCAGCTGATGGCACCTGGATTCCTCTTGTCCTGGTGTGGGCCATCACTGTCTTGCTCAGCAGCCTCATGTCCCGCCCCATCCCACTCTCCTTGCCTTGGCCTGAGCAGGAATGTGCACACACCTTGGGCTGTATTGTCCCCACTCACATGGTGGGTTTTAATTTTTAGGGGTGTGTGTGTGTGTGTGTGTGTGTGTGTGTGTGTGTGTTTGATATGAAATAGAAACCCATTTTTTCCCCAAACATAGATGTTCAGTTTCCTCCACTTTGTTTACCCAGTATTCACCAATTCCACAGTGATTTGAAATGCTATATGTATCATTCCAAAATCTCATATATTCATGATTGCATTTTAATATATCAAATTTTAGAGTTTCACATATTCATGATCCTGTTCTTGAGCTCTACTCTGTCCTGCTGATTGTCTATTTCTGTCAGTGCCACACTACTTTTATTACTATAGCTTTAACATAATTTTGATGATAAATATGCCAGAACAACTTCTTTGGCCTTCTTCCTTTGGCCTACTTCTTTCTTTTGACCTTCTTTTTCTAAATCATCTTAGCTATTCTCGCATGTTTACTCATTTTTGTGACATTTAAAACATCTCATCAAGGTCTGGGGGTTTAGCTCAGTGGTTTCGCTGCCTGCCGCGTAAGCACAAGGACCCGAGTTCGATCCCCGGTACCAAATAAATAAATAAATAAATAAATAAAACATCTCATCAAGTACCATGAAAAATCCTCTGGAGACTTTGATTGGAAATACAGAGATTCATTTTGAAACATTTTCCGTCTTTCAAAAACTAGCTCTTCTCATCCATGAACATGGATGGCTCTTTTTTCTGTCAGCCTTTTCCAAAACATAACACATTTCCATTTGACATGTTGAATCAGAGGTTCCAATACTGGGGTTCAGATCTGAACACCTTGTGGCAAGGATCTGTGTGGCCACAGAACTGAGTGCTCTGCAGGATGGAGATGGATGGCACTCTGATGGGACTGTGAGTCAGGAAATACCAGCGTGTAGGGCAGGTACCAAGGAGGGACAGTCAGAAGACCAGTGAGAGTGGGGGTGTGAGCAGGAGCCAGAGTGCTCCTTGACTGAGGCCAGAGTCACAGAGGAGGCTTTTGATTCTATAGGCAAGGTGGCGCCTAGCAAGGGAATGGAGGGAAGCAGCTTGAAGGGAAGTACTAGGGTCTGTTTCTTTGAAATGGAGGGCTGCCAACAGATGTTGACCAGAGCCAGTAGTGAGCAGCAGCATCCCCTTACATCAGGGGAGGGGGAGGTACAGTGGAGGGCAGAAGGAGTGGTTATGGGCAGAAGGACCCTCTCTTATGTGTCTCATTTCTGCCTCAACAGGTGCAGGCCACTGTTGTGGGGCTTCTGGCTGCAATGGCTGCCCTGCTGCTGGGTGCCATGTCTAGAGAGGGGTTAGACTTGGCCAAGGTGTCACTGTTGTGTGCCAGCAGCGTCCTCACTGCCTTCCTCGCAGCCTTTGCCCTAGGTGAGATGCACCCTGTGTGTACCCCAGCACCTGCCTAGACCCTGGCTCCATGGCACTCTGTGTCCCTGCTTCTGGAGATATAGGCCATGAAGCCACCTGTTGGTCCCCTCTCCCAGGCCACAGACATCTAGGCCACTAAGCCTTCTCAGGACCAACTACCGCCTGGGACTTACCCTGTTCTCCTTCGTCTCTCCCTGTAGGAATGCTGATGGTCTGTATAGTGGTTGGTGCTCGAAAACTGGGGGTCAACCCAGACAACATTGCCACACCCATTGCAGCCAGCCTGGGAGACCTCATCACACTGTCCATTCTAGCTTTGCTTAGCAGCTTCTTCTATAGACACAAAGGTAGGGAGAGCTTCAGGGAAGAGGGGCCCTGGCTAGGTCACCAGCAAGGCTGAGCTGAGTGAGTACTCTGGCATCCAGCCATAGCATTCAAATCAGGTACTGTTCGCATAGGAAGGAACCTAGGGTAGGGTGTTGCAGAATCAGAGGTCCTCTTTTTATAGGAGAAAGTCTGAGGTCATTTAGCAGATCCAAAGTGTCCTGGAGAGACCTTAGTAGATATGTGATTGTTAATTTCCACTTTTAGGACAGAAATATGCAAGGAGAATACTTAGGGCCTAAGGCTGCTCTGGCCACTTAGATACGTGCTTCAGGGTTAAAACCAGTGGAGAACAGGTACATGCAGTGTGTACACCCTGAGCCTGCCCCTGGGAGGGTGGGGCCAAGATGCGAAGACAGTCCTAGAGAAAGTTGATGGTGTTCTATGCACATGTGAATGGTGAAAGTCACAGACAGAATACAAAGAAGGGAGTAAATTCAAAAGGTGCTTGAGTACACTGGACCCAGGGTAAGAGTGGACTATCCAGATGCCAGTCTTCACTAGCCTTGTACCCATTGGCAGTGATGACATGGTGACATGAGTAGCTACCAGGCTGACCTTGATCCATGCCCTGTGAGAGACATGGCAACAAGGACATCACCTTAAATGGCTCAGCCAGGAGAGGGATGGCGTCATGCACCTGCTCCAGCTTTCCATAGTCCCAGCTGTCACTAGCTGCTGCTGTGCACCTTGGGCAGCCACCTCTTCATGCTTTGGTTTGCTCCTGACATATGAGCAGGGTATGGAGAACATGAAATGAGATCTTGCAGGGGAACTGCTGTCACATGGTCACTGTCCTGTAGGGTACTTCTCCTTACAGTGGGCTGGCAGGACATTTATGTGTGGAAAGTAGCAAACAGCTGAGAAGCAGAGGTGAATTGAAGACAGAGCGGAGCTCTTCTAGTTGCTTAATGAGACAGTGAAGAATATTTGGATGGTATGATGGGCTTGTTCATCCCAAAAGATGAAGATAGAAGTGGCTCCTCAGACTTCCCTGTCCTTGGTTCCCTGCCTGCCTCTTGCCAGAGAAACCCAGGCCCAACCTGGCCAGGCCGAGCCTGGTGTGCTAGCCTTGGCCACATGAGCTGCAAGTATCTGCTTTCTATTTCAGACACCTGGTATCTGACACCACTGGTCTGCGTTGGCTTCATGGCTCTCATCCCCCTGTGGGTCCTCATTGCCAAGCAGAACCCCCCAGTCATGAAGATCCTAAAGTTTGGGTGGTTTCCAATCATTCTTGCCATGGTTATCAGCAGGTGAGCCTGAGTAAGACACACTGCAGTGCTTCTTCCTCTCCCCGCAAGAGCTTCAGTCTGTGGAGTGGCATGTAGCCTGGGCTCCCGTATTAATTCCCAGAACTGGAGAGTACCAGCTGTACTCTCAGCGAATCCTGGACCTCATTTATTTCATAGAAGCCACGCTATTTACAGTTGCCAGCACCAGAGACCAGACTGGCAGATCAGATACATCTTTTGGAGCCCCGGCAACTCACCACATTTAGTGCTGTGGGACACTGACTTCTCAGTCCAGGGCTGGGCCAGACCCCTGCTTAACTGCAGGGCCCCTTATTATAGACTAGGGTGATAAAGTTAACTCTGGTCAGTGTCCACAGCGTGGCTATTGGTGTGATCTGGAGGACTGTGGGGTTCCCTGTGGACTTTTAGAGTCTTTAGGGGAATCCAGGTCTGCTTCCTTCCAGCCCTACTTTTTTTTTTTGATACTGGGGATCAAACTCGGGACCTTGCGCTTGTGAGGCAGGTGCTGGAACCGCTAAGTCCCCGGCCCTCCACCCCTACTTTTAAGACCCCTTTCCTACAAGGAGCCTATGATGGGGCCACCACAGTCCATTCTGTCATGTCGTTTTAAACTGAATCTCAGGGAAAAGAGATTGTGGTCCAGGTATTTTTGCTTCCAAAAGGTTCCTGGGCTCCTATTCAAATTGACCTACCTTTCCCAGACTTCTCAGAAGTTCCAGGGGTGGGCAAACCTTTGCTAAACTACAGTGGCTGCTGGCAACAAGGTCTTGTTGCAGCAGTTCCTGAGAGCAGAACAGGACCAGGAAGTGATTCAGAGCCATGAAGTGATTCTGTGCAGGTTGTATTTCCTGTTGAAGCCCATCTCAGTCGTGGATGAGGAGCCATCCATTGAGGGAACTCAGCCAACTGAGTTGAGCTGAGTTGAGCCAACTTAGCCTCCCAAAGCCATGCATTTGTTTTGTAATGGGTTGTCATTATCTGATGGGCCTACTGGAACAGTCAAGACTCAAAATTGGGATGGGAAAACTGGGCACAGAGGATGTAGGAGAGTCCACTAGACTGCACCAGATGTTCTGTGTAGGGGAAAGCTGGGGCTGGGAGGGCACACCAATGGGATTGTCTGCATAGAGTAGACTGGCAGGGCCTCTCTGAGCGCCAGCTCTGCTCATTTGACTGTTGTCTCCTCTCTCCCCAGTTTTGGAGGGCTCATCCTGAGAAAAACCATTTCTAAGCCCCAGTACAAAGGCATGGCCATATTTACCCCTGTTGTGTGTGGTAGGTGTCTAACATGGTTTCCTTGGGGTCCCTGGCTTGGGTTCGTCCATCGGGTCCGGTTGGGCCTGAACATCAGTCCAGCACCAGCTTTCAGAGGCAGTTGCACAGCTGAGCCATGGGCATATTGCTGTCTTCTGGGCCGCTGGAGTTGGTTTGTCTCAGGTGAAAAGAGACCTGGGGGAGGAAGCCCTGCTCACTGTCTTCATGGGCACTGCCAAGACAGGAGCTTTCCTAACAGATAAATCCCAGGCCTAGAAGGCAGAGTTTAACCCTGGCTTTGTTGGCATCTGAAAACTGAATGTGGCCTCTCAGAACTGAGGTATTGGGCTCCTGTGGGTTTTTAAAGATCCACTGGTGCCCCTGAAACTCAGATATTTACAGATTCAAAGCTGAGTTTCTGTCTTCACCTTAAAAATGAAGGCTGAGACAATCCTGGGTTTATATTCTAGGCCTACCCTAACACAGGACCTGTGTTTCCAATTTGCCTCAATCCCTTACCACTCCCTGTTCCTTCCTGCATGTGACTCCATTCTTTTAATCACTTTTTTATACCCTATACCCTATGGGCATTTGAGTTGATGATCCTTCTTGGTTTGATGTCTGGTATCTCATGAAGCTCTGGAAACAGAACTTGCTAGTCAGTTGAAGAACAAAGCATACTAAATCATTCCCCTATTTGATTGGTTTGCAGGCTTTGGCCTTCTGGGACTGCAGAAATGGGCTTCACAGCCCCTTGGGCAGACCCTGAATATCCATAGCATCCCCTACCCTACCCTGAGGGTGATGATGCCTATGCTTCTTGGGTGGCAAGTAGGTCCCCCCTGCATGTTTCAACCTGGAAGAGCCCTGCAGTAACTGGACATAGTGAGGACAGCAGGAGATGGTGGGCAATATCTGTAGAATTCTTCAGATGTCAGTGACTCATCTGCCTTTGGGGGTCATTCAGACAACTTGAGTAGATTAAACAGGCCAGAGAGTAGCTGTATAGTAAGGAATGGTGGGGAGAGGGGCAAGCTGCAGATCTCAGTGCAAACGTGAAGGGAGTGGTGCCTGCCTGGTCAGCTCCAGCCAATTGTGGCTTGGTGGAAAAATAGATCCAAACTTGGCTTATTAAGAGAAGCCTGGAATCTGGATTAAAAGCATAATTTATAAATGTTGCCGATTAATTTGAGAGTTTCCCTAACTCTTTTAAAAATCACTTATGGGCCAACCAAAATAAATCTGCAGCCATCCTCTGCCTTCAGACTGTTCTTTGCACCCTCTGGAACTAGCCAGGTGGTTGGTCTCTGCTCTGGAAGTCACGGCGGCACATCCTGCTAAGAAAAGTTCTCCATGGGGCTGAGGACATAGAAAGGGGTCAAGCCTCTAACCAGTACCCAAGTCTATTGCCAGCAGAAGGAGCTCAGCATGGCCTCTGAGGGCTGGGCTATATGGCCTTGGTAGAGCTCAAAACCTTTTTCACACCTTTGGAAGCCAAAGCTTAGCAAGAATTCCAGGGAACAGACACACTTGTGGTCTTCTGGGGCTCCTGAATCTGCCTCTGGTCTTATCAGTGCCCCACACTCCATACATCTACTCATGACTCCTCAGCTCCCTGCATTCCTCACAGATAGCCCTCCATGCACATACCTAAAGCATCTATGATGTGGGCCTCTGTAATAACAGTGTGGGGTCCCCACGGAGGGACTTACCACACAGATTGAATCCCAGTAGTGAGAAATGACTTTGCCTAAAAATGCTGAGGCCACCAGCCATAAGAAGTGTTTTGCTTTGTCACACGTGATCACCTCTCCCTGTCTCCCTCCACTCTTAACCACTGTGCTCTCCCTGCCCTTCCCTTTCTTTCCCTCAGTGATTCTCATCTGTTGTCTGCTTCCTGTCCATTCCCATGGCCTTGTGGTCTAACATAGCTACCTGGAGTGGCTTGCTGAGCATTTATGTCTACTCTCCCCTCTCCCCATCCTCATTCCTTTCCAGTTTTTCCTCCCCTTATTTTACCTCCTTCCAGCCAACAAGTACGTACTGAGAACTGAGAGCCTGCTTTGTCAGTCACATTGCCCTCACTGTAAGAGGTGCCACAGCTGTCGAGGTGATACCTCGCTCACGAGGTCTGGGCCACTTTACTGGGTGCTAAACAAGATCAGGTGGGAGGGAAAGAGATGATATCAGATGCTGATTCAATCTAGGAAGGCTTCCTGGAGAAAGTGAGCTTACGATAAGAGAATTTAGAGAGTGGTATAAAGAATGAGAAACCACATTCTTTTTCTCTTTGCAGGTGTTGGTGGTAACCTGGTGGCCATTCAGTCCAGCCGGATATCCACTTACCTGCATATTTCGAGCACTCCTGGGGTCCTACCTCTCCAGATGAAAAAATTCTGGCCTAACCCATGTTCTATTTTTTGCACCTCAGGTGGGTCTGGTGTCTGCCACAGGCCATGTGGCCATTTCTTTAAACAAATAAAAATTTGTGTCATTTGAATCGGGTGTTTGCAGCAATGGCTGCCTGAGGCTGGTCCGACCTCAGCATAGATCACCTTCTAGGCCCCAGTTCCTCCTCTGAGGAACTTGACTACCCAGACCATCTTTCATTCATTCATTAAAATATCAAATGCCTACTAAATAAGGTGTCAGGTGATGATGGTAAAACAGAGACAGCTAATTTCTTGCCTTCATGGAGTATAAAGACTAGAAGAACAGATAAACATAAAACAAATGAGCTCATGATTACAAGTTGTGGTATGTTCCAAAAGACAAAAGCACAGTGTGCAATGAAAAAGAATCAGAGGATACAAGCAGGCTTAGGGTTAGAAGTCTCCTTTATGAGAATGAGCTGGGCTTTGTTGAGAAGAGGGGTCTTAGGGTAAAAGAAACAACCTGGGCAAAGGCCCAGAGGCAGGAAGGGACTTGACAAGTTTAAGCAACTAAAGAGCTTGTGACATCAGAGGATAATGAGCAGGAGAGGATGAAGGAAACTGAGGCCAGAGAGATAAGGAGAGAATGCTAGAGGGCCTTGAAGTTTGAGGAAAGAGATTGATTCTATTTTTGAGAACCACTGGAAGCCATTGGAGTCGTTTTATCTTTTCAGAATCAGATCTTTTTCCCAGTATATTTTCTCGAATCATGAAGTACCTTTATTCCTCTTTTAGGGAAACAATAGCACATTTCAGAAGGGTATTTTTGCTGGTAATTGTTTTTATTTCAACACTTGAAAAATTTGCCACTTCATTCTGACCCCCATGGTTCTGATGACAAATGTATTATCATTTGAATTGCCTTTGCTGCCCTATGAACTGCTTTTGCTGTTAAGCATAGTGGTGTTTCTCCCTTCCTTATTTTAAGACTTCTTTGGTTTCTAAGATGTTAGATTATGATATGGATTGATGAGGATTTCATAGGGTTAATTTTATTTGGTGTTTGGTAGCCTCCTTAGATAGGTACATTTATATCTTTTGTCATATTTGGGGAATCTTGCATCATTACTTCAAGTATTTTTTTTTTTAGCCCCATCCTCTTCTTTTGATATTTTACTGACATGAATGTTAGCTCTTTTGTTATTGTCCCACAACTTCTTTAGGCTCTGTTTAATTCTTTTCAATCAATTTTTTCTCCATTGTTTATAATGGCTAATTTCTGTAATTTTTTCCCATTAAGTTTATTGGTACATTTTAGGTATAAAATACAGTTTTCATCATTGGGATCTTGTACCATTAAATGAGTATCTTGGTTATTATTTTTTTCCCCTTCCCCTGCCCTCCCTTCACCCCCTCCACCCTTCCCTATTTGCAAAGACTTTGTTTCCATTTTTTCCTTTTCTCATATTTTTTCTTTTCCTTTCTTTCCTTTCCCCTACCCCTCCCACTTGCCCTGTTCCTTTAGACCTTTGCTTCCTATTACACAATATCAATTATACATTTTAAAAATTACAATAT
>NW_004624773.1:527300-539571 GCF_000247695.1 Heterocephalus glaber
TTCCTAGGATACAAAAAATGTGATGTATAAAAGAAAAAAAGTGATAAATGAGATTCCATCAAAATTTAGAACTTTAAATGACATCGTTAAAATGAAAAGTAGTCCTTAAACAGACCATATTTACAATGCATATAACCTATGACCAGAATATATAAAGAACACTTACAGTGTTGTGTCCAGATCACGAAGTCCCCAAAGACCACCAAGGAGCCGATTCCGATGTAAACACACGAGGGTTGTTTATTCAAGCTCGAGCAGGGGCACTCAACCGTCACCAATGCAGCGGATCAGGATTGAGAGCCCCAAATTCCAAATCAGCAGGGTTTTTATTGTGGCTACTGCAAGGTTTGGGGATGTTCCATTTAGCAGTTACATGATTGGTTGATATTTAGCAAGCATGGGGGTTGAGGGGTGGCTACATGTAGAGTTTATGGGAAAAAGGAACAATCAGCACATTGACAGAATGTTCTATAGATAATGGGCCCGGGAGCATCTGTTTTCTGGGCAGACAGAGGATTGAGTTAGGAGCTGTGTCTCTTTTTTAATCTGTTGTCCCACAGCAAGGACATTTTATCATTAGTTTATGGGCACAAAGGAGACTAGGGGAATAGTTGACTTCAGTGAAGTGGAATTTATGTCAAGGCCACTTTACTGTCTTATATTTAAGGTGGAGTCAAACTTTAAAATGGAGTTAGTTAAGTCTCACAACAGCTCATTAATAGATAACCCAATTAAAAAGTAGACCCAAAAAGATGATAAATAGCCAGTACAGCACAAGAAAAGGTGTGGAACACTAGAATCAGAAAAATACTAATCAGTACAATAACAAGATTGAGTTATACACTCATTAGGAAGATGAAGTTAAAAGTTTTAAAAGCCTTGTCATGACTTTTTCTTTTTGTTGGTTTCTCCCTCTTTGTGTTTAATTTGTCATGCCCAACGAATTCATTCTGCTGGGCTTCCTGGGTTTATGATCCACATTGTCTTTTCCTAGGATATTGTCTAAAATTTTTTGGAGTGCTGATTTGCTATTCATGAAGTTCCTGAGGTGCTCTTTATCATGAAAGTATCTTATTTCTCCATCAATTTTGAAAGATAGTTTTGTAGGGCACATCAATCTGGGTTGGAGGCTGTTTTCCTTTAGGGCTTGAAATACTTCACTCCAAGCTCTTCTTGCCTTGAGGGTTTGTGTTGAGAAGTCTGCTGTGATTCTGGAGGGCTTTCCTTTGTACGTGATTTGTTTCTTTTCTCTCACTACTTGCAGAATTTTGTTCTTCTGTTGGGTTTCTGGAATCCTAACAATTATATGCGTATGTGTAGACTTTTTTTGATCAAGGCTAGTTGGAGTCCTATATGCCTCACTTATCTGTATGTCAAGTTCTTTTCCCCTGCTTGGGAAGTTTCTTCCATCACTTCTCTTAACAGTTTTATTATGTCATCTGCACTCTCTCCTGTTTCTTCATTGACTCCAATCAGTCTTGTCATTCTTCTTTCCGTCATCTAGCAGCTGCTGGATTGGTTTCTCGTGGTCCCTTAAAATTTTAAAGCAATTTTTCTTTTCCTCCTCACTAATTGCAATCTTTTCTTCTATATCTGAAATTCTGTCCTCACATTGGTTCATTCTGCTGTGTAGACTTTCAATGGAGTTTTTAATCTCCTGGAAATCTGTTTGCATCTGTTTTATGGATTCCATTTGTTTCCTATGTTGGGATTCTGTCATGTTCCTCAGATCCTCTATTTTTTATCTGTGTCCTCTCTAGATTTATTAATCATGTCTTGCAACATGAGCACAATCTTTGCTGTTATCTGAGTAATTATTTCTGATTTCATTTTTCCCAGCTCCTCTTTTGTTGCCAGTTCAGGAAGTCCAGGTGGTTGAGTATCAGATTATTCCTTCTCATTTCCCTTTGGGGTTGCTGTAGGTGATCTGGAAGTCTGTTTTTGAGGCTTGTTTACGTGTCTTCTCATTTCCACGGTGTGTGTGGGGGGTGCTGTGGCTAGCGCCCACAAGGCTCACCTCCTCTGCCCTGGGAACAGTGGAATGGTGGCCGGGGAGCCTCCTCCTGGGCGCTGGGATTGGCTCATCTCCTCTGCCCTGGAAGGGGTGGAATGGCTGCTGGACTAATTTATGTAATT
Organism: Heterocephalus glaber; assembly: GCF_000247695.1. The sequence continues at coordinate 529,437 of NW_004624773.1, forward strand.
TTTTAATTCAAGTTCACTGATTCTTTCCTCTGCTCCTCTTCTGCTGTTCTGTCTATTCAGTGACTTATTTGTTTTTTCCAATTATTTTTTTTAACTTCTAAATTTTCTATTTGACTCTTTATATCTTCGCTTTCTTTTCTGTGACTTTGTTTTTTTCAGTTATTTTAAGTGTGTTTGGGATTTTGTTTTCAAGCATGTTTATAATGGCTTCTTTAACATGATCCTGCTAGCTTAAACCCTTGGTGTTACATACATGACTGTCCCATTAGATAGTTTGTACCACTTGTGGTACAAATGGATCTAAGCACTATTATCAGTCTCTTTATTAATAAAATTAACAAAAAGCTACCCAATAGGATAGTCATTCATGTATCACCAGTGGTTCAAGCCACCTGGCAGCAGACATACAAACTGTGGCCCCATCTGGAATGTGTTAAGGTTGTTTGTAGGTAATTCTGACATCTGTGTCATCTCAGTTTGTTGTCTGTTGGGTTATTATTATTCATCTCCATTGAAATTTTGCTTGCTCTTAGTATGATGTGATTTTAGGTTGAATCTGGATATTTTGGATAAAACTATGGATCTTATTTAAATCTTGTTTTAGCTCACCTGGGAGAAGCACCTTGTTTCTGCCAGGACATATGTGAGTTCAGGTCCCTTGCTGGCCCATGCTGGCTGGGAAGGAGGGGGATAATTTGTTACTGCTCCTCACATGCCCATAACTGACACAGTGAGGATGAATTTTCTGACTCTCCACTCTTCCTTCTCTCTGCCAACTTAGCCACAGAGAGGAAAGCCGCATGAAGAGGAAATCCAGATACTGCCGTCAGCCTTTGCTATGGGAGTAGGGCTGCAGCTTTTCGTATAGTGTTTGGCCAGATAATAGTAGTTACTGTCTAAAAGTTCTCTCCTTTGCTAGGCTACACTTTTCTTCACCCTTGGCTGAAATGAGCAGATATTTGTTGAAACTGTCTACTACCATTGGCATTTCTGGACTGCCAAATTTTCTAGGACCCAGTCAGAGATACACAAGACCAAATTTAAAAAAAAATCTCCAGAGAACTTGCATCATGTTGCTTATTGGGTCCTGAAGCCACTAGCTAGCTTCCCTTTTCCCTCTGTCTTTCAGAATTTTTGTTTGTTTCATATATTGTGCAGAATTTTTAGTTGCATTTAGTGGGATAGATAGGAAGAGGAAGATGTGCCTGTCCCATCTTGTCCAAAAAATGAAATCCCAGTTATCCAATTACCCTTTCTTTCTTGGTTTGGTGTTTGTTTGTTTGTTTGTTTGTTTGTTTGTTTTTGCCCAGGCTGAGTTTGTAGGCTGCAGTGCTGTTTCTCCCTCAGCCTCTCAGGTTGCTTGGATTACAAATGCACAGCACAGGCTGTACCTGGCTCCCATTTTTTTTTTTCTAACTTGTCATTTACATGTAGAAAACCTATTTTTTTGTTGTTATTTATGCTCTAAGTAATTTAGTGAATTCTTACTGTTTATATATTGGTTCTCGATAGGTTTTCTTGAGTCATCATGCCACTGCCTCATACTTCATGCACTACACTACAGGCTGTTTTACTTATTTGGGGGGACCTTTTCAAACATTTTTTTCTTTTGTGGTGCTGGGAATAGAATCCAGGGCCTCAAATGCTAGGCAGGTGCTCTACCACTGAGCTACACCCTACCCCTTAAGAAAGAATCTTTTTATTCATTGTCTGTCTCTTCTCATTGTGAATAGATTTTGGTGCTCTTACACATTCTTATCCTTTCTCTGTTATGTGATTTTTTTTTTTTGGTACTGGGTATCGAACTTAGGACCTTGCACTTGTGAGACAGGCGGCAGAACCACTGAGCTAAATCCCTGGCTCTTACCCTTTTTCTGTATATTGTCTTATGGTAGACATTTTAGCTTTTAAGCTACATATGATTTTTCCCTTCCTTTTCCTTATTTTGTTGATATACATTATATTAACTATGAGGTGAATGGAAACTTATTATTGAAACTCTATTTCTGTTGGAGAAATCAGTCACAGTCATGTGTTGTAGCTTAACATGTTCATGATGGGGCTGTAATTGCTATGTCTCACTGCTGGGTGGCTTAAATCACTGATGGTGTATATACATGACTGTTCCATCAGGCAGCTTTTTATTAATTTGACTAGTAAAATGACTGATAAAAGTGATTAGATCCATTTGTACCACCAGTGGTATAAGCCAGTGGAAATGTGTTAAAACACTGCTTGTATTGAACAAGGGTGAACCACATCCATTGGAAAGTCTTAAACTCATAGAGCAGAGGAAACTCCGGGGCTCACTAGCGCTCTCAACTGTGCTGTCAAGGCCCCAGAGGCTTAGTAAAAAGAGGCTGCCTGAGGTGTCCCATGAGAATTTTTCCCTCCCTGGTGAGGGAATGTGGGAACACCTGTTGATATCTGCAAGCTCTTTTCTACTCTGAACTCCTCACATATTCTCTTCCTTCTACCCAGAATCCTCACCTCTGCATTATATCTCAGCTTAAATATCATCTCCCTGAGAGATATTCTGACCTCCAGGATCTCACCCCCACTCATGTATACATTGTGTCCTGTCATGTCCCCATTCTCCATAGTACTTGTCACAGTTTGAAATAACCTTTCTTATTTGTTTCTGTTTACTTGAATATTATCTCTCTTCCCAAAAATGTCAGCTGCATACATGTAATAGTGCTTACAAGACCTTGCGGTGGGGAGGGGGGGCAATGCTCCTCAAAAGACTGCACATGCTCTGATCAGATGCAGGACACAGAAATTTACACGATTGGCCTACAGTGGCCACCCACAGAGTCCAATGTAGAAGAGTGCAAAAGATCTGGATCCAAAGGATCCAGCCAAAGGCCTGGTGCCCACAACAGTGTCCTGTATGAGTCTATCTGTGCTAGGAGGTCAAAGGGTCAGTGCAGAAAGAGACATGACTGAATTCTCATCTGCTAGAATATGTCACATAGTAGGTGCTTAGTAACACTTGTAGGGTGAATAGATGAATGTGGAAGTCTTATTGAGGATGGTCACATGCCAAGGTAGCCCTTGCTTCTAGGAAAGTCATGCAGTGTTCTTGATTCTATTTTTTTCCAGAAATTAATTCCAAGTCAGCCCGAGTCCTGCTCTTTCTGGTGGTCCCAGGCCACCTGATTTTCTTCTATATGATCTACCTGGTGGAAGGTCAGTCGGTGACCAACAGCAAGACCTTTATGTTGCTGTATCTGCTAGCAGGCCTGATCCAGGTAAGGAAGACTGCAGCAGCAAAGGGGCAGCCTTCATTGGGTCACTCGGCTGGCAAGCATTGTCTCCTATCCTAGAGGAGGTGGAAGAGGCTGGGAAAGGGGTTCCCCTTTTCCAGAGACCCAGTCAACTTGTTCAAACCATGTGGCCTGGTCTAGACACAGAGGGCATAGCATACACTACATACCTCATCCAACGTGCTGTATGTACAATGGACTGCACACTTCACAGTGTACCTGGTCTACTGCACTCTGTGTGCCCCTCACTCATCAGAGCAGCTGCCTGAGGATGCAGTGTGTTCCTGTGGAGCAGGCTGATGAGTGGTCCAGTGATCCATGGCATCACAGAGGGTGGGTGGGCAGGGACAACGCTCCTGCCGGAATGCCACTAAAAGGCACACATAGTCTTTGTTCAAGGCTAGATGGTGATGAGGTTGGTGGTGAAGGAGATTAAACTAGCACCTGCTTCACAGTGGCATTCAGCAGATTGCTAGGACTCCAACTGGGTGATGTCCCCAGGGGCCTGGGGCTTCTGCAGGGAGGTCTCTGGGCACTGATGGGCAATTCTTTGAAGGTGTCACTAGTACCAGGGACTGGGCATTTTCTAACCTCCCCAAGTTTATGGCATTTGCAATTTTAGCATGATCCTGACCCCGAAAGGTAGGCTTGGGCAAGTCCAAGCAAATGTCCTGAGTAGCTATAGCTAATAGTTCCAGTTAGTGAGAAAGGAAACTGGATGAAGTTCCGAGGTGCCATTGGACCCAACCAAGACTGTGTGGACCTCCCTTGACAGCTTCAGGAATGGCTCACTGACCAAAGCTCTAGGGAAGAGGGGCTCAAGCAAATACCAAGTCTCAGCAAGGTCCTAGGAGTGGAGCCTGGTAAAACAGAGGGTGTCTCAGTGGGTGATTGGCAGCAGGTCTCTGGCACTTTGGGAGGCTAGGAAAGGGACCTTTCTTAGTCCATTTTGTGATGCCGAGTAACTTTCCAAGAAAAGAGTTCTCATAGTTCTTGTGGCTGGCTGAAGTATCAAAACAGTATGGTACTGGCATTTGATGAGGGCCCCTGGCTATGACATGTTATGGAGAAGAAGTGAACAAGGAACCAGCTGTGTTCTGAAAGGGCACAAGTGTGAGTGAGGAAGCAAGAGAGCAGGGAGGGGCCAGGCCCATTTTATAACAGCCCACTAATCCAGTCCCAGGGGACCCAACCCACTCCCTCCAGACAGTTCTAATCCATTCATGACCTAATCTTCCACTAGGCCCTACCTCTTAAAGATTCTACCACATCAAGTGCCACACTGGGGGCCAAGTTTCTAGCACATGTCCAAGCCAAAGCAGACCCCAAGAGAAGCTTCAGGAAGGAGACTGGCTGGGGCTGAGGTGTCTGCTCTGGTGTCTGCCCTAGAAACTCAGTTGGTGTTTCTTGGCTCTAATTAGCCTACTGACTTGGTCTTTTGTGTCTTCTTGCTCTTATGACAGGTAATAATTTTGCTGTACCTGGCAGAAGTGATGGTTCGGTCGACCTGGCACCAGGCCCTGGATCCTGACAACCACTGCATTCCATACCTTACTGGGCTGGGGGACCTGCTAGGAACTGGCCTCCTGGCGCTCTGCTTCCTTATCAACTGGGTACTGAGGGGCAAAGCAGAGCTGGATGGCATCTCAGAACTGGCCCCTGGACCTCCGTGACTGATCCCAGCAGCTCCTGTGGCTCATAATTGTCCCTCACAACAGGGTACAGAATGCGGTCTCTCCCTTGCTGGTCCTCAGGATGGTTGACAGCCTGCCTCTGCATTGGCCTCTGCAGTGGCTAAACACACTCACATAAACCTTGACTTGGGTTGGTAGCTGAGCCCTGAGATCAGGAGCCTTGTTTGTGAGTGTATGAATGTGTGTTTGCGCATGTGTAAGCAAAGCAGAGTGTTCTGGCCTGAAGACAGCTCAGGAAAAGGTGAGTCTAGTGTGCTTTGGCAGGTGTGCATGCCTTGGTTCATGCCTGTGCAGCCAAGATTCAGATAGAGCAAGAGGGAGCTCCTTTGTGTCCCCAAGACTCAGGATTACACTGTAGGCTTAACTGCTGTCTTCACTAGGTTCCAGCTCGATGGGCCACACTCCTGGTGGCCGTACAAATGTGTGTACCCTCTGTGAGCCAGGCTTTACATTCCTCTCCTTTGCTCTCAGCATTTAAGTTTGTTGCTGCTTTCTTTTTATTTGCCTTTTTTTTTTTAAAGCACAACCTTCTATTTAGGTTTCAGTGATCAGAGAAGTGTAAAATAAAACATGATATTGTACTTGGCCTTTTGCATCCTTAAACATATTTAATACAACCAGGAGACTTGGGACCTCCAAGAAAAAACCCTGGCATTTCTGTAGTGTGGTATTTGTCAATCTGTGGTCTCCAGCCTAGAAGCATTGACATCACTAGAAAATTTGTAAAAGTGCAAGTTATTAACCCTACTCCACCCCAAGATATGCCAACTCTCAGGTCATTCTCATGCACACTCTGGAGAATCACTGCTCCAGAACTTTGTCCTTTTCTATGTATTATTTATTTCTAATTGACACATAGTATTTGTACATATTTATGAGGAACAGTATGATTTTGGTTCATGTCATCCTTTTTTTTAAAAAAAGTATGCTTATTTCCTATTACTTATTAACACCTGGTAACAACTTTAGCCATGGTTTGGCCTGAGGATTATTATCTTCTTATGGCAAAACAGGCATCTGTTCATTCAGATATCTTAATTCTCCCAAGGCCTTATGGCTGGTGAATGGTGGATTTAAACCTAGGCAGTCTAACTTAGACCCAACCAAGCTATGTGTGTAGTAAAGGGGTTTGATCAAGAAGGGAAAGAGTTTTCATCTGAAGCTGAGATTCAGGCATGAGTAGGAGGAAATCAAGTATTACTTGAGGAGGCCTAGGGAGAGGGAGAAGGTGGAAATTACAGCATTTAAGGAGATGGACTTTATTATAGGTAAGGGCGAGGTAGAGCAGTGGGCCCAGGGATGAAGCTTGAGTTCCTGAAACATTTACTGACCAGTTAGAAGAGATTGATCCTGCAATGGGAAGGCAGAGAAGAGATTATGAAAAAAGCAAAGAACCAGAAGAGTATTATGTTCTGGAGACCAAAGAGGAAGGGTTTATGGAAAGAGAATTATTGAGATCTAAGCTACTGAGGTCATAAGGATGTTTGTTGAATTAAGGACAAGGGGTTCCTTGCTGAAAACTATTGAGGAAGACTTATAGACCAAGAGGCATATTAGGGAGGGATGAGCCATGAGCTAGACATTATAAAATGGAAAGAAGTATTTTAGTATGTTTGACCCTGCAAGGAAGGAGAGAACTTGGGTAGTATAAGGAATTGTGTCAGAACTGAGACTGTCACTTTCTGTTCTACCATGAAGGTTTGAGACCCACCCATTGATTTTTTCAGTGGCCTCCTAACCACAAAATACAAGAATTTGGTTGACAAGGTTTCCTTGATTTCTCTTTGATTTTGATCTTTTATCCCTGACACTTGGAATCTCTCATACATAGATCTTGTAGGAAGTGACACAGTTGCTAGAAACTGAATCTGTTTTCTGAAGCCAAAGGCAGACTATCAGGAGAAGCTTTCAGGGACTCTTTCCTAATATAGAAATTTCTGCCTGATGTTTTCTATTGTTCAGGAAAACTGGTTCTAAAATAGTGTTAGATGGGTCTGGGCAAGAGTTAGGGCTAAAAATAAAGTAGGGATGGGGATTAAAATCCCGAGGGTTGGATCCTGCTGCAGGAATAAAGTCAACTTCTGGGATGAATTCAGCTAGAGCCGAGGTCATGGGTCAATACATCTGTAAGACTGAGGGCACCTGCAGGTGAATCTAGTTCCTTGGTTGAGAAAATCATTCTGCTAGCATGGGATCAACTTCTGTGGCAGGCTGAGGTCAGTATTGGGCATGAATTTTTATTTGAGGAAAAGTAATCACGAGTATCGATACAGCTTTAACTTTGAAATCATCAAGGATGAATCTGTGTGCAGATTTGAGATATCAGCTGTGCTGATGAGGTTAGCAGAATTATCCCTGATGCAAGGCTGAAGCCAGCACATGGGATGAATTTTTCTATCTGGGTAAGGTAATCACACATATGCAGCTAAAAGTACTGAGAGCCTCATCGGGAAGGAATCCATAGATCATAAGGATGAATATTACAGTAGGATTGAAATCAGTATCTGGTTGAATCCAACTGCAGTTATCAGGATTAAAACTACAACTAACTGTGAGGTAATCATCAAGTGTAAACCCAGCTCTGGGTCTGGGTACCTCATCTGAGATGAATCTTGACTGAAGTCAATGTGTGGTGGAGCTCATAGTTTGGCTTTTAGGAGTAAGGGATAGGAAGTGGATCTGAACCCAGATTATCAAGGAAGATAAACTGAAGGTTAAGTTTGAACTCAAGATTCAATTTATTAGACATCACTAACAACTTGCTCTGGATGGTAGGGCCAAGTAAAAGTTCTGAATCAAGGTGAAAGTCGAGGTGAGGTAGGAGATTAGGGTGAGGTAAACTAGACAACCAACCAGGAAAAATATTTCAGCAGTCATAAAACTCATGGCTAACCAGTTGAGCAAGATGTTTCCTAAAAAAGAGAAGGCATGTGTAGAACATGGAACCTAAGATAACTGCAAGTTTACAGCTCCTCAGTACTGTTCACAGGACTAATCAGAAAATGCTATTCTTAATCCCTTGCTTACATATAGGTACAATCAATCAAAAGATACTGTTCCTCATGGATCCTTCATTTGTATTTCACAAAAAGGACTGTAAGTTTTTCAGTTTGTAAAGTAGCCAGGCCTGATGCCACTCATCTGTAATCCCAGCACTCAGGAGGCTGAGGCAGGAGCATTTAAGGCCAGGCTGAACTACATAGTGAGACTATCTTAAAAAAACAAAACAAAACCAGGTCAGGGATTTAGCTCAGTGGCACCATGCCTGCCTTGAAAGCCCAAGGTCCTGAGTTCCATCCTGGTACCAAAACAAAACAAAATAAACAAAACCAGAAATTGTTAAATAGAAGACATCTCAAGATTCAACAGAGTTAGGGCCCTTATAACTAATCTTTTATCTCGCACTATTTGAAACATTTGACTTGAAAAGGATGGAAGCAACCTGACTCCACTGCACACCATCAAGAAGGACTTCTATGGGGAGGAAGGAGGCACAGATGCTGAAATGGTCAGTGGAAGACTCGGGCCCAGCCCCAAGGCAATTTCCTGCCCACCCAGAAGCAGTTACAGGGAAAGCATTCCATCTGGAGAATGTTTCCTTCTTTCTACTTCAAACCTGCCTGTAGGGACAACCCCATTGCCATATCCCACACACCCAGGCCTGAGTGTGGTTTCAAAGGTTATAATCCTAGCCTCTCTCTTCCCACCTAGCAAGAGTCTTGTTTTGCCCTGAGATGCTTCCAGGTCAGTCCCTCATATGGGTCCTGGCTCCAAGTCCATTTCTGGCTAAAATGGCTCAGAGGTCCATCTCACCTTGGTTCCTGTAGTGGAGGCTACCTGCTGCCTAGTTTTCCTTTTTTATTCAGTACTGGGACTGAGCCCATGTCCTTAGTCTGAGCTATGCAGCTGCATCTCCAGACCTTTTTATTTTTTGATACAAAAGTCTCAATAAAGTCTCTGTGTAGCATTGGCTTACGTCTTCCTTTTTAAAACCCTCCTTGTCTTCTCTCTCCACTCCATACCCTTGCAAGTCCCCACTGTAGAAGTGGATTCTCACCCTGTGTCCCCAATCTCCCCCTCAGGGAAGGCGATCTTGGGAGATGAGTCTGGTCCTGGGATCCTGCAGCCCAGACTCATCTCTGGAGATGCCCTATCCTTGGCCCCCTGGGCCTGCCATTCTCTAAGCCTTGCTTGTCAGTCACCATCTCGGGGAGGTCCCTGACCCCAGGCTGGGGGAAGTGACACACCTTTGCTGTGACACCTCAAGTTCTGCCCAAATCCCAACTCACCTAGTGTGCCTGCCAGGGTCTGTTTCATTTTTGATGCTTCACTGGAAAGTGTGTCCTTCCTGGACAGTGGATATTTTTATGTGAATGTTGAGATGAGCTGTACAAAGAGGAGAAAAGAGACAGAGAAACTCAGCAAGGGAGAGATAAGAAGGTAAAATCAAAGGTGAAGGGATGGTTGCAATAGATTTACAATAGTTCAATAAAAATGTGAAAGAGAATGGCCTGGGAAAGAAGTAGAGAAAAAATTTTAAAAGGGGGAGGTCAGCAGAGAGGTAGAGGAAGGCAGAAAAAAGAGGTGGCCTTGACCAGAAGTAGTACTACCAGGAACAAAGATAACTAAAAACCCATTAGATGCTGATGGTTAATGCAATCTTGCTGGCAATTAAGTTTCAAAAAAGAAATTTTGAGGACATTCAGACTACAGCAACTATAATCTTATTTTTCAGTGAAGATCAGTAACAAAAGTTTGCATGGGGCTTGAGGATTTAGGTCAGTGGCATTGTGCCTGCCTAGCAAGCTCAAGGTTTCCATCCCTGATACCAAAAAAAAAAAAAAAGCTTAGATGGGCCTAGCTGAAATTTACATTCTTTTTACCCTGAACCAGACATAATTTCTTTTCCTGGTGCTCAGGATTGAACCTAGGGCCTTGTGCATTGGGCAAGTATAGTCCCATAGGACTGCTTTTTTTTTTTTTTTTTGTTTTCTTGGTACATTTTAGGTATACAATTCATGTACATTTATCATTGGGTGTTTGTAACTGTACATGATGTAGCTTGGTTCTTATTTTTTTCCCCATTACCTGTGCGCCCTTCACCCCCTCCACCCTTCCCTATTTACATAGATTTCATTTTCATTTTTTTTCTTTTCTCATAGTTTTTCCTTT
>NW_004624773.1:539671-611000 GCF_000247695.1 Heterocephalus glaber
TTTGCCTCATGTCTCTTGCTAATTTGCATAAATACTATCTTAAAAAAACAAAGCTTGGGGCCGGGGATTTAGCTTAGTAGTTCTGCTGCCTGCCTCGAAACCACAAGGTCCTGAGTTTGATTCCTGGTACCAAAAAAAAAAAAAGCTTGTTTAAAAGTAAGCTTAGCTTACAGTGATAGATTTAAATGAGAGAAGCTTTATTATGTCACATGTATAATGCAAAACAGTGCTTACCACATTGCCTGTATCTTTTAAGATGAAAGATTTGAAAACATTACATGCTTGCATTGTAGTAATAATGATGGCACACTGAAATACTGCATTTAGGGCTGGAGATGTAGCTCAGTGGTAAAGCATTTACCTAGCATTGGAGAGGCTCTGGGTCCCATTTCTGCTTGCAAAACAGGCATGCAGATACAAAGAAAAAGACACCCACCTCCATTTAAAAGGCGTGGACAAACAGAAATGAGTCTTTCTGATAGCATTCCATGAGAAGGAACCCCCAGGCCATATTTTAATATCTGTATTTACTAAAGTGGCTTTCAGTGACTTCATGAATTACTTGGTAAAATCTCGACCTTTGTGTAAAAGAATGTATATTTCATCTTGATTATGAAAGGCTCCAGAAAATGACATCAACAAAATTTCTTCTTAAGAAGTTAGTCTAGCCTGATGTGGTGGCCCATGCCTGTAATGCCAGCCCTTGGGAGGCTGAGGTTCGAGGATTGCTGTGAGTTTAAGGCCAGTCTGAATTACATAGTGAGACCCTGTCTCAAAAAAAAAAAAAATTTTATATTGAAGGGAGTTTTTTTCTTAATTTTAGAGCAAAGGAACTATTAAAATTCTAATCTAAAGTCTAGGTTTAATTTTTTCTTGGAGAGGAGAGTTGTATCTAAAACTTTCAAGAACATTATTAAATGGAAATGTTTTCACTTAGGAAGTTATGGCAATGTTACTGGGTTGTGGGGTGCTGAAGTATCCTTCTAGAGGTGGTCTCCAGGTTCTTTCTGTCCTGACCTTAGACTTGGTCAAGACAGGCACAAAAGGTATTCAGGCTTTACATTCATTAAAGGTATGAAAAGAAAAGAACCAGGCTCTTAGTGCAAGTTTAGGCCACGTAAATGTAGGAAAATAAGCACATTCTACAGGATGAGTGCGGACCACTGTGAAAGAGAGAACACAGTGGCCAAGAGCCCAGTGGAGACACTCCTCAGGCTGACATCTGGTCTAGACTGTTCTATCAAAAAACCCGCTTGGGTTCTTGCAAAAAGAGTTGAAAATAGCACTCTCTGACTGGTTCCACGTGAAGGGCTTTGGGAACTGTTCTGTGCACGTGTCTCGGAACATTATAATTGACAGTTCATGCCCACTTCACTGGCTACTTTGCCATGCTCTTAATTTCCTGCCTCGTTAGTGTATTTCCAATGTGCTTTTGCACTTTAATAATTTATCAGCTTCTCAGAATATTTGGAATCTATAAATAGGAAAACAGTACATTTAATATATTCCATATGCCAAGCACTAGGCTGAGTACTTCACATGGATGTGTTACTCCTCATAATCTAATGAGATGCTCATATTTTAAAAACATTATTGAGATATGTTATATATATTAAATGGATCCATTTTAATTGTGAGGCAATGCATTTAGTGATGTATACATCCCTGCAACTCCCACAAGAATGAAAGAATATTTTTATCATTGCAAAATATTTGTTGTGTCCCTTTTCAGCCAAGCCTTGTCCCTACCCCAGCCCTTGGAAACTACCTATGTGCTGTTACTATAATTTTGCATTTGTATGTAGCCTTTCATATCTGGCTTTTTTCACTTAGCATAATGCTTTGAGATTACTTCATGTTGTCGCACAGATCAGTAAATTCATTTCTTTTCATTGCTGAGCAATATTCCATTGTAAAGATGCACCACAGTATGTCTATCCACTCATTAATTGATGGACATTTCAATTTTTTCCTATTATGGATAAAGCTGCTTTGAACATTAATGCAAAATTTTTGGTATGAATGTGTTTGTTTCTTAAGAGAAGTATTATATTTTATAGTGGTTATACCATATTAAATTCCCCGAAACAATATATAAATTTCTTTTCATCCTTGCTGTTTGTTCTTTTTTTGGTCTTCTAAATTTTGGCCACTAGAGTGTGTAGTCATATCTTTTTTTTTACTCACTGAGACAGGGTTCACTAAGTAGCTAAGTTGCCAAGGCTGGGGTCAAACTTGCAATCCTTCTGCCTCAGCCTCCTAGAATGCTGAGATTACAGATGTTGTCATATCCTATTGTGGTTTTCACTTGCATTTCCTTTATATGGTAGTTTCCAGTATGACAGCCATTGATCCTTCCTGATATTCATACCTTTGTGTAGTCTGTGTAGTCCAATCCCATAATACAGTATATGGATAAACTGTGTAACCAAAAGGCTATTGCAATGACAACTGAGTTTCTTTTGAGGCAAGTCATAATGGACATTGTAGTTTCTGTCTGCTTTTCTTATAAATTGTTCCATCTGGGAAAACTCAGTTGCTATATCATGAGGAAACTCAGGCAGCACTATGAAGAGGTCCATGTAGTAAAAAACTGAGGTCACCTGCCAATAGCTAGTACTAATTTGCCAGGCATGGGAGTGAGCCATCTTGGAAGTGGATCTTCCAGTCTCAATCATATTTTAAGATATGGCCCAGGCCAACATCTTTACTGCAACCTCATGAGAATCCCTGACACTGGGCCATGCAGCTGAAGCACTCCCAGAATCTTGACCCACAGAAACTATGAGGTAATAAAAGTTTTTTGTTTTAAACTGCTAATTTTTTTATTCAGAAACAGATATAGATTTTGGTACTTGGAGATAGAGTGCTGTTCTGACTCCTGAACTATGGGAGTACCTTGGTACCAGGAAGTAGGTGGAAGGGCTGTGAGGGGAACATTACTAAAATCTATTAATACAATGGTGATGGCCTTTGAGAAGCCCACCAATGAGCGGTTATAGGAAAAATATAGTAGGCAGAATTCTCAGATGACCCTCAAAATTTCTGCCTCTAATGTATGCATTTTATGTAATCACTCCCTTTGAGTATGAGCAGGACCTTACTATGATGCAACATTACTATCATGAATATACTGCATTCTATGACAAAAGAAATTCTGCTGATGTACGTAAGGTTAACTTTGAGTTAATCAAAGGACACTATCCTGGGTGAGCCACACTGAATTACATGAGCCCTTCAAAGAGACAAAGAGCAGAAGCAAAGATTCTCCTGCTGACCTTGAGGAAGGGAACTATCATGGTGTCAGGGAAAGGGTTAGAAATAAGAGACAGCAAAATGCAGGTGTTTGCTGAAATGACCTTGGCTGCTGCCTTTCTTCAGAGGCTATCTCCTGAGAAAGGAAGGTATGGAGATAACTATTGACACCCAATGGCCCAACCATTCCCAGGCTCTAGTCAAGGCTGGGAACGATTCCTTCTAGCCACTCAGGTCTGTTGACACCAAGCCACTTTTGTCTGAACACAGCACTTAAGAAACTGAAAAAATAGATGTGGTGTGACCTTTTCTCTCTTCCCTGGCAAAGGGTCGGTCTCATGCAAGATCCTTTCCCAGAGGATTCCCCTTCATCCTTGGTGCTGTCTCCTGCCTCATTGTGCAGTAATGTATTATTTGACTATACTCATATCTGCTGTACTTTTATAATAAACTTTCATCTTTTAAAAATCATTACACGGCTCTTCTCTGTTTATGCGGATCTGAATCTCAAACTTCTGTGGCCACATATATGTGACTCCTTGCTGCCACATATGGTTGGAGAGAGCCTATGGCAGAGGATATGTGGCAGGCAGCTGAGGACTAATGTTTTGCAGGCAGCATAAAGAAAAGTGTTCTGGTAGAGGAAGCATATGGGAAAAATGAGGAGACAGTGTCTCACGATGAGTAGAGAACTCAATCTTAGAGAAGTTATACATAAATCAAGTAGGTGATAACTCAGAACTTGAATCTCATCTGACACCTAAAGCTATTCTGCTATTCATTTCCAAATGATTTTATCTATGAAAGAATACAGTTTGTAGCAGTGTTATGCAAGATGGATTGAAGAAAGTCCAGATAAGAGCCTGCTAAGGCTATTACAAGTGTTTTGAGAAAAGATGATGAATCCACTAAGCAGATTTCCAGTCTTGTCTCTAATGTGTTTACTGTAATTTTGGATTGGTAGTTTAACTTCTTGGATCATCAGGGTCCTCTGTGAAATGTGGATGATAATGGTGCTTATCTTATAGGGTTGATGTGAAGATTAAGTGAGAAAATGTCCATCAGTCACCTAGCATCACATCTGAGATATAGAGGGCTCCTAATATATACGGAAAGTGAGAAGAGATATATTTAGTAAACAAAGACAGGTCCACTCCAGGAAACTTTTATTAGGTACTTAATAACATGGACTTTGAGACGTATGTATAGATACAACAGCCAACATGATGAAGCAGTAAATAAGTAAATTTAAAAAATTATTCTATTTTATTTTTTACACATAGTAATTATACATATTTATGAGGGTACAGTGTGATAATTGAATACATGCACACAATGCATCATAGTCAAATAAGAGTAGTTAGCATTTCCATCTTAAACTTTTATTATTTCTCTTGGGAACTTTCAAACTCTTCTAGTTCTTTTAAAAACCTGTAACAAATTGTAAACTATAGTTATCCTACTATGCTGTACAACACTAGGACGTATTCCTCCTCCTAATCCAAGGCCTTGGACATGATGGGCACTCATCCACTGCTGGTCCACAGCCCCGGTCCCTATCTAACTGTATTTTTTGTTTTGTTTTTTTGGTACTGGGGATCGAACTCGGAACCTTGCGCTTGAGAGGGAGGCACCAGAACCATTGAGCTAAATCCCCGGGCCTATCTAACTGTATTTTTGAGCCTGACTATCTAACCTCCTTCTGTCGCCTCCCTCCTCCCTTTTCTATCCTCTAATAACCACCATTCTACTCTCTTGAACAAGTAGTTTTAAGTGCAATAAATACCAGTAAGGAGAAGTGAATGATGCTAATTTTTAGGTCAAGTAAGGAAACTTAGGCAATATTTTTGTCTATTTTTAATAATGATAAGTTAATGTAACTAATTATGACTGAATTGTCTAATAATTTCTGTAATATAAATTCAGACAAAACTTGTAGAGCTAATACCAAGATAATACCGAAACGAAATAAACTATTTGGATTTTTAATAGAAAACCACAGGTCTCACCTCTTGAAACTAAACCTGCCCCTTCAGCGTCCCTCGTTCCAGAACAGTCACCAGGGTCCTTCTTTCGAGATGTGGTTCAGGATGGCCTTGAACTCGCTAAGTAGCCCAGGTTGGTCTCGAGCTTGTTGTAATCCTCCTGCCTCTGTTTCCCTAGCGATGGGATTACAGGCATGTGCCACCACGCCGAGTTAGAGTTCCTCGTTTTGAATTCACCTTGCCCTCGCGGTCTGACTCTTCTCTCCTAAAGCCTAGGCAGGGATCTTTTACTCGCGAGAGTTCCTTCATCCTTACGCTTCAACTGCTGAAAACCGAAAGAAAAGAAGAGCCTCCAGACTCTTAACAGCCGCCCGACCCCCACCCCTGGCCTAGCACCTCGGTGTTGCACGTGTAGTTGTTGTGGTTTTACGTCAAGGGGACCCGGAAGTGCAGTCACTATGGGTCCCGCCCAAAGATGGCGGCGCCCAGAGCGCGGGACCGTGAGCGGCTTCTGTTTCTGCTGTTTCTAATTGTAACCTTGACCTGTCCTGCGGGGAAATGAACCAGCCGGGGTTCGTGGTCTCGCTGGTGGTGAGTCCCGGAGAGTGGGGTAGTTTTCTCGGACTGCGGAGGTCGGGCCTTGAAGCCCGTGACGGCTTCTCTGCCCTTGCACTTTCTTTCGGTTTTGCGTCCCGGGTCACTGAGAGCTAGATCTGGGACCCAGCGCGTGGCTGGATCCCGGGCAGCCGCGGTGCCTAGCCTCGAGCCGTGTCGGTTCTGCCAGACATCAAAAAGAGGGAACGAGGGCTACTCTGCTTATGGTCTTCTGCATGCTCGTTTATTTAAAGAGAAAGGAGCTTCCATTATACACTATAGTCACTTTAAACTTGGGAACTAAAGAAGTCTGTGTGTAAACAAAAACAAAGCCTTAATCAAATCGCTTACAGTCCCACAATCCAAGATTACGGTTGTCATTTTGCTGTATCTTTTACCTGTTTTAAGACAATGACAAATCCATCCATTCATTCAGTATACAATTAATCTGCTTATTCAGCTCCCGGGTTTAGGCCTTGAGGAACATGAGCACAGATAAGTTGTGGAGTCAATACAGAGTTTTATTACATAATTCCTTCAAAAAAATTATAATGGCAACACATCGTAACATCTAAAACTAAAAACAAACAAAAAAATCCTTTCATATATTTTGGGGCTCCTGTTTTATCAGGTCCAGTAGAGGATAATTAGGTGCAGCAGTGAATACGGTAGATTGAGTGGCTGTTCAATGGGGAGGAGCCCCAGAGGCAGATAATAAACGCATATTTTTTAAGTGCCTCTCACAGGGAAAATGGAGGCCCGAAGGCATTTGTTCACTTAGGTAGCCAATGTTTGGAGGCATTTAGTGGAGATAAAGTGGTGAACAAGATAGACCTGCTTATAGGCTTAGGTGTTGGAGACAAAATAGTAAATGACTGTTGGGATAAGTGACAGGTGGGCTATGTTCAGGGCATTATGGGAATATATGTAGGAAGGGTGCCTTAGGCTTGTGGGGTGATGGCTTTAAATTTAGTTTTGTTGAGACTTATATAAGCAAGGTCTACAGTGATATAAAAAGATATGTTACCACTTGCAAGAAACTTTTCTGTCTAGCAGGTGAGTTAGCAATAGTTTTGCCAACTAACATTCTTGTAATAGGAGCTGGGATACATTCTTTATATATAATATTCCATTTAATTCTTACAAACAATTGAAATTATGCTTTAGTTTTCCAACTAGAGAGAACTGGGGTACAGGGAAGTTAGATAATTTGTGCAAAACCACACAAATAAGATCCAGTTTATGTAAGTGTTGATGCTCAGATTCCAGCCTAGGCGGTGCAACATTGGATTCCATTTTCTTAACTGTTCCTTATACAGTCTCTGAAGTCAGCAGTTGCAAAACAAAGGTGAGTGCTAGAGTTAACGAAAGAAGAGTAATTTAAAAATGAATTTTATTAAGGTATGATACACACAGAAAAGTATACTTTTTATGTTTTTAAATGAAAGTAAATCTGTTTAATATTATGACAGCATACTCCGAGGAAGAATCTTTTCTTTGTTAAATAGATAGTGGAAGTCATCCTGTGAATTTTTCTTAAATAAAACTCCAGCTCTATTAATCCATGACTGTTAAACACCTTAACTAAAATTTCCAAATAAACGCAGACAGATATGAAGCAGTTAGCCTTTTTGCTTGAGCAGTCCAGAGGAAAATAGTTACAGTGCTACAGTTAACTAGAAGGTAAACTGTTAGATTGCCCAGTTTGGAACATAGCATACTAAATTTCAGTCTCAAATTGTACTAAATGTTCATTGTTAGTGTGGCACATTTTGGTCTAGATGTGGATTAATGCCAAGACAGATCAGAGTTTGTTACAAAAATAATAATTACTGTTGCTTTAAATATATATATATATACACATATATACGTATATATATGTGTATATATATATATATATTTTTTAAAGCAACGTTATTATTATATTAAAGCTACAAAGGCAGTTTTCCCCAGGAGGAATTTTAAGCACCAGTTTGGGGTGTGCTGAGTAACAAACATGAGGCTCTCCACGATGACGTGCTAGTTTATACTAAAGAAAAGAGTATTTTAAGGTGTCATCTAATTCCATCTTAGCCTAGTTCCCACAACAATAACAGTAATTGGATGTGTTGAATGAATGTGATAACCACATCCCAATCACGGCACTAGTTGTATCCCCCATTACAAGCTGGTGGGTATGTGAAACCATTGTGAGACCATTGGCATAGTTAAATGCTTCAGAAATGTCCAGATCTGTAGCCAGCATCACTTTGTGAGATACCCCATCCACCACAATCATCTGCTTCTGACCATAATAGATCACACATTGGGCCCTCACGTGGAACTTACTTGTAAATGATGCAGGGCTTTTATATGATCCAGTGTATTATATCTATGGATGTAGAAAGGCCACCACAGAGGCAGAATATCTGTCCTTCTACTAAAGTTTCAACTGGAAGATAAACAGATCTGTAAAACATTTCCAAACATTGGGATTTCCATATTTTCAATGATATTCATCATAAAAGCTTGGGTAATTACTTGGGTAATTTGTTGGCTCTGATGATTTCTTCTCAGTATTGTACAACGTGTTGAGAATAACACACCTTTAATGCTATAAGAAGAGTCATAGTCTTCACAGAATAATGGCTGTCTACATAGTCACCCATCAATAGATAGTGTTTTTTTTGTTTTGGTACTGGGGATGGAACTTGGGTCCTTGTGCTTGTGAGGCAGGCGACGGAACCACTGAGCTAAATCCCCGGCCCGTGAATAGATAGTTTTATCTGGGGATTTTTCACCAATTTTGAAGAGTTCCATAAAGCCATGAAATTGGCCATGTGCATCTCCTTAGATGTAACAGGACAATGAACCTCTTGCACATTTGGTTCTTTTAAAATTTCCTTAGCCTTTTTGCACAGAGTCAGACTTGGTTCTCATTCAGCTGGTCCACTGGTCCAGCTCTTTGATGAACACCTTGTTGTCCTTTGTGGCCTGCACCCCTTCCCTGCTGTGTATTTGTAGAGGGTTAAATTAGAATCAATGAGTGGAAGTTGCAAGAAGTTAGGTTTCTTTCCAGCTAAAGGAAAAAACATTTTATTCTTTCAACACATAGTTTAGGGGGACTACCTTTCCTTTCTTAGTTTTCTTTTAACGGAAGAGAGGGATATTTAGAAATTTTCAGTGTTTGATAATTTAATGAAATTTTTTATTTTACAAATAAAATTTGACTAACATTTATAAAATGCCAAGTAAAAGGTAAAACTTACACCCCAAATGATCTCACCTTTGTAAATCAGGTCTCTCTTAGCTGTTTAAGCAGATATATTATTTTCCCTCTGCCCTGTTACTTGCTTTAGAATTCCTGAAATATATGATCTCTGCTTTCAAGGAGACAGATGTTAGAGGGCTGGGGGTGTATTTCAATGGTAAGCTGCTTGCCTGTCATGCTTAATGCCCTGCATTCAGTTCCCAGCACTGCAAAACCAACCAACAAAAAACCAGTTACTAGTTTTGTTACTGCAACTATAGATGCAACTGTTTACTGAGCCCTGTAACATGTGCTATGTAGCTTTTCCATAGCTGAAGTCATGTAAGTACAATTTGGTATTCATCTTTTAAAAAAATACTTAAGTTCAAATCCAAGGATCATAAAGCAATTTGAACACTAACATTGCTCTTAGGTTTTTGAGTTGATACTGAACTATTCCTGCCATGCCTTGCATGATTTGTTTTCTGTTGAGTCATTCCATGAGTGATTTTTGACCAGAGCAGACTTTGAGAGAGCTTTTAATTGATTACTGCTAGAGAAAGATTTGATTTTAGAAATTTTAATATGTGAATTTATTAATTGAGGTTGTAAATGGAACCTTTAGTCTTTGGTAAAAGACTCCTTGGTTTTTTCATGGTTTTTAATATTGGCATACCAATATTGATATCAGTAAACTTTGAAGGATACTTATAGGATTCTAAAAATAATAGCTTGTATATATTGATAGTAACATAATTTGAAAAATAATAGCTCATTTATATTGAGAATTGGTTAAGAGCCAGGTATTTTGCTGAATATATAACAGGTTCATTTAATTGAATGTAATTCTCAAAAACTCAAAAAGTGTGAATACTGTTTTCCCTCAATTTGTAGATGGAGAAATACAGGCTCAGAGAGGTTCAATAGCTTTCTAAGGAGACCCAGTTGATATTGAGCAGGTCTGTCAGTCTGATCCTAAATCAGTATTTTTAGGCAATTTTTAATCTGGAACAGTTTCTGGAGAGATGAAAGAATAGGCAAGTCAAATTCTAGAACTATTATTGCATTCTTGAAAATTACTATACTTATAAAATGAATACATAGTTCATTAGGAGGTGATGATAAGAGGAGTTTTGGAGAATCCTCCTTGAATATGTCAGAAACCTATCAGTGTGTTCACAAAAAGCAAAGAATAGCAGATACTTTCAGTCACACAGGTACTGTAGCAAACTGGGAACAGAAACAACCAGTGACTACTGTAGTTTTTGAGCATTTACTCTTTTGGTTTTGCTTTTTGTTTCAATACTGGGGATTGAACCCAGTATTGCATATGCTAGACTAGTGCCCTACCACTGAGCTACATCTCCAGACTTTTTTTTTTAATGTTATTTTGAGAAAGAGTTTTGCTAAGTTATCAAGGCTGGCCTCAATCTTTCTATCTTCTTACCTCAGCTTCCCAAGTAGCTGGGATTACAGATGTGTGCCACCACACCTGCTGAACACTTACTCTTTTACAAAGTGTTTTTTCATCACCTTAGAGTTCTATTTGGGAAGCTGGGCTATGTAAGTGGTTCTGAGTTAGATATTTAGGAAGAAAAAGGAAATTGACTTGGCTTGTATTCTGAAGGATCTTCGTGTGAGACATCACAGTACCTGTGTAAAATATAGAGTCACTGAAGTAGCTTTTAATTCTGACTGGGAGATTGGAGACAGCTTTATGAGGAATGTGGTATTTGGTTGCAGTCATAAGAACAGATAGGATTTTTGACAAGAATGTGGGAGTGTATAGGATGTGATTGAAAACTGTGGTGAATATTTACATTTAAAAAGTTGTTGCAATAATTTACCTCAGTGCTATGAATTGCCTGCCATTAATCTCCATCAGAATACTACTGACCTTGAACACACTTATCCCCATCCTGCTTGTCACTTTCTGAAGTAGTTCTGGAAGTCCTCATTTGTGTTTTCAGTTGTACTGTCATGGCTGCCTTAACGTCCTAAATCAATGCAAAACATACCTTTAATGGTCCTTTTGACTTTGGAAATGAGCCAGAAGTCACGTGGTGCCACATCTGGTGAATAAGGTGGATAAAGATACACTGTTATATCTGTACATTTAGATGATGCTTGGCAGCAGCATTCACTGTATTTTTTTTTTTTTATCACATCTTGTAAAGACAGTCGTGAAAGAGGACTTCCAGAACTGCTTCAGAAAGCAGCAAGAAGGATGGGATAGGTGTGTTTGAAGCAAGAGGGAGTATTTTGATGGGGATTAATGTCAATGTATCTTTTACTGTAATAATTTTTTTAATTTAAACATTTGCTGTATATTTTAATCATCTTTTTTTTGCTAGTTAAGTACAGATTAACCTTGTTTATTTAAAAGCTGTGTAGCAATCCATTATTTGAATACAACATAATTTACTTAATATGACCCCTTTAGATGGACTTTTAGATTTTTAGTGTTTTTGGGGTTTTTTTTTTAGTATTAAAAACAATGCTGTAGCAGATATCCTTGTGTATTTGTCGATTTACATCTGTGGAAGCAGTGTTTAGGAATAAAATAACTAGATCAAAAGGCTTGATTGTTTAAATTTTCATTTTGCCAAATTGTCTTCCAGTAGATTATAATGTTTCCATTATAAGTGCCTATAAGTATTCATGTTTTTAGTTTTTTCTAATTGAGAAATATTTTCATTTGATCATCAATTCATATTTCTCTGGCCATTTGTATTTTTCTTTTTTCCT
This sequence comes from Heterocephalus glaber, assembly GCF_000247695.1. The sequence continues at coordinate 551,483 of NW_004624773.1, forward strand.
TTTAGAGAGATGGTGTCCCGCTATGTTGGCCAGGCCAGCCTTGGACTCCTAGGCCTAGTGATCCTATGGCCATCTCCCAAATAGCTGGGATTATAGAGATATGCCACCATACCTGGTTTATTTGTATTTTACTTTGAGGAGTCACTTAGTCCTGTCTTTTGCTATTTAAAAAAAACTCAGCGTGTTTTTTTAAAAAGTTGATTTGTAGTACCTTCTTAGTAGTCCTTTTCATAGTTATTGAATGCCTCCTGTGTGCTGATTCAGGGAATATGAGTAAACAAAACATAGATCTTAGAGTCTAGTAGGACAGACATTGAACAGATGGTCAGATCCTCAACTGTATCATTAGAATTTTGATCATGGCCTGGAAACAATGAAACTATCTAAACCTAAAGTGAAGGAATGGGAAGTATCTGTACCACATCCTTGAAATGAGGAAGGTCAGATGACATGGAGAGGTTAAGGTGACAAGGAGGTAGTGACCATAGTTCAAATAGTGGCACTTGTAGATGGAAAGGTAGATGGAGTCTAGATCTTCCAGAACTACAAGGCTCTGCTAATCTGGGCTTTTGTTCTCCATCTTCAGGCTGTTGGAAAGTTTGGAAGATTTATAGGCTGGAAAGTGGTAAAGTGAAATTTGCACTTTACTCTGTATGTAGTGCAAAAAGGGCAAGAAGTGCTACAGGGAGAAAGAATGGCAGGTGGAGAAGAAGTGATGACAGAAGGCAGAGGCAACAGTTCTGCAATGAGGATGGGTTTGGATCACAGATAGCCACTTGGTTGTGGAAGAAAGTAAGGATGTCAGGGAGGAATGGTTCCCCTGCGAAGCCATGGTGATTTTATGGCTGATTCTTTTTGGCTGGTGGCCTGTGTTGATGTTGCTAAGTCAAATTACATGGTTTGGTTTTGTCCTGAGGTTAACCAGTGAAGATTTTTTTGTCATCATGATAGCTTCCTTTATAGCTTGTGTCTAGATGTCCCCTCAAAGCCTTGTGAGCTTATAGGTGAGGCTTTTCAGAGGTGGCTGGATCTGGGGTGTGTGATGCTGTGATTAAGTGTGTGATGCTGTGATTAAGGGTATGTGATTACTAAATTAGTCCACTGATTGGTTTGGCATAGTTCTGGGTTGGATAACGGGAAGGCCCTCCTTGGGTGTGGGTGGCACCACCCAAAGGGTGGGTAGCCTGGAAAGGATAAAAAGGAAAGGCAGGCTGCTGCTGCAGCTTCCTCGCTGCTTTGCTACTTTGTTGTCTTCCTGGCTCCTCTTCATCATTAACACTTTCTCCTCTGTGATGGCCCTCTGCCATGCCACCTTGACTTGGAGCCAGCCAACTGTGAATTGAAACCTACAAACCATGAATCAGAGTAAATCATTTCTCCTTTAATTTTGGGTGTTGGGTATTTGTCTCAGCAACAAGAAAAGTAACTAAGACACCTCCTTTTAAGAAAAAAGGCTTTTTAGCTTATAGTTTGACCTTTTAAATTCCCATGATAAGTTCAAAGCACTAATTAAACACTTCCATTCTATAGCCTTCCAGCATTTTTTGCATTTATTAACTTAAGGTAGTGTGTTAGCTTTCTGTTTCTGTGATTAAATAGCTGACATAACCAACTTAAAGGGAAGAAAGATTTTATTTTGGCTTCTGGTTTCTGAAGTTTCAGTCCATAGTAGTTTGGCCAGATTGCTGAGAGAGGTTGAAAATCATGGTGCAGAATGCATGGTGGAGCAAAGCTACCCACTCCATCCATGGCAGCAGGGAAGCAGAGTGAGAGAAGGGGTCGGAGATTAATCAGCTGATGAGGTTAGTGCCTTCATGATCCACTCACCTCTCTAGGCACCATGTCTGAACCTTGCTGGACTGGGGATCAAGCCCTCAATGCAAGTCTTTGGGGGACACTTCATGCTTAAACCATGACATGTATTTAAACCATGGTCATATATTTTTCTGTGTTTATGATTTTGAGACTTTGATAAATTGTTATGCTATAGCACACTGTCTTAATTACTTTTCTATCATTGCTGAGACAAAATACCTGACAAAGGTTTATTTAGCTCACACTTTGTAGAAGCTTCAGTCCATAATCAGCTGGCTCCAAGGCAGAGTGGCACACAGCAGAGGGGCAACAGTTGATGGTGGCAGAAGACAGCAAAAGTAACAAGGGTCCTTAACAGCCTCTTTCTGCCCTTTTTATATTCCATCTCGGATACTGGGATTAGGGCAGTGCCAAAGAAATCAGTAGACTGATTGAGTAATCACACCCTTAATCCCAGCATCACGCACTCTAGATCCACCTCTGAAAAAGCCCTATCTAAGACTGTATGAGGCTTTGGGGGGGACATCTAGACACAAACCATGATGCACACCTTGCTGGTTACCTGAGTTATTCTCTTTATTTGGGTTTTGTCTAGTTTTTTATTTATAATTTTACAATTTTTCAGTGTAAGCTACCGTAAATCTTGAAACTAGTCAATTGCCTGGTAACTTTTTGGATAACTGATCATAATAAACTTCTCAGCCTAAGCAGCAAAAAAAAAATTTGGTAGAGCTTCTTATACTTCAGTTGATGTTGACTTGTACAATTATGTACAAAACAATATTGATGTAAAATTAGAGGCATTCTATAACTTTTATATTTAAATCTTAAATATGTTATATGCCTAACTATATAGGTATTCTTATTCTTCTGGTTCTCTATTACTGTTTTGTTTTTGTTTTCATTCTCATGAATTTAAATGACCTCTAATTTAAAGAAGGTTGAAATCCACAGAAACAGTAACTTTTGATTTGTATTTTGCTAGATAAGTAGTTTGAATCTGGTCATTTTATTCTTAGAAGATAAAAATTGTTATGAAAGAAGTTTTAGAGAAGCAATGCATGTAAAGTAGCCAAATAGATTACAAGAGTAATTTATTGATTAAAATTTAGCAGCAGATAGCAAGCATTTCTCTGAATCTTCTCTTAAGAATGAAGAGAAAATCACAATAAAGTATGGAATGTTTTTAAGTAATCAGTCATATCATACATTCCCATTAGGTTTTATATATTAAAGGCAGAGAAATATTTCATTTACTAACTTTGATTTTATAAAAATCCTTTTAAAAATAATGAAAAATTACAAAAGAGTGGCTGTTTTACTTTCCTCTATTACTTGTGGACCTTTGCCCAGTAGTGAGAAAGGCTACCTTTATATCCAGAAAGAAAATCCACGTGACTGATTGCTCTCTTACTGTTTTTGTGATGGGATTTCATGATATTCACCTTGGCTGGTCTTGAACTCTTGAGCTGAGGCCGTCCTCCAGGATGTCCTGGCACTACAGGCACATGACTACACCTGGAGCCTGGTATTCTTTTGGTGTCAGCTCCCTTAGCACATCTCTTGCTCTTTTTGGTGACATCTTTTTAAGTTATGTGCTCAATAGACCTGTGTGGTCTTTGAAGTTCTTTCATGTTTTTCAGGTTGATCATGTGGTATTATAGTATTGGTAATTATGGTAATATACTTTTCTAGTAAACTGTTTTTAGTAATTTACCTGTGTCAATTAAAAATAAGCATTATTGGATTTCTCATCAGAGTATTTCATTTTTCCAGTTAACTCTTACAGTGGTTTTAAAGAGGTGCAGTATTTGCTAAGTATCAAGCTTTGCACCACGTGAGAATTTTGTGAAGTCAAGGGATGGAAACAACTGAATTTGAGATTTGCCTGTGTATTTGAATGGTACCGATTCTTCTTTTTTTTGTGGCATAGAATATGTAGTTTTTTAATGTAAATTTTTATATTTTGAAGAAGTAATATGTTCACATCGTTAAGAATTCAAAAGATAGGACAAGTTAGCAATTCAGTTAAAATTACTATGTGGGAATCACGTTGAGTTTTTCTCTACACATTTCTTCCATCTGCTAATTGTAGTCTGGTTTCAGTTCACATCTGTAAATGATGCCTTTAGTGTATTGACCTTTCTTTGACACACTTTGTGATAATTTTCCCAAATTTCTTCTTTTCTTTCACTAAAGTATAATCAATTATAAAATATTATGCAGGTATTTCACTGTCGTCCTGAGGCACAAACTTAGTTTTTAATCAGTTTTTAATTTATAGAATGTCTGAGGTAACATACTTCTTGGAAGATGATTAGATGTGGCCAGCTCTTTTTAAAAATGCTGTTTTATTTACTTAATTTTAAAATTATGAAGGAATTCCCGTATATAATATGCAGTAGAGAGAATACGATATTAATCTTTAGATGTGTGATTCCTAAAATACAGATCTAGATGGATAAGGAATATTTGCTGTTTCAGATTGCAGATCTCAATAAAAAGTTTTTTGATACAGAGTCACTATATTAAAGAAAGAAATGTAACACTGGGTCCAATTTGGAAAGATCACCAAGATAAATTGTTCAACAATGTTGAGAGTATTGCATGTTTTATACCATCTTTTATTTTATGTATCTTTATATATATACATTTTTAAAAATTTGCTTGTTATGTACCCAAAGTAAGTTTGGAAGGATGCAACAAAAAATCAATAGAAGTGACTGCCTTATTATCATTAGGATTTTGTACTTTGTACCCGTTACCTTTCTGAGGCTCTGAGGCTTCATGTGCATATGAGCACATGCAGTCTTAGGGATTGAATCCAGGGCTTTGCAATGAGGTCCATCCCCATCTTTTAAAAACTTTTTATTTTGAGACAAAGTCTCACTAAGTTTGCTTTTCTTTACAAACATTTTTTTAAGCCATGACTATATTAAAAATTTAATTTTTTTTAAACTTTGCACTGAGCTATATCCAGACCCTTTTTACAGTTTTTTTTTTCAGTACTGGGGAGCGAACTCAGGACCTTCCACTTGTGAGGCAGGCAGCTGCACCACTGAGCTAAATCCCCAGCCCCCTTTTTAAAATTTTGAGACAGAGTTTTGCTAAAATGCTCTGTTGCCCAGAATGGGCTTGAATTTGTAATCCTCCTGCCTCAGCCACCAGAGTGCTGAAATTACAGGCACATACCAGTGTGTTTGACTTGTTTGTTTTAAAAATACAGTGGACCCTCAAGATACAACTGGCCTGACATGAATAATTTGGGTTAATTAGGTTAAAGGAAGATTCATCTCCCTCTTGTCATCTGTAGTATGTACCCAGGTAAACTTCCAGATCTCAGCTGTACTGACTTATAGCCAACCCTCCCTCAGGAACCAATCAAGTTCATAAGTCATGGGTCTGCTGTAAGTATAATTTGTTAAAAATTATTTAAAAATTAAATTTAATACAAAATTTATAGTTTGCAAATATAGCACAATTGCAGTTGTTTTCCTAGGAAAATCTCTAGATTAAGGTAGTCCTTTGGCTATTGCAAAGAAGTTTAGACTAAAAAATATAAGAAATATGTTTGTCTTCAGAGGTAATGGCTGACCTGAGAGTTACAAAATCTTCTTACAAATTCTGTATTTAGGGGTAACACCTGACCCATGACCTCCACAGGGTTAAAGACTTTTTTCTTCTATCTCTGTACTAAATGACAGAGTGCTTATTTTATTGTAATTTTTTTTTTCTCTCTTCCTTCCCCTTTTAAAGGCTGGTGGGGTAGCAGGTGCCTCTGTTGACCTGATACTGTTTCCTCTGGATACCATTAAAACCAGGCTACAGAGTCCCCAAGGATTTGAAAGGGCTGGTGGTTTTCGTGGCATATATGCTGGTGTGCCTTCTACTGCTATTGGATCCTTTCCTAATGGTAAATACTGTATTTATATTCTCACTGCTATAAAGTTAGATAATGGAATTTGTTTTCAGAATGGAATATATGTATTGGAGTTTATCTTCTGAATTTATTTTCTATTCTTTAATCCATTTTTGAATAAGTAGATTCCATTACAGTATGCTTTAATTAAAATGAGTAATCTTTTTTTTTTATTTTGGTACCAGGGATCGAACTTGGATCCTTGTGGTTGCGAGGCAGGCAGCAGAACCACTGAGCTAAATCCCCGGCCCTACATTTTTTGTTTGTTTGTTTGTTTTTGGTACTGGGGATCAAACTCCCGACCTTGCGCTTCCAAGGCAGGAGCCAGAACCACTGAGCTAAATCCCCAGACCAAAATGAGTAATCTTTAAATAGTGGGTTTGTTAAGATTCCCAGTCAGAATTCTTTTCTTTTTCCTTAAATTCTTTTATTGGTACATTTCAGGTATACAGTACATTTACATTTATCATTGGGTACTTGTACCTGTGCATGATGTATCTTCGTTCTTATTTTTTCCCATTCCCTGTCCTCCCTTCACCCGCTCCACTCCTCCCTATTTTTAAAGACTTTGTTTCCATTTTTTCCTTTTCTCATAATTTTTCCTTTCCCTTCTTTCCTTTCCACTTCCCCTCCCACTTCCCCTACTCCTGTGGTCCTTTTCTTCCTATGTCAAATTATCAATTATTCATTTTAATCATTTTAATCCTTATTTACACTTTCCGTTTCTCACACTAGAGAAACTATTCAGTATTTACACATGTGGGTCCTATTTATTTCACTTAAGAGTATGGCCTCGATATGGATCCATTTAGCTATAAATATCTCTAGTTTCTCGTTTTTATGGCTGAATAGTACTCCATTTTATAAAAAAAAAAAACCCACATGTTCTTTATCCAGTATCCAGTTGATGGGCACTTAGCCTGTTTCCAAGCTTTAGCTATTACAAACTGTGCCGCTATAAACATGGGTGCACATATATCGCTGTGGTATGATTCTTTTAATTCTTTTGGAAAGATACCCAGCAAGGGAATAGTTGGGTCAAATGGGACCTCTAGTCCTAGTTCTTTGGGGTATCTCATACTGATTTCCACAGTGGTTGCACCAGTCTGCGCTCCCAACAACAATGGAGGAGGGTTCCTTTCTCTCCACAACCCTGCCAACATTTGTTATTGGTTGATTTCTTGATAGCAGCCATTCTTTGTGGGGTGAGATGGAATCTCAGTGTTGTTTTCATCTGCATCTCTTGAATGACCAGTGATGTTGAGCATTTTTTCATATATTTATTTGCTGCTTTTACTTCTTTGTCTGAGAAATGTCTGTTCATTTCAGTTGCCCATATTTGAATTGGGTCTTTATATTTGGGGGGTCTGATTTTATTCAGTTCCTTATATATTCTAGATAGTAGTCCTTTGTCTGAGGTACAGCTGCTAAAAATTTTTTCCCACATTGTAGGTCTCTTAGCTCTGTTGGTGGTATCTCTTGCAGTGCAGAAGCTTTTTAATATGATGAGATCCCAGTTGTTGATTCTTTGTGCTAGTTCCTGTGCTACTGAGGTTTTGTTCATAAAGTCTTTTCCTATGCCAGTGTCTTCAAGACCCAGTCAGAATTCTTTTTTTTTTTTGGGTACCGGGGATTGAACTTGGGTCCTTGCGCACTTGGGTCCTTGTGCTTGTGCAGCAGGCGGCAAAACCACTGAGCTAAATCCCCGGCCCCCAGTCAGAATTCTTAAGATTTTATTTCAACATCAATTTGATTAGAGCTGTGATTCTGAACCTTGTCTGCACATTTGAATCTCTTGGAGAATTTTAAAAAATAAGAATGCCTGTGGCCCTCCCCCAGAAATTTGATCGATCTAGGCATTGCCTGATTATCAGGAGTTTTGATAGCTTCCAGGTGATTTCAGTGTGAAGTTTAGTTGGATAACCATTGCTATGGATATGCCTGTGAACAGGAGAGTGTAAGAGGCATTCGATCATTCACTCTTAAATTGCTCTTAGATGAGCAAGTGTTTCTCACTAACATTCCCCTTCTAATGTGTTCTGTTTTGGTTTTGAAGTCATGTGACTTAAGGCCCTCTCTATAATCAGTATGATCTATTTTATTTAATCCACTTCTTGGTATTTGATGCTTTCTGTGAGTGCCCGTGTGTGTAGGCACACTGGGGATGGAACCCAGGGCCTCAGTCACACTAAGCGGGTACTGTACCACTGAGCTACGGTATGTCCCCAGACCATGATGAGTGTGCTACTGGCACGCCAAAGTAAACTAGGTCAACAAGCAAAAATGACAACACAAATCCAAATCATGGGTCTAGGAGATTCATAAATTCTGGGGTTTGCATTCTCTTTTTTCAGGATAATTCATGAGATATTTTTCTTCTTAAGGTAACCTGACATTTATATATGCCCAGTCTTTGAGCACACCTTTCACATAAGATGGGGAAAGAGAAAAAGTGTTTCCGTCTTTTTATGTCTTTCTCTTTTTCCCCTTCCCCTCAGCAATCTGTAGAACAGCAAACTATTTTGGGGTTATCCTTGAACTTTTTCATGTCTTAGTACTTTCAAGAATTTGTTCTAACAAGTCCTTATTAAGCATCTACTCTGTCAAGCATGGTTTTAGTGTGGGAGAGGGAGTGGGTTTGTTCACATTGGAACGACCCGATCACTATCAAGTTTTAACTACAGATGCCTGTGAACAACCTTTAGAGATTGTGATTTAAGTTCTCTGAGGTGTGTCCTGGGCATTGGCAGTTTTAAAAAATTCAAAAGTGGGGCCAGGGATTTAGCTCAGTGGTTCTGTTGCCTGCCTTGCAAGTGAAGGGTCCCCAGTTTGATCCCTGGTAACCCCCCCAAAAAATTCAAAAGTGATTCCAGTGTGCAAACAAGGTGGAGAATCTTTGAGCTAAGGGATTACTCAAGCATATGTCATTAAATCTTTCTTTGGGTGACCAATTGTTAAGATTTTTTCCTTCACATAGACTCATTTTTCTTTAAATATTTTTCTTTTGCATTTTGCACATAAGGATTATTGTCAGTAAGTATAATATTAGCTGTAGTATATAGGGTACATGATGCTATCATTAAGATCACACGACTATTTTACATGCTTCCCCCTGGAGTTTAGATATAGAATGTGATTTTCTCTGTGTGCGTGTGTGTGTGTGTAGGTGTGTGTAGATGATATTCTTCTTGCTTCACTTTCCTTTTTCAACACCCACAGAACTTTGGTGAATGGAGGCTGTAGGAGAAGAATTCAAATCCTAGGAATTCAGAAAGGGCTTTATTTCTTTCTACGTATTTTGAATGATGGTGGTGATGGATGCTGCTGCTTCTCCTTCTCCTTCCTTTTTCTTTGATGATACTGGGCATTTAATCCAGGATCCCTATACTACTGAGCTACATCCCCAACCCTTTTTAAAAAAAATTTTGAGATAGGGTCTTACTGAAGTTGCCCAGCCAGGGCTTTAACTTGGAGTCCTCCTGCCTCAGCCTCCCTCAGTGCTGAGATTATAGGTGTGTGCCTAGTTCATTTTGGATCCTTTCTTTTCTTTTGCTGGTGATTAAGGTTCTAGTCTAAATATAGAACACCAGTGTAATCACAATGGCTGTGGACGTTTTTGATAATGGGTTCTACAGAGGTGAGAGGTTGGGATGAATGGGATTGAAGTCAAAAGAGAAAGAAAGGAAGCCTTATACCCTTTTTAGAAGAGAGTGGAGAGAAACCATAGTTCTTTCTGTTTTATTTTGGACTAGAAGTGTGTATGTATTAGCCCACCCCTTCTTTGGTTTAATTTGCTCAGAGCCTCACTGGAAACTTAACAGTATGATCATTTTTAATTAGTGGAGCCTTTTTGGACACCCTCTGTTGGGGAAGGAGGGGGGTTGGAACTTACATCCCTAAAGATACAAAAATATATAGTCAGAAAGTTTTATAAGCTTAAAGTAGTTCCAGGGACTTTTGACACTTTCTCCCTTTCCCCTGGGTAGGGATGAGGTGGGTGTGGGGTGCATGTAGCTGCAAAGCATACAGCTGAGTGCCATTCAAGATGTTATGGATGTATATTTAATGAGTGGACCTAAGTGGCGAAAGCTGTGTCAAGAACAATATATAGGAGTGAACTATGTTTGCTATATAAGACTGCTGAATTGGTAATTACTTATCTGTAGCTAACATACCTCCTTGTTTGGCATATTAGCATCCTGAGGATCCTTTATAAACTTTTTGACTGAAGAACTCACTTTCTCTATGAGGCTATTTTCTTGAGTGTTTCAGCCTTGACTGTGATATGTTCTAATACCCTTCAAAAGATAAATTTTTAATTTCTTTATTTTTCATGGCTAATCTTTTATAGCAGGGATAAACATCTTTTTATTAACAGTACATAGCAAATTTTAAAGCCCTCATGTGCAGGTATGATTAGCTCATGGTGATAGAGGTAGCTTTTTTAAAATTTTAATTTCCAGTTTTAATTTACTAGTTGATTGTTTTCTTGTGAAGGTGAATTAATGTAGTAAAAAATAGCCACGGTTATTTTGATTAACCAGCAGTAAAACACAGCATAGACATTTTATTTAAGTTAAGGTATATGTATACACACACATGTGTATGTATAAATCAGTTTAGATGATTGTCTTAGACCATGTATAATGATAGTTTGGATCACAGAAACCTATATCCTGTTTTAAAAAGTTGACTGCTAGGTGGTGCACGCCTGTGATCCCAGAACTTGGGAGGGCGAGACAAGAGGATTGCCATGAGTTTGAGGGAAGCCTGGGGTACAGAGTGAGTTCAAGGTCAGCCTGAACTATTTGGGAAGTCCCTATCTCAACAAAACAAAACAAAATAAAACAACTAAACTATACCAGGTAACTTGTCAGCATGGAATTGCTGGGTTAGCTGATAAGCTCTCTCATGTTTCTGCATTTTTGTAAATCCAGGCTTGGGCCTATGATATGGGCTCTATAAATTCTGAAAAAATGTTAGGATAGAAAAAAAAACTATGCATTTATTATCTTTATCTGTTATCTCATAATTTAATAATTACTGTCAGAATCTTTTGAGAAATCGTTTTATATATATTTAAACTTTGTAAAAGATTGGCTTGTTTTAAATTTCAGCTGCTGCATTTTTCCTCACCTATGAATATGTGAAATGGTTTTTGCACATTGATTCATCTTCATATTGGATGCCTGTGAAGCATATGTTGGCTGCCTCTGCTGGAGAAGTGGTAAGTAGCAAGTTATGTTTATGAAATAATTCAGAAATGCAAATAGTGCATACATTTTTGGTATAAATATTTATTGTTTAAATTTAAATTCATTTTAAGTGATACGTAAGAAAATAGAAATTGTACATATTGATGGGGTGTCATATAATGTTTTGGTACATGCATAGATTGTATAATGTTTGAATCAGGGCAAGCATATTTATTGCCTCAAAATTTATTATTTCTTTATGGTGAAATTTATTTTATTTTAAAAAATCATTTTTTAAATAATGAAAGTCATAAATCTCAAAAAATGTACCTGGATTAAACATTACAAGTTATAAAAGCTAAAGTCTTATGATGGAAGAAAAATCCAGCTGTGTACTACTTACAAGAGACAGTTCTAAAGCATAATTACACAGAAAGAATGAAAGAGATGGGAAAAAAATCCTTGTAAATTGTGCTGGCTTTGTTTATGTCAACACAACTGAGTTGGAGCGACTTGCCCCAGGATTCTTTCTACAGGATAAAGTCAAGTCAGCCACAGCTTTGGAGGAGATTCATCAGGTGGTAGGGGAACAGTGGCTGCGTTTGTGCTCCAAAGGCAGGGTTGGGTGCTGTTGCAGCTCCTGCCCCTTGTCTCTGATCTCTGCTGGCTCACTGTGTTGACTTCAGTGTACTTCTTGAGTACCCATCTTTCCCTTTATCTGCTCCAAATTCTGGGTCAGATATCTGGGCTCTGCAGTAAAAGGTCCAGACCTTTAGTATTGTTTGTTGTCGCCTGTAGGTTGGTGAGAAATGGGTACAGTGGTACTTCGATTCATAAACTTAATTTGTTCTATGATTTTGAAAAAGATGGCCAGGTTTGTGTTAGTGTGGGAAAGATGGCTGTGGTTGTGTTTGTCACTTGATGAAGAGTTTGCAGACAGAAACATTTTGCCAAAAGCTTGTTAGTGAACCAAGTTGTTTGCAAACAAAAGCGTTTCTGAACCAAAGTACCACTGTATGTGTTCCAGTTTGTCCTTGTTTTTCTCCACTTTACCTTTCTTTCCTTCTTGACTACCTGTCCTCTGAATTCTTTCCCAACCATGGATGCAGAAGCAGCTTTTCCATACAAAGTACCTCATCAGCTCCCATGATTGCTGGCCAAATCTCTTTAGAAATCTCTTATAAGAACTTATAGAGTGGTTTTACCTTTCTTATGAAACATTAGTGAATGCAGAATACCAGCTGAAATAGAGCTGCTAGAATAATGTTGATATTGGCCAAAAAAGACTTAAGGCAACAAAACAAACAGACCAGTATATAGTGATATAAGAACGATTCTCCTGGGAGCTATAATAAGCCTGGAGCTGTAGTGAATAACACAGTCTCTGGTTATATGAAGCAAAAACTGGCACAATGGGCCAGGGATTTTGCTCAGTGGTTTCACCACCTGCTGCGCAAGTGCAAGGACCCGAGTTTGATCCCCGGTACCAAAAAACCCCCCAAAACAAAAAACAAAATTGGCAGAATGATAAGGAGAAATCAAACTATAGTATTGGAGAAAGTCATATCTCTGTTTGAAAGCATTAAGACTGGTCAGGCATAAACTTATTAAGGCCATAGAAGATTTAAACACTGCAGTGGACTGGTCTGATGAATGTATATAGAACTCTGCACTCATCAGTTAAAAAGTATACATTTTCAAAAGTATTTTGAGTGTTAACATAAATGAACAACCCCATAGTCTACAAAATAAGCTGTAACAAATGCTATAGAGACAGTATCATATGTATCATTTTGCAACAAAAATGGAAACAAGGTCAAGAAGATAGCCAGGCTGTCCATACCATGTGTTTAGATCAGAGAAGAAATTGTAATGTAAATGATAAAATATTTTAAATAAAAAATACATAGTTGTGGTTAAACAACAACCAGTCAACCAGAACGAATGCAGAGGAGAAGGGTATAATAAAAATAGGTTTCTCCACTCCTCTCACTAACTTACCTTTCTCTCTACTCTTCCTGCTTGATACTAAGATACAGCCTCTATTAATATTATTTGTGTGTATCTAGAAAGTGTCTACTTTTTACTAGTGTTATTGTCAAACCACAATGTCTGACACTTCTGTAGGCGTATTTATACCCCTAGCCTTGTGATGAGTAGGTGCCTACCAGGGATGGCTACGTGTTGTTTATCAAGCAACATCTTTTTTTTTTTTTCTGATTAAAAAAGCAGTAGTATGTTTGCATTAGAAAAAAACAATAAACCTTTATAAGATTATGATATATGGTAGTTTTGTTTTTTATGTGCTTTTATTCTGTTAGGAAATATGTGCAACATTCCATAAACAGTTTTGTAACTTAACGTTCTTTGCTTAAGTGAATTGGGGTTAAGGAAAAGGGAGATCCTCGATATTGAGCAGACTGCTCTCTTTTTTTGGTACCAGGGATTGAACTTGGGTCCTTGCGCTTATGAGGCAGGCGCTGGAACCACTGAGCTAAATCCCCAGCCCCAGGGAGATCCTAATAGAAAAATAAAAGTAAATATTGACTTTAAGGAAATACTTTTTAAAAATAACTTTATTGAGATATAATTTATCATAAAATTCACCCAATTAAAATATACAATTAAATTGTTTTTAGTCTATTAACAGTTATGTAACCATCATGAGTCAACTTCAAAATATTTTCATTAATCTCCCAAAAAACCCTATGTCTATTATCAATCATTCCCCATTTCACTCCACCTTTTTCGTGCTAGACAACCACTGGTCTACTTTTATCACTGTGGATTTACCTGTTTTGGCCATTTTATACAAGTGGAATTCTATAATATGTGTTTTTTTGTGGTCATCTTTCAGTTGACATAGTATTTTCCAGATTCATCCATGGTTGGCATATGTCAGTACTTCTTTTTCTTTCTTTTTTTTTTTTTTGGCCAGGTATTCCATTATATGGATGTAGTAATGTTATTTATCCACTTACCAGTTGATGACTTTTAGATTCTTTCTGTTTTGGCCATTATGAATAATGTTGTTATAAATATTTGTGCACAAGTTTTTGTGTGGGCATGCTTTTACTGTTTTGGGTATATAACTAGGAGTAGCATTGCTGATCGTAAAAACTGTGTTTTGCTGAATCTTTCAAGGACTTGGCCAGGTGTTTGCACAATGACTGCCTTTTTACATTCCCACCAGCAGTTAAGTGTTCCACGTTCTCCACATCTTAGCACCACTTGAGTTATAGCTTATAGTTGCTCAATGGCTATTCATTGGTAGCTTACTATGCTTCTGATTTGCATTTTTCTAGTACTAATGATTTCCAGCATCTTCTCATGTTCTTATTGACTGCATTATCTTTTTTGGAGAACTATTTATTCACATCTTTTTTTTTTTTTTTGGTACCAAGGATCGAACTTGAGACTTTGTGCTTGCGAGGCAGGCGGTGGCTATTCGCCTCCTTTTAAAAATTGTGTTGTATTTCTGTTATTGAGCTGTCATTGTTCTTTATATGTATATTCTATATATATATATATATGTATATATATATATATATGATACAAGTCCCTTTTTAGGGATATAACTTCCAAATATTTTCTCCTGTTCTATGTATGTCTTTTCACTTTTTACAAATTTTTTTGTGGTACTGGTGATCAAATCCAGTGGTGCAGTACCACAGAACTACATACTAGCCTTTTGTATTTATTTTTTTATTTCTGTGTAGTACTGGGGATTGAACTCAGGGCCTTTGCACTGAGCTACATTCCTAGTCTTTTTTTTTTTTGAGACAAGTTCTCCTTAAGTTGCCCAGATGGGACTTGTACTTGTGATTCTTCTGCCTCAGACTCCCTCAGTGCTGGGATTTCAGGTATTTGTCACTGTGTTTGGCTCATTTTCTTAATAGTGTGCTCTAAAACACAAGGTTTTTTAAATTTTGATGATGTCCAATTTATTTTTATGTTCTATGTGCTTTTGGTGTCATATTTAAGAAACTGTGGACTAATCCAAGGTCATGAAGATAAACACCTATGTTTTCTTGTAAGGGTTTCAAAGTTTTAATGTTTATGTGTGATCTTTGCTTCATTTATTTTTGCATATGGTATGAAGTTGTGGTTCAGCTTTATTTTTTTGTATGTGACTATCCAATTATACCATATACCTTTTGTTGAAAAGATAGTTTTCAACATTGGATGACTTTGGCCTTCCTGTTAAAAACCAGTTAACCATAAATGTGGACATTTTACAAACTTTCAGTTCTATTCCTTCTCTGTGTAACAGTCCTTATGACAGTTTTGACTGGTATAGCTTTGTAGTAAGTATAGAAATCAGTGTGAATTTTCCAACTTTGTTATTTTTCAATATTCTTTTGGGTCTTTTGGGTCCCTTGTGTTTCCTTGTGAGTTTTACAATAATTTGTACATTTCTGCAAACAAGGCAGAGGGAAATCTGATAGACATTTGTTGAATCTATAAATTAATTTAGAGAATATTGCCATCTTAACAATATTTTTAAAATTTTTATTGAGTTTATTGGTAATTTAGGTATACCTTATGATCACATTCATCATTGAGAATTTGTACCTGTGCATGATATATCTTGATTCTTATTTTTTCCCATTCCCTTGCCCTCTGTTCAACCCCTCCATTCCCCTATATACATAAGCTTTGTTTCCATTTTTTCCTTCTTAAATTCTTTTCTTTCCCTTATCCCCCCCTCCCCCCGTTCCCCTTTCCCTTCAAACGTTTTCTTCCTATTTTACAATATCTATTATACATTTTGGTCCCCATTTACACCTTCTGTTTCTCACACCAGAGAAATGATTTGGTATTTACACGTGTGTCCTACTTATTTCACTTATGAGTATAGCCTCAAGCCTTCTTGTACACAAATACCAAACTTACTGAGAGAGAAATTGGGGAAACAATTCCTTTCACGTTAGCATCCAAAAAAAAGAAATATCTAGGAATCAATCAAACAAAGGAAGCAAAAGATCTCTACCTTGAAAACTTAGCACTCTGAAAAAAGAGATCAAAGAGGATATCAGAAAATGGAAAGACATCCCTTGTTCTTGGATAGGAAGAACCAATATAGTGAAAATGGCCATACTTCCAAAACTGCTATATAGATTCAATGCAATCCTGATTGAAATCCCAACAGTATATTTCATAGAACTAGAAAAAACAATCTAAAAATTCATTTGGAACCAGAAGAGAACTAGAATAACAAAAGCAATTCTAGGCAACAAAGATAAGGCAGGGGGTATCACAATCCCCAACTTGAAACTATACTACAAGGTTACTGTGATGAAAAGAGCATGGTACTGGCAAAGAAACAGACCCGACGACCAATGGAATAGATTAGAAGACGCAGAAACAACTCCAGACACACTCAGCCACCTCATCTTTGACAAATGAGCCAAACACCCTTGCTGGAGGAAAGATAGCCTCTTTAATAAATGGTGCTGGAAAAACTGGATTTCAGCCTGCTAAAGATTAAAACTAGACCCATATCTTTCACAATGCACTAAACCAGCTTAACAGTATTAAGTTTTCCAATCCATGTACACATGTCTTTCCATTTATTTAGGACTTCAGTTTCCTTCAACAATGTTTTGTACTTTTTGATGCATATTTTAATTTATTCCTTATTTATTTATTTATTTATTTATAGACTGAGAATTCCACCCACGGCCTTCAAACTGACTACATCTCCATTACTTTTATTTTGTTTTAGTTTTTGAGACAGGATCTTGCTAAATTGCCCAATCTGGGCTTGAACTTTTTTTTTTTTTGTTACCGGGCATCAAACTTGGGACCTTGTGCTTGCAAGGCAGGTGCTGGAACCACTGAGCTAAATCCCCAGCCCTAACCTTGAACTTTTAATCCTCCTGCTTCAGGCTTCTAGAGTCCTAGGATTATGGGCACGTGTCTCCATGTGTCCAGCTCCTAATTTATTTTTGATGCTATTTTATTTTATTTAGTTTTTTTGGTACCAGGGATTGAACTCATGATCTTGCACTTGTGAGGCAGGCACGGTGCCAGTGAGCTAAATCTCCAGCCCTTTTGATGCTATTTTAAATTAATTTTTCTTAATTTCATTTTCATTAATTCACTACTAATATATAGAAATTGATCTTGTATCTTGTAACTTTGCTTAACTCATTAATTCTATAAGGCTTTTTCTGGAATCCTTGGAAATCCAAAACTTTGGGATATATAAAATCATAACATCTATAATTTTTCTTCTTTCTTTCTATATGCCTTTCTAACCCCAATCCCCATACTTAATTGCCTTAGCCAGAGGTCCCAGTACAATGTTTATCACCAGTGGTGAGAGCAGATATCCTTATTCTTGGTCTTGAGGAGGAAACATTTATTTTTTCACCTATAAATGTGATGTTAGATGTGAATTTTCCAAAGATGCCTTTTATGAGGTTATGAGAATTGCCTTCTGTTCCTGGTTCATTTGGTGATTTTATTTTATTTATTTTATTTTTTATTGGTACTGGGGATCAAGCTCTGGACCTTCTGCTTGCGAGGCAGGCAGCGGAACCACTGAGCTGAATCCCCGGCCCCTCAGTGATTTTCTTTTTAACAGGTTATGTTCTTAACACTTCCCAACTCTTCTTATGAAGCCAGTACTATCTTGCAAACTGTAGTCTGTCATAAATAAGCAAAAGTTCTCAACAAAAATTTGTTGAGAGTTGAAAACTTCACTTATTTATAAGAGATCATATTGTATTTTCCCTTTCTTTCTGTCTCCCTGTCTCCCTGTCTCCCTGTCTTTCTGTCTTTCTGTCTTTGTACTGGGGATTGAACTTGGGACCTTGACCTTGCCAGTCAGGCACTGTGCCACTGAGCTAAATCCCTAGCCCTGTAGTTTTCTTTTGGGAGGATGCCTTTTGTTGGTTTTGGTATCAAGATAGTACTGGCTCCATAAGAAGAGTTGGGAAGTGTTAAAATAGTTTGTTTAAAAATTATTTTAGGGGATAGGGCTGTAGGTCTGTGATAATGTGCTTTTCTAGCATATGTAAAGACCTGCATTTGATCTCTATCACTGAAAAAGGAAAATGAAAGGTTATTTTAAAGAAATATAGTGAAATTATTTCATTTTGGTTAATAAAAATATATTAGGTTGGGTGTAGAAAATCCAGGAGATGGCCTGGGGATTTAGCTCAGTGGTGTCGCCAACTGCCTCCCAAGTTCAAGGTCCTGAGTTCCATCCTGATACAAAAAAAAAAAAAAAGTCAGGAGAAATGGAACTGGAGAGGAAATAGTCTCAATTCTAAAGAAAAGCAAGTCCCTTCCTTTTCGTATGATAATTTTAATTGTTGAAATTTTGATGATTGACAGGGAAAAAAGATGACTTCCAGCCCTTTTTGGTATTTTTGCATTTCATATATGTATGTGTCACATGCTTTCCTATTACTATGAAATAAATTTAAGAAATTAGCCTGAGTTACATTATAATCTGACATTTTGTTTTAAATGAAATTTCCTTTTGACACTGGTTTAAAATGTTGTTGCAAAGCCCAAATTAATTATGGATTCCAAAATAAAGTCTTCACCATTTACTGAAGTTTTAAAAGTGATGGGACTAACAACATAGTAATTGTATAGTAAATAGTAAATTTTTGGGTACCAAATAGTAGCAAGTAATAGTTCCTTTAATAAGCCATAGACTACTTTCAGAGTCTAAGAAAATCTGTGGCTCTCAGTCACATGGACATCTTGCATATACTTTCTGGGGATTTTCATTCTTTGCACTCATGAACTAGAGATAAAACTCCAGATAGTTCTACTCAAAAATTTGCTTAAACTGCAATTTAAAAGCAACTTGTATGTAACTTTTAAGGCACTTTTAACCCTTTAATTAAATTATTTTTGTTAATTTTGTTCTGACTTTAGAGCTCATTACATGAAGTTAGTTTTGAGTGTTTTTATAAAAGTATAACAAATGGTGTGTAAAAGTTTTATTGTCTCTTGTGTGAATTATGTCCTAATACCAGCTCTTGCCTCTCTCATTTTAATTTTTTTTTTTTCTTGGTGCTTGGGACCAAACCCAGGGCATTGTGCTTAGTAAGCATGCTCCGAACTGCACCCCTAGCCACCGTCTCATTTTAGTTTTGCATGTTGTGTTGGTTAGCTTTGACTATATTTTTATAAGTTCTGTATTTGGTTGACATTTTCTAATATGTTGTTGAAAGCACATGGAAATAAGGAGATTTGACATTTATTTCATTTCATATGTGGCCATCTTGCCTGAGAGCTGCTTTGCCATATTCAACAGGCTTTATTCAGTTGATATACTTTCTGCCTCTTAGACTTTCCAAGAAAATATAAAGTGATAGAATAAGGCAAGGCAAATAGTGGCTGTTAATGCCATATCTTTTAATTTTTAGAAAATATTGTATATTCTGTTACTTTTAATATCTTTAATTTTTTAAGAATTGGATCTTTTAGTGGTTGAAGGGAGGGCAGGGGAATGGGGAAAAAATAAGAACCAAGATGGATTATGTAAAGGTGCAAATTTCCAATGATGAATGTCATTACATTGTATACCTTAAATGTACCAATAAAATTAATTGAAAAGAATTGGATCTTTTAAAATGTAATGATGTGCTTGTAAGGACTGTGGGTCAGAGTGGTGGAAAAGGTATACTTTACTTATCCATAAGACTGGAGATAACACACAGTTCTAGGACATTCTTATTCCTGCTTCTCTTGGGGGTGCATGATCTGTAGATGGGAAGGCTCAGCATTAAACACCTGCTTATAGTTTCCATGATTCCTGGAGAAGCTTAAGAGGAGAATTGATCAGCAGGGAGTACATTGATTACTTCTCACATAAAACATTTCTTGATGTTGACTTTGAATTGATTTTAAATTCAGTTATGTTGAAAAGTTTATGAAGTTTGTGGAAATGTTTGCTCTGTTGCTCGGATAATCTTTGAACTTCCTGAAGCTCTGCAGAATAAGTTTTTCAAATGCTTGAGGAAATGTACTTATCAGCCTCTTGTTTTAGTAACCTCTTTCAGTTTCTCAGAGCATAAACTTTTAGTTTCATATTCATGCAAATGTCGTTGCTAAAAATAAGAGGAAGAAACAGATGAATTTAGAGGAAATAAATTTTCATGTGTAAAATAAAAAGAAATTTAAAAATATTTTTTTCGCTGTCAGTGGTCAGAACCCTTTTACATTGTTGGTGGTGTAAACTAGTACAGCAACTATGGAAATCATTATGGAGATTCCTCACAAAAATAAAACTAGAAATTTCATTTGACCCAGCTATTCTCCTTCTAGGTGTTTTCCTAAAACATAAAGACATCATATTACATGATGCATGCAAATCCATGTTTATAGCAGCATAATTCATAATAGCTAAATCTTGAAAGCCACCTCTGTGTCCATCAACAGATGAATGGAAAAAGAAAATGTGGTTTTTAGACACCATGGAGGACTACTTTGCCATAAAGAAAGATAAACTTGAGTCACTTGTAGAAAAATGAATGCACCTCGAGACCATAATGTTGAGTAAAATAAATCAGACAGGCTTAAATATCGCATGGTTTTTCTTTCTTTCTCTCTCTCTTTCTTTCTCTCTTCTCTTCTCTTCTCTTCTCTTCTCTTTTCTTTTCTTTTGCAGGGATTGAACTTGGGACCTTGCACTTTGTGAGGCAGGTGGCGGAACCACTGAGCTAAATCCCCAGCCTTCGCATGGTTTTTCTTATATGAGACACCCAAATTATAAAGAAAGAACAAAATAAAAGATAGATAATAGAAAATCTGGAGAGCCTTATTAAATGAGAAGGAGATCAATAGATACAGGGAAGGGGAAAGAAAGGTGAGGAAAAAGGGATGAAAAAAGGAATTAAGGTATGTTATGTACATGTACCAACTCCACACAAGGAATATAAACATTATGTGCTGGGAACATGTACTAATGAAAAAAAGTAAAACAATGATTTTCTTAATGAATGAAGAAAAAGAGCTATAGAAACCTAGAGATAATAAGAAATAGTTTAGTGCAGTATTCTTTTAACATATTTGCTTAGATAGAGATTTGTTACGTTGCAGGTTGCTTAGAAACAATACTGTATTTTGTTGGTCCTGAGAATATCCAGTTACTTTGTTATAGTGCCTGTGAAAGCAATTTAGAAACAAAAGAACACTGCCAAAATAATAACCATTCCCTGTAGCTGCAGCTTGATTAAATCTTAATGATGAATCAATATAACTATAATTATAACCTCCTATCTTATGTTTACAATTTGGAAAACAGTAAAATCAGTCAAATAAGATTTAATGTGTAACCACAGCAAGAAGAGTCCCATTTGTGCTATTTTTATTAGGAAGTTTGATGTATCAAATCTCTAAATCCCTACTTCAATTATTTTACATTTTCATTTTCATCACACATAGTACAAGCCCTGTGAGAAGTACTCTGTAATTAGGTCTAAGGTGGAGCAGGTTTACTGTAATAGTATGAATCATATATTAGTGTGGCAGCTGTTTTTTAGGGTTTTAAGATTTGATTTTTTTTATACATTATCCTACTTGCAGTTTAGTTTATATTATTTTCATAAGTGAAAGAACATTGAAATTCTTTTCGCAACCAAAAGCAGCTGCTGTGAATTTAATTTCTGTGCATGGGTGATGAGTAGCTATGCTCATACACCTAGGTGCTGGTAGATTGTCCTTTTCAAGTGTGTTTTTCAGTCCCATTCTCACTTGAGTCTGAGAAAACTGGGAGATTAATTACATCATGTTTTGTACATGTCTTTCTGACAGCTAACAGTACTTCTCTAGGCATAGCCAAGAGCACCTACTTTAGAATCAGTTACCTGGGCAACTGGTCACAAATAAGTTTTGGAGATGGCACTTGAGGCCCTGCCTTGTAAACAAGATTCCTAGATGACTCTAGTTGTCTTACTTTCTTTTTACTGGGACAAAATCCCTGATATCCACAAATTGAGGGAAAGAGTTTTATTTTGGCTTATGGCTTTTAGAGGATTCAGTCCATAGTGATCTGGCTCCAAGGCAGGGAGAGGGGCCTGGTTGGGTCTGGTGGAGGAAAGTTGCTCACATCATGGTGGCAAGGAACTAGAGAATATCCACAGTTACTTTGTTGTAGTGCATATGAAAGCAACTTGGAAACAAAAGAACACTACCAAAATAATAACCAGAACAAGGGTAGGAGCCCAGGACAAGAATACACCCTTCCACATCAAGCCCCTCAGTAACCCACCTCCAGCCAGGCTCCACCTCAACTCATTAGTGAATGAATCCATGGATGAGGATAGCGCTCCCCTCCCATCCTCTGAGCACAGGGAAATTCTTTCAGGGCATTTTAAATCATTACACTGGTACTCACTGATATTTAAGTACCACTGATCTGGGATTACCAGTCCTCTTAATGTGCACCCAGTAGTAAATATTTTTACTATGGTGGCTTAGCAGACTCCAACATGAGTCTTTTTGTAAATGCAGACCATTAGGAGTGCCACACGCAAATCAAATATTCCTGCTGAGCATGATGGTGCACACCTGTAATCCCAAGGGAGACTGAAGCAAGAGGACCCCAAGTTCACACCCACCTAGGACAACTTTGTGACTTATATAAAGACCTTATCTCAAATTAAAAATTAAAAAAGGCTAGGATGTATCTCAGTGCAAAGGCCCTGGGTCAAATTGCTAGTACAACAAAAAACAAAACAAAAAACCCCCTAAAAACATGTTATTCCTTTGGTTCTCCTTAGAATTACATTTTTTAGACCACTAAAAGCTTCTAGTTTAACCGACTGATTATTTTGGTGGGTGGCGCACTACTTCACATGTAGATTTGGGTTTTTTGGAAGGTAGAGTGAGTGCTGTAATCTGCTCTGACATTTTCTTCAAGGCCAAGTTGTTGAAGAACCTTTTAGAAATTCATAGCTTGTGTTAAGGTTTGGCTCCTCTAGTGACTAACTAGGCAGTGGACCTGCTTTGTATGAGTCTGTGAAGCATGTTACTGGATACTAAACATGGGTGAGCGTTCCTGGTAGGTTGGCTGCTAACAGGATTGTGGGCACTGATGATGTGTTTTTTTGTCAGCTACAGAGCACAGAACACATTAGTTGTCATTGTGTCTTCCTTAGCCTGGATTTAAGCTGTTTTGTTCATGCCATTAAAGTCATGTTTTGAAGTGAATATGTAATGTTCTTCGTGATCTTTACTTGCTTTTTTTTCCCCCTCTCTTCCCAGTGCTGGGGATTAAACCCAGAGCCTGACACATGCTAGGCAAGCACTCTACCTCTGAGCTGCATTCTCAACCCTTTACTGGCCTTTTCTAAGAGAAATGATTGAGCAAGATAATAGAATAAATAAATTTTGAACTATTTGAACAATAAATTGAAAACTTTTGAAATGTGTTTTATATTTTGAATTAGTCATGATAGATTTAGAGATACTCATTAAATTAACTCATTTTCAGTTGTAGTGTTTTGCCAAGCTCTTGCACAATTATTTAATTGAAGAGTAGGTGATAGTTTAAGAAAATTAGATGAGCTACCCTGGGCCCCAGTGAAGTGTAGTTATTAGATCAGGATTAAGCTCACAGTAATGGTACAAAGGAAATTGCTTGCATATAAAGGTGAATGGAGGCAGAAGTATGTGGGTATTACCAGAAAATTTTTTATATAATTAGAAGCTGAAATTGAGCTGTCAGATACCTGACCACTCTCAAATCAAGCAAGTATTTTTCTTTTAGATGCATCTGTGCCTGTGCCTCTGCTAGGAGAAACATTTGCTATCTTCTTGTCTGTACTTTGCAGTGTGCCTGGGACTTTCTCACTTGAGGACATTGAATACATAATGTAGACAAAATTTGATTGCTTCTTAAGAACCATAAATCATAGGAATTACACAAAAAATTATCTCAACAAAACAAAAAATAACCATTCCATTCAAAAATAACCCATTCTCCATTGCCATCCCTTAAGCTCTTTCCTTTTCTATCTGTTCCTCTCATGGGCCCCTTTGATCCCCTTTTATAGGCTGTTTCTATTCAACTCATATTAGTTTGTTCTGTGGTTGTCCTTGGGCAGCAGTGTGGATTTAGATCTGAAATTCTTCGTGTGTCTAGGCACTGAAGATAGAAAAACAAGATAAGATACTACCTTTGAGATCCTTGTTTAGAAGTACAGGTGGAGACGAATGTGCACTAAAGAGTTAAGGTATAAGGCAGGATGAAGGGAAATAAGAGTTAGTTTTTGTCTGCATTGGGTGGGTAGATGGGTGTTGATTCAAGAAAAGTCTCAGAATAGTTGATTTTTAAATACTATCCATCCATCCATCTATCTGTTGTACTGGAAATTGAACTTAGGGCCTCATGTTAGCTACATCCCCAACCCTTTTAAAAAATTTATATGAGACAAAATCTCACTGAGTTGCCAAGTTGTTAAGGCTAGGCTTGAACTTGGAATCCTACTGCTTCAGCCTCCCAGAGTGCTGGGATTACAGGTGTGCACCACCATGTATAGCTAATTGTTAATCTTTGAGCCACATTTATTTTTAAAGTAAATTTTATTGTATATTTATGAGTATATAACATGATGTTATGGGGCATATATAGATAGTAAACTAGTTATTGTATTGAAGTAAACATATTAATCACCTCACATAGTTACCTTTTTTTAAAATCAAGAGCAGCTAAAATCTCATGTGATAGGAATCCCTACTATGTACAGTTCTGTTACCTTGCAGTCTAGAATATGATTGTTTATTAGGTGGGTGGATGCAGGAAAGCGTCTTGGAGTTGGGAAAAGCCCTTGTATACTTTCAGGTTCCTGATGGTCACAGTGAAGTGAGGAGGCCTGGGAGCTGGGGGACCTTCCCTCCTGTGGTGAGGAGTTTGGCTTTGATCCATTGAAGGCTCATACAGAAGGCAACATCAGTGAGACTTGAGATCTTGAAACTTGGTCTGGCAGCTATGTGGAGGTGAGGAGACTGTTGGAGTGATGCCTAGGAGAGATTGTCAGAGCCCACTGGAGGCTGCAGAGGGAGGAAGTAGGGTCAAGTAATGGTGAAAAGGTAGAATTGCAGAAAAATGGCAGCTCTTTCAGAAGCTCAGCAACGCTGCTGCAGTGGCCTTCTCAGCATGGATGACCATATTAGTTTGTTGTGTCTATGTAGTTCTCTAGGAGAGTCTGCTTAGTAAGTTCAGTGAGTACACCCCACCTGTCCAGCTGTCCCAGCTTCCAAGGTTGAGCATGAGTGCCTAAGGGAGAAGAGGAAGGAGGAGATGAGGAAAGGCTTGTCCTAACTTGGCATCGACTGTGCATGGTGATGACCTTAAGCATGTGGGTATCCATTTATATACCACATTTATATACCACAGGGATATGTAGCACAGACAGGAATTCATTGGAGAGCCTGCAGATATGGTAAAGGGCCACCCAGCAGTTTCTTAAAGACTTTCTTTGCTAACACAATACAGGGTTTCCAACTTAAAAATTCTCTTTTCTCCCTAATACAGTTAGGCAGCATTAGTTCCCATGGTATTGATTCATGATCTAGGACAATGTAGTTCATTGATTATATTATTTAGTTAGCAGACAAGAGGGAAGGGAAACTCTGTGTGAGCTTTTTTATTTAAAAGTAATATGAGCTAATGGAACACAGATTAAGTTCAACTATATAGAAATGTGATTTTTCATGTGGGATGATATGTTGAAAAAACCATTTAAGCCCTAAGAATGTAATTTGGTCATTGTAATGGAAAACTGAGTCCTTCTCTCAAAAGACTAAAGAAAGCTAGGATCAGCCTATTCTGTGTGAGCCTGAACTTTGTCAGTGACAAACCTTTGTTTTTTAGAATTGGTTTATTAAGACTGGGCTTCTTGGTTGCATAATGAATTAAGTGTCACTGTTACATATTTGCTTGGGTTTGTGACAGTGATTTCCGATATTTGAGTGCCTCTTGTGTACCTAGCACTGTGATAGGTGCTAAGAATGGTAAGTATTGATCCCTGTTCCTGAGGATCGTATAAATAATAAGTTGGATCTATTTATTGAGTAACCAGGGGCTGTTTGAGGACCTCTAAGTAAGCAGCATGATGTCACTTAGACTGATTGAAATCAGAACATAACTCACCCATGTATTTGCTGTGTGTCGTAGGCCATTTACTGAGGTGCTGTTTTTCTCCTCTTGAAAGCCAGGGCCAGTGCTACTCCACTCAACACATGTGCAGTGCTCACCCATCGATGTTGATTCTCATCCCAAATCATGTAGATTGCTATGTGGCATGCTTTAGATGTTTATAGTTTAGTGAGGGACACCAAGCTCAGAAGGTGAAGAAATTTAAATTCACAGTTTAGTGGGGTGTTCAAGATTCCCTGTTTACTGTGGACAGTAAAACACTATTGCATAATGATGTGTCTATTATTTCTCTGTGTGCTGCCCCGAGTACCTTTGAATAAATTTCTACTTGTTATGTCATATATAAAAAATGCTAGAAGTAGAGATGAAAAAAGTATATTACTTGGGTAATATTAAAAATTCAGATCACTCTGGGCTTCTTAAAATAAAAGTCCAGGTTTTTAAGTTTATTGTGGTTTTACAGAAGGCAAAATAATGCTCCCCCCAACCCCCAGCAATGTCCTAGTCTCTGCAACCTGAGAATGTGTTACTTGATTTGGTGTAAGGGTTCAGCAGATAGAATTAAACATCTCGAGAGGGGAAGTTTTCTGGATTATCCAAGTGGACCCAGTGTAATCACAAGAGTTCTCCTTCCAAGAGGGAAGCAAGAGGGTCAGAAGGAGAGCCCTGAAGCTGCTGAGCTGCTAGCTTGAAGATGGAGGAAGGGCCATAGGCCTGAGAATGCATGTGGCTTCTAGAAACAAGGGAATTGAAGCTCTCTGCCAGCTACAGAAAGCATGCTACCTTGATACCAGCTCTGTAAACCTATTTTGCAATTCATACCAGAACATATGATAATAAACTACCACTAAGTATATGGTAGTTTGTTATAGCAGTGACAGAAAACTAATCTATTTGCCATCAGTCTCCTCCATTGCCAGGTTTTTTTTGGGTAGAAATCTATAAATCTGTCTGTGGGGCTATTGTCATCTGTGAAACCATGGCTCTTTCCTGTTATGGAAAAGTATAAAGTGAAAAAGCCATTCAAGGCTTTCCTACTGAGTTGTATAAAAGTCTGTAAACAATTTTACACACAGGGCCTAGAAGTTGATATAATTATTTTTATTTGGAGGACTTGACTTCATATGTAATCTGGATTATCAAGGACAGTAGTAATACTTTTGTCTCTCAAGACTAAAACCTAAGATTTTAATCTTTTCTTATGCCCATTGAATGTTTGTATAAATGGAAATAATATTATAAGAAAATATTTTATGACTTATTCTCCAATATAAATAGATACAGTGGGCTGGGAATTTAGCTCAGTGGTTCTGCCGCATGCCTCGTAAGCGTAAGGACCCAAGTTCGATCCCCGGTACCAAAAAAAAAAACAAACAAAAAACCCCCTGAAATCTTTAACATGTGGAATATATTATAATAAAATACTAGAGAGCAAAACACTACACCTAAGAACATATACTCTCTTAAGTAGATACAGTTTGAACATTCAGGAGGCTAAATTTGGATTTACAGATTGGTAGTTGATCAACAGCTGCAATTCCACTAGTTACCAGAAGATGGCAGACTTGACACACAGATAAATTCTTCAGTAGTAGAGAT
Source organism: Heterocephalus glaber (assembly GCF_000247695.1). The sequence goes on from NW_004624773.1 coordinate 579,144, forward strand.
TGGTATGTTCAAAACAATTTTTTTGTTTTTCATACTGGTGATTAAACTCAAAGCCTTTACACTGAGCCTTTAAAATTTTTTTTTACCTTGAGACAGGGTCTCACCAGGTCAGTAAGTTGCCTAGGTTAGGTTTAAACATGTGATCCTCCTGCCTCGGTGTCTAGAGTGCTGGGATTACAGGCATGTGCCACAACAGTGAGATTTTTTTTTTTTGTTACCGGGGGTCGAACTCGGGATCTTGCGCTTGTGAGGCAGGCACCGGAACCACTGAGCCAAATCCCCGGCCCTAGATTTTTCAAACATGGCCCTGTGGAGCTAGTGATACGGCCTCATAAGATTGTAAACTTTTAACATTCTTATGTGCTTTTCATGATTTGATTGTGCAGTGCAGCACTAATTCTGCCCACCACACCTGCACCACACAGTCCAATAGAAACTTGCATGTAGTTTCGACTTGGTGAGTAAAATGCAGGCATTGCCAGTAATATTATTCCAACCTGCCTATGTGTGTGCGCCTATGAAGATAGACGTTTATTAAGTGGACGTGTGAGTTTTCTTATTTATTAAACATGGGCTTATTATGTTGTTTTATAAAATAAGAAAATATAAAAAAGGAAAATTTGTTACTTATATACATTAACTATATTTTTATGTGGCCCAAGACAATTTCTCTTCACTAAATGTGGCCCCAGCCAGCTGAAAGTTGGACATCCATGTTTTAAATGATAGTATAGGAAGATGTTCTAGGTATTATTTGGAACCCTTTCTAAAGAAAATTTGAGAATTACAAAAAGAATGTGAAATAAAACAGGCTAATACATAGTACAATTCAGCAATCTTCAGTGTTGTGAGTTGTCTCCTTGACCTTCTCTATTAACTCACTATATTACATTTGTGAGTTCTATGTAGATTTTACTCTGTGATTAAGCTTTTTTTTTTCCCCCCTCCAGTACCAGCGATCAAACTCAGGACCTTGCGCTTCTGAGGCAGGCAAGGCACCACTGAGCTAAATCCCTGGCCCATGTGATTAAGCTTTGCTTACCTCTGTACAGTGTGTATTGTTAAGTTTATGTTGAATTTATTATAGAGTTGCCAGGTGAAGCATTAAGAATTCACTAACATTAAACTTTCTAAGTTCATTAAATATGTGTAAATACAATGTACCTTTAAGGAAAAATAATTCTGGAGATGATAATCAAAAGATTTGCGTTTCACCCTTGTTTCCTGAGCCAGAGAGTTCTCTGACCTACAGTAACTTCTGTTATTTCAGATTGATTTATATATAAAATGTGGGCACAACTAGTTACTCTCAGAGGAATGTTTATAGGTTGATTGAATTTGTTATAGAAAAGTTTTAAGTTAGATAATCTTTGGAACTATATATATTAAAGTAGTTGGGGGAAAGATATAATGATAACATAAGGTGTGATTTGGTCAGTGACTTTGACAAACATTTCCAGAGCAGGATGACAGAGTGAGATGTAAAACCTTGGCAGACAATGAGTTGGAGGTACAGAACTTGGCTGTGGCAATGAGAGAACCAGAGACTTAGCAGCATCTTTCTCTCTCCTCTTCTTCATTCATTTTACCTAATGTAATGCTGAAGTTTGCTGTAATTTATTTACTTTCAAATACATAGTCTTATGATTTGTAGTTTTGCATCTTTGTGTTTTATTAATAAATACTAAAAGAACACACTTAACTCTATTGTAATAGTTGATAACTTTCAGAAAAGTTTATGTCAAAGAAAGAAAAATCTTGGTAAAGAGTATCAATATTTAATCAAAATTTTATTTAAGGCTTATCATATTGTTGGTATTAATTCTAATTAGCCCAGCATTGCATTTTGATGTTGATAAAAGGTGTGAGTCATGTGTTGTTCCTTATGCAAAGCCTTAGCTGTTTTGTCTTTTGATAGAATTTCAGCATGTAAAACATTCTCGGGTTTAATGAAAATGCCACTATTCCTGTGTCATAGATTCATCCTGAATCCCAGATGTGTGAAGGAAGGAATGCTCTGCAGGGTAGATTTACCAAGATATCCACAAATGACATTACCTTTGTTTCCTTTCATAGAATCACAATACTGTAAACATGTTTTTGTTCCTGTGCAGTGAAACACTGTTATGCCTGAAATTCAAATCTAAGAAAGATCAGAGTTAATAGAAAACCAAATGGAAGGTGCTGGAGAAAATAGTGGGAGGAATCACTTTGTAGCCTGTCCCTCGGGCCACCACTGCCATGCCACAGAAGTCAGGAAGCCATGCTGGGTGCTTTGTACCCCTTCAGTTAGCTAGATTGCTTTTCATCTGAGAACCTTTTCAAAGTTTTTCTTCTGCTTCTGTATTTTTAAGAAATAAAAACAATATTAGAACATGAAGAGTTATGAAACAAAAAGTTCCATAAATATTTATACCAGACCTCAAAAGTGGACAATTCCTATTTTCTTGACATATTGGGGTCATATTTCACTATTGACCTCTTGAATTGAAAAATACAAGGAGTTAGTATACCTTCTTCTTCTTTACTTATTTATTTGTTTTCATTTCTTTAATGAGCTTTGGATGCTGGGACCTGTCCTTTAGGTTTATGTAAGTTTCAGTAGACTTTATTTTTCTATCTTGGTTTATGTTTCTCAAAGTTTATACTGTTTCAAAAGAAACAATTTATATGTAATTTTAGGCCTGACTGTAAAGGTTTTATCTGTTCTTTTGGATTTTTTTGTTATTATATTAAAATAAGAGTTGTTTTTGTCAAGGCTAATAAGTAGGTTTGCATCTAAAAGCATATTTTAAATTATCCCTTTCATATTTTCTTTTCTCCCTCAGTTAAAAATCTCTGGTCCGTAACAAACATTTTTGCTCTTAGAAATTGTTAAAAGAAAACCTTATGAAGTAATAATACTTGGTAATTATAGAGCATTTAAAAGTACAAATAAGCGGAAAAGAAGAAACATCACCTGTAATCCCACTTATTCTTCTAGTTTTTGTATATGTATAGGCTATTTTATATAAAAAAAATTTAAAAATTATAGTATATTGGTGAAGTCATTTCTTTGGTAATGATTGTGTTTTTTTCCTCCACCTGGAGTGTCATTTGCTTTCTACATGAAATAACATAAAAATAAATATAATAGGTTTTCCCCCTCAGTTGATTGGTAGAATGGTTACATATTGCCTTTGAGGTGCTTAGGGTTTAGTAGAAAGAAAATCACACATTTAAAAATTATATGGAGTGGAGCCATCAGTGGTGCACACTTGTAATTCTAACACTTTAGAAAGCTGAGGCAGGATGATAGCAAATTTGACTCCTCCCTGGCAACTTAGCTAGACCTTGTCTCAAAAAATAAAAAAGGGTGACGGGGAAATAGCTCAGTGGTAGAGTTCCCTGGGCTTCCTTTGCATCACATGCACATACAAAAATGTACAGTGTAAATTAATAAGTAAAACATTAAAACATTTCAGGTCAGGGTTTATTTGGGTATAAGAAGGAGGGACCTCTTTTGAGGTAAAGAGAAGATATGATTACAGGAAACTAAGAATTGTAAAAACAAGTACCTAAATGGATACCATAAAGAGTTCTAGTCTAAGTCGAGTAAGAAAAATTATACATACAATTGTGTAAATATATACATTTCTATTTGTCAGTTAAAAATAAATTAACTAAAAGAGAAATTAGAAAACTAATGAGTCCCAAGAAGGTCAGGGGAATGCTGGAGCGGTCTCTCAAGGCTGAGCTGTAGTCGTGGCCTGAAGACCCTTAACCATGCCTTCCTGGGGCTGGGCCTTGGGTGGCAGCAAAACCTGGAGTACATACTGGGAGTGGCACCCAAAACTGGCATGGACTTGGCTAACTCTCCCTGCTTCATAAGCTTCTGGGGTCTTCCTGTGTAATGCCATGTTGTCAGCCTCTGCCTTGCGATTACTGCTTCCCCATCCATGTGCAAATATTACCATTAGAAATACAACAAGACTATTCCTTGCTACATGGCTCTCTTTAACTATGAATTTATCTTTCATTTTTCCCCCCCAGTGCTTGAGATTGAACCCAGGGCCCCATGCATGCTAGGCAAGCACTCTACCACCAAGCTCTTCCTTGGCCCTTTCCTACTTAGCCAACTCCCTCTGGCAGTTCTGTGCTCATCTTATTCACCTGTGTCTGTAAACCACTTCTGCATTCACTTAGTAATGGCTCATCTTCCTGACAACTCTGTCAGACAGCCCCCCAATAACCCTTACACATGCTTTGCTCAAGACTCGGGAGCCTTGTGAGACTTCTGGCCCCCTTGAAAGTAAAGGTTCGAGATTGCTTGCAGTTGAAATGAATCCTGTGTAATCTAAGAAAAAGAAATCTCTCTTGGAAGGTGGTAGTTCTCCTTTTTTCCCTTGCCAACAGAACACTGATTTGAATGGCTTGGGTGTAGTGTTCCTAAGCCTGGCTGGACCTACATATTCTCAGCCTCCCTAATAAGTGGTGGCCATGTTACACAGTTCTAGCCAACAAGTCCAAGGGGATGTCACTGAGAGGACATCTGGGAAAGAGATAAGCCTGTTTTTTTGCCTTGAGCACAGTGGTGTGGTGAGGGGATGTTTGAGGAGATAAGAGCCATTTCTTACTGGTGAGGCCATGAGCCTAAGACGGAAAGGGCATTTGCCAGGGGTGGCAGGATGGAAGGGTCAGAAGTGCCTGGGCTTTTGTGCACTTTGTTGAGGCTCTGCACTGAACATTGAACTGTGTTGTCACTAAACAATTTGTGATAGGAGTAAATGTCACTTACTGACATAATTAAATATGATTTATAGTTGATGTTCTGGTGGTTGTATCCAAAAAAGCTGAGTCATTCTGTAACTGACTCAAAACACTCTTTGTAATTCTTGGAATACAGAGGACTGGAAAAGGTGACTTGGGAAATGAATGGGAAAGGAGTCCTCAGCCAGACTGTAGTTCGGCTTGTACTTAGAACAGTGTGGCTGGGATGCTGCCTCTGGCACTGCCCACTGCTGCACTGGACCCTGCGAAGCTGGGTGCTGCCGCTGCAAGTTGCTGACTGTCCCAGCAACTCGAGAACACACGGTCCAGTGGAAACGCAGGGCAAGTCATGAATGTGATTTTACGTTTTCTAGCCACTTAACAAAAGTGAAAAATAATAGGATGATTTTAATGATATTTTATTAAAACTTACACATCTATAATAACATTTCAATGTGTGATAAGTATGAAAGAATTATAAATGGAATTTTACATTACTTTTTCATTCCTGGTTTTCAATATCTGATGTGTATTTTAGCCTTACAGCACATCTCAGTTCTACTAACTACTTTTCAAGTACTCTGTAGCCTCATATGGCCAGTGCCTTGTGTGTCTTGGCCAGCATAGCTCTAGACTCAGACCGCTGGGCTTCAGGATCTGATTAGCCAAATTCACTTGATTGTGCTTCTTCTGTAAGAAGAAGAGAAACTGACTCTGTTTGCTCTAACTGCAAAACAACTCACAGAAGAGTTGGAAATTGGGCAGCTGAGGAAGGCAGGTGCTCACTGTAGCTAATGACTTCTGTATTTCTATTCCTATTATATTTCTAGTTTTATATAGCCCCATACAAATTTCTTGGCTGGATATAGCTTCTTGACGTATGTTGCAGTCTAAAATGTTTATTCTGTTTTTTGACATCAGAAGTTTGCCAACCCTTGCCCTGAAGGAGCAATATTAGAATTGTTTTAAGGCAGTGGTGGCAAACCTATGTTGTATGGGTCATAGTGGGCACACAGAGCCCTCTCTGTGGCCATGCGAGCCAACTTGCCCCTGCAGCTGAGCATCAAATAACAGTTGTTTTTGTTGTTGTTGTTTAAACTACAATCACAGTGTTCAGGTTTAATTGGAGTGTTGGCACTTTGCAATAAATAAATGGGCTTGGGGTTGCAGTTTGAGCCCTTGGTCTCTAAGAGGTTTGCTATCACTGTTATAAGGTGTGAGTATGGGCCAGTCAGGATCAGTGTCAACTAGAATCATGGTGCCAAGTCCAGGGCTACCTAAAGTCCCTCCCCAGTGGTTGTGTGGTGGTGGTGGGGTCTAGTGCTGGGGTGTGGTGGGGTAGAAGGGCAGGGGTATCAGCTGATGGTCAGCCTTGCCTCTACTGATGTATTATGTTGCTTCCTTCTTTTTGATTCATTCTTTGACTAACCATGATGTTTTTTGCCAGATGTTGTGGGTGTTGGTGAGTCACAATGAGTGAAGGTATTTCTTGCCATCAACAGGCTGATAAGTGTGTGTGAAATGACGAAGATGAGGTGGGAGATCTGGAGAGGACTGGGGAAAAAAGTGGGGATGACAGCAATACATGTCCTTTTAAGACACAAGTGTTTCAGCTGCATAAAAGTTTCTTCTCTGTAAGACAGAGTCTACTTTTTGTACTCTGAGTAATTACTTTTAAGATTACGATGCACCGTATTAACTATTGTTATTCTCTTATTTTGTTATGAAATTTTGTTTTATTTTTTAATAAAATAAATGAAAAAATAGATCTTTTGACATCTTCCATTAAACAGGTAGATGATATATTTGTACTATAAGTTTTGCTTATGAAAAAAATGCCAATTTTTATAACAATTGTTTCCTTTTTAGAATGTAATTAAATTTATATGTTTTAGGTTGCCTGCCTGATTCGAGTTCCTTCTGAAGTGGTTAAGCAGAGGGCTCAGGTATCTGCTTCTTCAAGAACATTTCAGATTTTCTCTAACATCTTACATGAAGAGGTAAAATATATTTTTAGATTTTTTTCTTTGTTGAGGAAGATTTTATTGTAGTTAATGCTGTGGGGCTCATTTCAGAAGTCTTACAGGGAGCTTAGAGCTGAATTTAAAGTCCAGTTATAGTAACTTTTTTTGCTAAGTTTATTTTTGCCTTTCCTTTGTTTTGAATTTTTATCTTCACTTTTAATTCTTTTTCAAATTTCTATACATCTTGGTTGCTTCTTCTATATATGTCCTGAGTTGTAATCTTCCTATAATTAGTTTGGAGTCAGACATGGGACAAATTAGAAATATGTAAAGTGAATTAAGATATTATATTAAGCTATTGCTACAATATTTGAAGGCCCATGGAAGAGAAATATAATAATGGACTGATAATAATGAACAACAAAATATTTATATTAAAATGTTATTTTTCTCTTTCTGGTCATTGTTAGCTGTGGATCAGAAATTATTCTTCCTGTCTTCCTAGCCTTGTGACTAGGAAGCATTTAGCTATTTTCCTTTGTAGGGTTTTTGTTTTGTTTTATTTTGTTTTTTCGTGGTACTGGGGAATAAACCCAGGGGTGGTGCTAACTCCGAGCTAAATTCCTATCCCTTTTTTAAAATTTTATTTTTTGAGACAGGGTCTCACTAAATTGCCTAGGCAAGTGTCAAACTTCCAGTGCTCCTTCAGCCTCCCTAAGTTCTGGGATGACAGGTGTGTGCCACCATGCCTGGCTCCTTTGTAGTTTTTACAGAGCTGGGTTTTTTGTTTTTTGTTTTTGTTTTTGTTTGTGGTGTGCTGGGGATTGAACTCAGAGATACTCCACCACTGAACTACCTGCTCAACCCTTTTTTATTTTTTATCAGAGACAGGGTCTTGCTAGTTTTCCCAGGCTACCCTGGAACTTTGAATCTTTCTGCTACAGCCTCCTGAGTAACTGGGATTATAGGCATGTGCTGCCCTGCCTAGAATTTTTATTTTCCAGGACTGGAGATTGAACCTTCAGGGCTTTTGCACTAAGCGAAACATCCCCAGCCATTCATTTATTTTATTTTAAAATTTTGAGACAGGATCTCACGAAGTTGCTCAGGTTGGGTACAAACTGTGATACTTCTGCCTCAGCCTCCCAGAGTGCTTGAATTATAGCATGCCTAGCTTACTTCTGTTTGTTTTGTTTTGTTTCTTGAGATAAGGTCTTACTGTGTTGCACAGGCTTGCCTTGAACTTTCTGGCTTAAGTGATTCTTTTGCTTCAGCTTCTTGAGGAACTGGGACATGCCACTGCACCTGATGTTTCTTTTTGTTTTTGCTACTGTTATTGTTTTGCTTTTATTTTTAATGGGAATCAATCTTATTGAATTTAGGTTTTAGAAAAGTTATTCTTAATGGTTCATCATGTAGGTAAGGAGTCACTGAATGAGACCAATTCTATGGGATCTCCATTGGACCAGGTGGATGGTTAAATAGATAAGTCAAGGTTTGTTTGGAAATATATACCACTACTTTATTGAGAGATTATTAGTGAGCTTCTGGCATAAAAGCTATGAAATGTAATTCTCTTTCATATGAAAGGATAATTGGTATTTGTGTACATTTACTTTGGAAGTATATCGGAAGTATATCTGAAATACCACAAAATTTTTTTTGAGGAAGAGAAATGTTGAATAATAGTAGCTAAAACTAAATTAATGTGGATCCAGTTTTTTTTTTGTTTTTTGTTTTTTGTTTTTGAGATGTATCCACTTAAAAAGAAGCTAGCCTGAACTTTGTGTGCCTTAAGCCAATCTAGAGCCTTTAACCTTTTTGTAGAACTGTGGCGTGGCTAAATCTTTTCCAACTCAAATTTTACAGCAGGTAAATCTCCTTGTTTCAGAATATCATTTAGGAATCCTCCTTGCTTTTCTAACTTCTGAGCTCTTGACTTTTTGTTTGTTTCAGGGCATCCAAGGATTATATCGAGGCTATAAAAGCACAGTTTTAAGAGAGGTAACTCACTTAACTTCCACCATTGAAGAACAAAAGAATGATATGCTTTGTTCATTAAACTTATATTTCTTAATAGGAAGAAATATATTTTGGGAAACTGGTTCAAAAATCAAAAAGGGAAGTTATCACTCTTCTAAACACTGAAGATATGATCAACCTTTGGCCTGTGTGTGGCACATGCCTGTGTTACAATAAAAAATTTTTAAAAAGGAAGTTTTGTTAGTGACATAAAGTAACTGTATTATGTACCTTATATGTGGCCCAAGGCAATTTCACATCACTCAGTGAGGCCCAGGTGAGCAAACGCCTGGTAGTCTTGAGTTTTTACCTCTAAAAGAATTATAGAATGAGTTTGCACATCATGTGGCCTTATTGTTTTTCTGGAGTGGCTAAATGTTTCTTATAATCAAAATAGTATGAAATCACTACTAAGAGTGAAATATCAAATAAATTACTGTGCTATGGAGAATTAATGAAAAATTGGTAATGCAGGGGCCAGGGATTTAGCTCAGTGGTTTCACTGCCTATTGCACAAGCTCAAGGACCGGAGTTCGATCCCCGGTACCAAAAAAAAAAAAATGGTAATGAAATAAGCACTCTGAGACTATTGTTTCAAAAGACTGTATTGTGGAGTTATCGCTTGGTTCCCTGATAAGGGAATAAAATGAGCTAGGAAGTTCACTGTGGCTTGGAGGCCTGATACTGCGGGAAAGTGGCTTGGACCACAGTGTATCCAGGCACTAAGTGCCTTTCAACTCAGTGTATGTGGGACATTTTCTTTCCTTTTTCTCTGAGTGAAAAAGCAAAACTACCATCAATAGATGATTTTAGTAGATTACTACAGGTAGCATGTTTTAATCTTTGTCTCCCGTAAGAGAGACTATTTTGAAGTTTAAAAGTTGATTTTTATTTTTTTGGTACCAGGGATTGAACTTGGGACCTTGCGCTTTCGAGGCCGGTGGTGGAACCACTGAGCTAAATCTCTGGCCCAAAAGTTGATTTTCAGATAGTGAAATACAAGAGGAATCTTCGGTTTGGGACATAATTTGCTATTAAAACACAAGTGAGAATTTGTGTATGACTCCACTGCATCTATATTTTGAAGTTCCTTGCATACTAAAGCGTTTTCATTTATAAAAATGTTTTTAATGTAATTAAAGAGTATGACTGCTAGCAGAACATTGAAGTTCATTGAAATCTCTTATTTTATTCTCAGTTGTTTTATTTTCAGCTTATGGATTACAGTCCACCTTATGACACACCAGCATTGTTATATGTGATTTAAAGGTTTGATTTTCACAAGGTAGCAACCTACAGGGTAGCCGCCTAGTTGGTGTGTACCTTTTGGTGTAGAACTTTTGGTGGCAGACTGAATGTCTCATAATTAGTTATTTGTGAAAAATGACCTCTGTCTTTCAGAAATAGCACCCATACTGTATCTTTGTCCTACTCTTATTTTCTGACTCACTAAACCTGTTATTTACTCAGATTTCACATGGGTGTTGGAAAAAGTAGGGAGATTAATAATAAACTTTTAAAAAATGTTCCCAAAAGGTACCAAATATATTTATATTACAGAGAGTACTGGTTTTGCATACAAAAAGATAAAACACCTGGCTACAACTACAATCTATTCTTTTAAAATTTTATTTTGACATACGGCGTGCTAAGTAATTAATTTTTAGGCTGCAATCCTTGCAAATAGTGTGACCTTACTGAGATGACTTTGTTTCCTCAAAATGGCAGAGCTTTGTCAGAAATTTAATTGGGGTCTTCTGCATTGTATGTATTCATAAAAGATCTTTCAGAACTGATTTTAGTTGATGTATTGCTTTTGTACAGGATTCTCAGATAGAATGAGAGAAACATTATTGCTGAATGAAACATACCTTCTTTCGTAAGTGAGAAAAATAAGAAGTGATACATCTGCCTTAAACAAAACTCTTGCATTATAAATAATTTTGATTCTTACATTATTCTGAAACCTCTCAAATCTTTTGCCAAGAGCTCATTTGATTGTTTCAGCAAGAAAATACATGGACGCTTTAGTGAGAATCACTGGGAAACTTATACATTTATTGTGTTCAATTTTTTCTTTAAAATAGTTTTATCTCCATAGCAGTAGCCCATCAGAATGAGATTGAAATTTGAATCTACACATTATAAAACAGATTCGGTGTGTTCTTTAGAGTTTTTGAATTTTGTCATACTTTTTTTCTACCTTTGATGTGTGTAGAGATTGCATGCTTGTCTCTTATGTTCTCTTAAACTGTTTTAGTTACTGTGAATTTTCCACTGAGTCTAAGCAAGGTCAACAGATTATACTATTTACTTCACCCTTTCAGTTTTCATTTTTCTCATGATCTTGGCCAAATTAAATGTGGTGCATGGTGATATTGCAGTGAAAGTAGGGAGCAAAATCATAGGTGCTGTCATAACCAAGATGATTTCAGGTGGAACATTGGTAAAATAAATTCTGCAGAGAACAGCCTTACAATGTTGAATGTGAATTAGAAAGATTTGTATAGAGAAAGAAAGCAAAGAAAAGCAGTTTATTTTTAAAAAGTGGGAATGAGTTAAGTTCAGCAGATATCTTATCAACAAATTCTAGTCTAGAGTCATTTGTAGAGTGCTGTGTACTGGGTGTTATACAGAACTTCTGTGCCTTAAAGGATTCACGTTCTCCGAAGAAACAAATAGGGAAGTATGATCTTTAGGATACAGTACAGTGAAGGTTGCAATAATAAATACGCCCAAGATGTACCTGAGATTATAGAGGAAGCACTGCTTGAATGGTATTCAGTTAGCATTTGTTGCATTAATAGAAGTGAGTCTTAATTTTAGATCTACCTCAAGCCTCAGGAGGATGCTTCAACAGAGCACTCCCAAAGTGGGATATTGACAAGGAGGAATTGAATCTCTCACTTCAGGTGGGTGTTTGGCAAGGGACTGGAAAAGAGCACATGGCAAAAGCCTAGGGAGGGCCTGACTTGTGTCCATGGAGATGGGAGGATAAATTATTGGTATGTGACCTTTGGCTGCACAAATCTAAAGGTGAGAAGCTGGTTCAGGCATGTCAGTGGTAGGACATTGCCGTTTTAGTAATGAATAACTCCTGGCTTCCTTTTGGTAATTGAGAATAGCCACTAAAGGGTTTGGAGGTAGGGTGAGGATTATTCCTTCCAACCCTAACTTTGCTATAAGCAGTCAAGCAGGCCAAACAAATCATTCAGCCTCTTCTGTATGCTCACTGTAGCCCCCAGTATTTAGGTGCAGAAATCACCTCTCATTGAAAAGTTCACTACAAAGTAGATAGTGCAGCTTTCCAAACTTGGGTACCCTTATCATCCCTTGGCAAGGAGAATTTCCCCCAACCTTTGTCTGGACACAGGTCCCTTTAAAGAGCAGCCTCTTGATTGTCTTTGAAAGTCTCCTTCCCAACTCTTGTCTGACAACTCATTGCCACCCCCACCCCAACTCTTCATGCTGTGGTAGACTGGTGTGTCTTTCCAGAAGCTTTCTATCTAGGGGTTGTGTGTCTTGTTTGTTAACCTGATATTTTTTGGAGATCATTTTAAGTCACTTCGTAAAAGCACCATTGTTTTGCATAGTACTTGGTTGTACAAGTAAGCCATTATTTACTCAGCTGCTGCCCCATTAGGTAGACATTACAAACATGCTTCACTGCTCAATAGTGTTCAAATGTCATTTTGTTCATGCCTGAGTGTGTGTACATTCCATACTAAGATGTACAATCACTTGGTTAGAGGTGTGGGCATTTATAATTTTGATAGGTAACACCAAATGGCCCTTAATGGAAGTGCCAACTGACCCTTGCCAATAATGCAAGAGCACTCTGCTTTCCCAGCCACACTACTGGGAGAGGAAAAATGATGTCATTGTAGTTTTAACCTTAATTATAAGTAATATTTGGCATATTAACATATATCTAAAAACTTTTTTTCTTTACTGCGTGGTGATTGAGTCATCACAGCATCCTTGTGAAAACTAAATGAGAAGAATTTCAGTGAGAGAATTAAATGAGAGAAAGCACTTCAGGTGAAGTGACTTTCTGTAGTGACTATCACACAGTACTGTATGTAATCAAGAAATATAAGCTGTGATTATTTATATTCTTGGTATCTGAAAGAGCCTTTGACAGTGAAGGACACCATAGTATCATATACAATTCTGCCTATTATCAGCTGTCTGTTTTGGGCAAGTTACTTAACATTTCTGAATCCATTTTTCATTTGTGCTGGGAACTTTGCATAGACTGAATGCATTGGGATGTCATAGCAGCCCTCTGATGTAGGTATTACAGCAATGCCATCTACTAGGAACCTCAAAATTAAAGCAGTTTCTGGGTCATTAAGTTCTTGAATAGGGACGTAACCTTCTACATTTAAATGTGTAAACAGTTTCATTATGAATAACAATTGCTGTGTTTAAAATGAGAGGTCAAATATTATTGCTTGTAAGTCTTCTCAGCTGCAAATCCAGTGTTTTATCCAAATGTCTTATAGAGAGGAATTTCTATAATTGCAATGAATTGCAGTCTGTAACTGATTTTTATCATCTGGCTACTTCTGTAGGAAAAACAGTAAGCAATAATAATGTAGTTATCCTAACTGATGGATGAGCTGATCAGAGACACTAATATAAGAAGGATTGGAAAAATTTTCTGATTTCCTTTTTGCACCAAATTGATGATTTGTTGCAGCATGTTTTTCAGATATTCAGAGACTTTCTTGCTCAGTTGTAGTACTTCAGTGTTTTCCATTGAAACATATTTGGAAGCAACTGTAGCTAGAACTTCTATTATTTACCATTGTTAAGTCTGTATACTACTTCTTTCATAATGGTAAAAAGAGGAAAAATCAGTATCAGGTGAGGATTTTTATTTCTGTGTATTAGTGCTGTGTATCTGTCTTATGTGTTTTTATGAAGTTGTTTTCTTTGATTTCTGTCTCTGGCTTTTCTTTACATTTCATTTGTTATTTGTTTTCCTATGTAACATATAAGTTCTTCTTGAAACTATTGGGTTTTACCTCTTCATAATATGCACAGGCTTTAGCATAGTACGGTCCACATAGTGAGCACTCAATAAATATTTATGGTTTTCCCATTTCTTTAAGCTTAATTCTTTTCTTTTCACATGTTATCATATACCACCATCATTTCAGAATGGTGAGTGCAAAGGGGGATTGGGAACAGGTAGGGCAACGACTCAGCCTTTTGATATACACACTGTACTACTATGATCTTTGCCATAGGTAGGTGATAGAATACTGTACCAAAGAGTGCATAATTTTCTAAAATTTCAATCTTAAACCTTGAAAAAATAGTTTTTGTAATCTGGTTTTATTAGAAAAGTATAAGTGCTGTAATAGTTCACTTCTTTTCTGTATCTTAGTAATTCCACTGAAAATTCAGGGGGAAAATGATTAGGAACCTTTCCAAACTTTTAATATAAAATTGTTTCTCAGTTCAAATCCAATGCAAACATTGAGCCCTATTTTAATCCTACGTAATTCATTTTATTAACTATGACCAAATAGGACATCTGTTAAAATTCCATAATGTTAGCTTCATGGGAAAAGAAAAAAATCTGTTTGTTCTTGGAATTTGACCATTCTTCTTTGGTTCAGGCTTTCAGTAAATGTGTAATGAAACATTCTTATTAATGGGAATATTAAACAAATGAAAATAAAATTTCCCCTTTAATCACAGAGGTTTATAAAATGAGTCACTTAATGGCATTTATATTATTATAACTACTGTAGAGATGTTTTATGAGGAATGAGGGGTAGTTCATTCAGTTAATCCTTTAATACAAGAACCTAAAATTATAACTCCTCAAATATGGACTTCTAGCCTACAGTTTTTCATCATCTCTTAAATAAACATTTTAGGAAGAATAATTTAGTAAAATTAATGTAGAAAAATTATTTCAGCCCTTTAGTACATATTTTCTCATGTTTTGTTTATATGAAACCAGCTGCTATTTACTTTTCTGGCTCCTTGGACAAAGTTTGTTTGCACTGTAAAGTTTTGAAAATGCTGCATATTTTTATTTTGGCACATCGGTGGTGTTTTCCAGAAGGGGTACCAGTTTCTATGTACGTGATTTACTGGGAGGCAAATGCGGTAATGTAAACATAGAAGACATCTTGATAAAGATGGAAATCTTCTCTTCTTCATTTTAAATGCTGCGGCCATAAACCGCAGTGTTGAAATGGCTCTTTTTGTTCCCTTGTGTTTTTTATCCCATGTGGAATATCATCTTCCTTCATCTTTGTGTTAGTTTTGATTTCAATTAGGCTGGAGAGGACGGAAAATAGGACTACAAATTTTCAACAAATAAGGATTTTCTTTCTTCTTTTTTCTTTTTCTTCTTTTTCCCTTGTATAACAAGAAATCTGAAGGTGGTTATGAGGCTGATGTGCTGATTAACAGATGGCCAGGAGGATTCAGTCTCTTTTTTTCTCCTTGGCTGACCTGAATGCTGTGGCTAATTGGCTTATGGTCATGAAGTAGTGGCTGGACTTTTAGGCCTTGAGACCCATTCAAGAATGAAGAAGGAGAGGGCAAGAAGTAGTTCTAGATTTATCTGTCCTTCTGTTTATCTGGATAATGAAAGCATTTCTGGGCCTCCCTGAATTGCCTGGGGATTGGAAAGTTGAGTAGATAGCTTTGCAGTGCAGGGGGAGAAGGCAGGACAGAGGAGTTTGGTGGAATTGTTACTTAGCCTGCAGTGTCTGCTATATTCTGTCTACTCAGACCCTTGCCAATAAAGTCCATCCCCTCAAAACAGAAACCATTTCACACATCTCCAACTCCATCCCATCCTTGGGTATCCTCATAACATCCATGAGCACTTGTCTGCACCAGACTTTTTAGACATTTAATTGTGCTCTGTGAACTATAATGTTCATCCTTATTCTGTTCCTGCCACCTCTGTTCTTTGGGGCACCAATATGAAAGCTCTTCTTGAGGAATTATTGGGTGGTATCTCATTATTTTGAAGATGTGTTTATTTCAAAGTTATTTTTCATACAGTTTTGATTTTAAATTTAAAATCTTAAAATATACTTGTATTGATATAATCATTTGTAAACACTTTCCTTAAGTATGTAAATCACATTTTAAATTGAAGTAGTAGCTGATGTTTAATGAGTATTTATGGTATTCTAGACACTGTGCTAAGTTTTTACATACATTATTTTGTACAATCCTCACAGTAGCCCCAAACAGACCCCTACTTCCTAATAACTGAAGCTTCAGGTTGTAGTTGAGTCAGGGTTTACTGTAACAAGGGGGAGAATCAAGGTGTCCAGAGCCCATGAACTTAATCACTATGGTAGCTGTATATTTTCCATTTCATATGCATATAAATTTTCCTGTGGAGACAAATAGATATTTAAAATGAATGTTCTATACTTATATCTCTCTCCGGCCTTTAAAACTTTAGTTATACATTAGTGCCAGGAGTAATGTAGAGAATCTCATTTGATAGAACTTCTCACAGAAAACAATGTTTTCTAAGTGTGTTAGCTGGTGTTTTATGATTGGCTTGTGCCATTTGTCTACATGGCCTTTGTCTGAGGGGCCTCCTGTGACCACTCAGACTGAGATAGATCTGTGCCAATGCCAGTCCTCCACCTGTTACCCTGGTGTGCATCATTGTCTGAAATTATCTCCATTTCTTATTTACAAGTTTATTACCTGTTTCCCCCTCCCTCTATTAGAAGGCAGGTGCCTCTTTGTTCTCTACTGTTAATCTAACACCTAGAACCCATAAAATGTAGAATGAACAAACTTAATCACACTTGCTTCTCAGAAGTACACTTAAGATTTATAATATTTCTGGTAGATGTTCAAGAAAACATGGATTTGGCAAGAATTATGGAGTCCTCCCTTGATTCCCAGGCAAATTCATGGTTTTCTGCCAAATAAATCTTCTTCACTTTCAGTGAAGTCAGTTTTCTTCTTGACTTTTCTTAATACATTTCCTGGTAATCTTGTGCCAATCACAAACAGCCTTTATTTTACTTTTGTCATTTCTAATTATGATTGCTTATGTGAATATTATATATATGCTTTCTGAAATAACACATGGAAATAATAACTTATTCATGAAGAAAATCCTTCAGATAGATGCAAATTATGTCCATTGAACAGAGTTGAGTTAATTTTGAAATTCTCAGTACTGTATTCCATCTTACTATCTGAACAAGCACTATCTTATAAGGAGGATTAAGAAACAAGTTATATTTAGATATTAAGAAAATTAAATTTGAAGTCAAATCTAGAATTTTTATGAGCAGTTCAGGGGCAGTAGTTGAAGGTAGTCATTAATGCATTTACTGAAAATGTTAATTTATAGGTTTTGTCTGTCTGGCTGCAGATTACCTTAGAATCATGTAATGAAAAAGTTACCTTTAAATACTAATTATGATGATGTATTTTGCATATATCTTTGTAATCTTTAAATTATTATTATTGTTATTATTACTATTTTTTGTACATGGGATCGAACTCGGGACCTTGTGCTTTCAAGGCAGACAGTGGAACCACTGAGCTAAATCCCCAGCCCTCTTTAAATTATGAAACTGTAAAATATAACTTTTTTTCCAGATCAGAAAGCTCAGGCTTAGAAGAATTAAGTAATATAGCTAGGAAGGGATAGGTCTAGAATTTGAAGCCAAGCTAATCAGAATTCTAAAGCCTGTGTTTCTTGTCATAGTTTACCTTCTCACATCTTTAAGAATTTTTCAGGAAATGCTAGTAAAATAAAATGATGGTAGATCTGTAAGGCTTGGACCAAATCTGTTGGTCTGAAAGTACGGCACACCTTCTGAGTGTTACAGGATTCCATTTTGCACTGGGGATTGAACTCAGCGACATCTTCAGCCTTTTAATTTTTTTTTTTTGAGATGCAGTCTCACTAAGTTGTCCAGGCTGGGGTCAAGCTTGTAATCCTCCTGCCTCATCCCCCCAGAGTACTGGAATTAAGAGTATACACCACCATACCCAGCTTTTAAGCATTAATAAATGCTAGATGAAGAGGATGCTGAAGTCAATATAATGCCTAATTTAGAAGTATCTGCCCATAGACATGTATCCATTTTTTAAAAGAAGCAGAAATCAGTGAGAAAGAAGAATATTTCTTTTTTGAAAATACTATGCTTTTTATTATTGAATTTGTGGGTGCAAAACTTGTGATGTAGTATCAGACTCTAGAGGGCGCACAATGCCTGTGTTATAGATTTTGATGGTAGAATCAAAATATTTGTGGAAGCTTACCTGGCATGCATAGAAATGAGACAGATTGAAAAATAAAAATACAAGCATGATAATGTTTTCTGGTCCTAGGAGCTTGAATGCATGTGTTTGTTTTTATCTTTTGGTGCAAGCACACACAAAATTTATTTAGTTCTAATTTTTCTCCCCCTTTGCTGTGACAAATAGAAGGATAGTAATTTTACAGTTGGAAAACTAGCAGACACTATTAGTAAGATTGACAGCATGCATGCCCAATACGATGCCCAAGAAGGACATAATGTCACTTCTTTGGTCTTCTAGCCAAACAAATGAATAACTTTAGTGTGACCATGAAAAAATATCATATAAACCCAAATGAGGAGATGTTGTCCAAAATTGTTATGGTTAGGATAGATTATCAACCTGATCACTTTGGGATCTGCCCCAAGGATTGGTGGAGCATACTTCCAGATATGTCTGGATGAGACATGGAGGCATGGCCTTTAATATGTGATCTCTGATGCTTTCCTCTCTGGCACTGTTCCCTTGTTCTGCTTCCTGGCCATCATGAACTAAGCAACTTAGCTCTATCATGCCCTTCCCCCGCGCTGTTCCTGCCTTGGATCCAGCTGATCATAGACTGAATCCCCTGAAACAATGAGCCAAATTAAACTTATCTTTTAAATTGTGGATGTCAGGTACTGTGTGTTATTAACAGGAAAGCTGACAGATACAGTGTCAAGGTCATGTGTCACAGAGAGGAGGAGACTAAGGAGACAACAAGTAAATGCAATATGGCATCCTGGATTGGATCCTAGAATAGGAAAATGATGCTTAAGGAGAAAGCTGATAAAATTCAAATGGGGTCTATAATTTAGCTACTAGTATTGCAGCACTACTGTAGCTGGTTTTGATACGTGTACTCTGGTTAAAATATTAACTTTACGGAAGCCAGCTATAGAGTTTATTATGAATTCTGTACCATTTTGGCAACTGTTAAAGTCATTAAATTATTTCAAAAACAAAATGCTTAAAAGAATGGTTTGGACATTATACTTAAGTAAGTACAGAAACTTACTCTTAAAATGATCTTCTAAAGCAACAAGTTAAATTTAAAACATAATTGTTTAATTTTTAATTTTTTATCAAAATAATATGTGAAATCAGTAACAAGCCTAATGATATAGAACTTAGGAAGAAAAGCAGCAGCCCCTTGACCATCCCTCTCTGTTCTTTTTCCACTCTGTAGAGTTAACCTTTTAAATCTGTTTCTATTTTTAGTTCTTCTGATTACATTGGTACTCTATATAATATATTTAGACATCTGGTTCTTAATTTTTCAACAGTCATCTATTAAATTTTGGGGATGGAAGATATGATTTAGATCACATGATACTTCTTTTTAATCCTATCTCATCCTAGCATTCCAGATATATACATTACATTCCCTTGGTTATTTTAGAAACTTTTTAAGTCATATAATTGTGCCTTCCTGCCTAACCAACTGCTCTCTCTCCTTTCTTTTTTGGTGCTGGACATTGAACCCAGGGCCTATCAGATGCTTGGCACACCCTCCTTCACTGAGCTACACCCTCGGCCCTTGTGTTTTTATTTCTTACGACACAAACTTTAATTTTTTTAAAAAAATTTTTATTTTTGGTACCAGGGATCAAGCTTGGGTCTTTGCGCTTGTGGGGCAGGTGGTGGAACCACTAAGCTAAATCCCCAGCCCTATGATACCATCTTTTAGCATCTTAAAACTTTGCTTTCACATCATGAGGTCGTAACTTTCTTTTTTACCTCCTTGCCTGACTTAACTTACAAATTCTGTTTTTTGGGAAAACTTTCTGTCAGCTGTACTTTCACCCTCCACTGTCAGAATGGCTGACAGTTTGATCCTGTTCTTCACTCACAATCACTCCATGCTTTTCTGTGTTGATTCTAAAAGTTGAATGCTAGTAACCTAGTATATGTATTATGTAAACTTCGTGAGTGATCACCAGGCCAGATAGCATGGTAGGGTTATAGTTTCCTTTAGTGTTGATGCTGTGTCACTCTGAAGGGAATGTTTCTGGCATCAAAATTAGATAGAATATCTTTTCTTGAACTCTCTCTTTTGCTAAAATTTAATCTTATGAGTTGAATTCCCTGAACATTTGGGACATTTTTTCTTAGAGTTTCTAATTTTCTTTTTGGGGGGAGGTGCATTATTTGCCTTTAAAAAATTACATTAGTGACAACCTTGAAGTCACATTGTCTTTTGTACTGAGTCTCTTTCCCTTGGGAATCTTGGAATCTTCCACTCTTCTCCTTTACTCTGGTACTGTATTCAGTGGGGCTGATCATCTCTTTGCTCTTTTAAGGAGTTGGGTTTGCTGTTTCCCAAAGGCTCTGCCAAGCTTCCACCTCTGGTACCCTGTCTCCTTATTTTTGGTGATTTTTTTTTTTACTTGAGTCCATGCTAATAAATCAGTCTCAAAGCCAGTCTCTCTCCCTCTTTCCCTCTCTCTCTCCTCTCTTCTCTCTCTTCCTCTCTCTTCGACTCTGCTTTTGCCCTGAAACATTCATTCTAAGTTAGTAGCAGATATTCTGACACTTAATCACTAAATATTCCAGCATGTATCTTCTAAGAATTTAATCATGGTTCTCATAACTACTTTATCACATCCAAGAAATTTAATGATGCTCTCTTACATGATCAGTTTTCTGTATTATCCCAGGAGTAAGAGCTTTACAATTTTTATGTGTCTTCAGGATCCAGTAAAGGATCACAAATTGTATTTGGTTGTTAGATTCCCTATTTTTTTCCATGATATTGACATTCTTGTAGAGTCCAGGGTACTTATACGATAAAGTCCCATAATGTGGATTGTCTGATTTCCTTATGATTAGATTCAAGTTACTTTTATTATTGTTATTTTTGCGTGGATACTAGATACATATTGTCAGGTATTCCGTACTGCTTTATACCAGAAGAATATAAATAATGTCCCCTAGGTGGTGAAACTACGTTTAATCATTTGAATAAGTTGCTGTTCTTTGGTTTTCTATACACTAAAGATTCAGTTCTCCTTCATTACTAAAAAGTAATCTGTGGGGTAATATTTTGAGACCATGTGATTATTCTGTTCCCTAATAATCTTTCACCTAATAGTCTTACCATCTGTGGATGCGCTGAAATACTTATTTCATTAGTATTGCAAAATGATGATTTTCCTAATACTGTCATTTTTCTCTGAATTCATTAACTGACATTCTTCTGTAAAGAACTTTTCTCTTTCATCCCCAGATTTATTTTTACTATTCCTATGCACTCATGGATTTTTTTTTTTACTACCCCCATTGAGATAAAATTTATGTACCATACATAACTAAAGGAGAAGGCTCACTGGGTTTTAGGGTTTTTGCAGATACATGTGACCCATCCTTATAGTTATGGATTCTTTTTTATTCAATAATTATGTACACTACCACGTTATGATTCTTTTTGATGCTCAAACTGTCCTAAATTTGGCCAGTGAGAGCCTCTTCAGACCCACTTCTCTGTTCTTTGACATTTGCTCCATTGTCCTTTGAGAACCAACTTGAGTGACATAACAAGCTATTCCAGACCTACCTGTAGTCTCACTGGCCAATCCTGTAATGAGCCACCTCTCCCAGGAGCCCTGGATAGCTTGTCGTGGGAATAATATTTAGAAATCAAAATGTGGGCCATGTCGGGAATGGTGCTGTATACCTGTAATTCCAGCACTCAGGAGGCTGAAGCAGGAAGATCACTGTGAGTTTGAGGCCAGCCTGGACCACATAGTGAGTTCAAGGCCAGCCTGAACTATATAGTGAGACCCTGTCTCAAAAAAAAAAAGTGTGGGTCTGAGTATATGATTGTATCTAGACTCTTTTAGTGAGCAGAAAAAAACTTTTTAAAAAATGCTTATTTCTTCCTTCCCACCTCCATATATACCTTTCAAGCAAGAACTCATGATTACTGTTTATCTTTAAAACTAACATACCATAAAACTGACTCCTTTCTGCTTACAGTGCTATAAAATTTAATATGTATGCATTTCTGTAACCACCAGCACAGTCAGAATATAGGGCAGTTCTGTTATCTTGAAACTCTCCAGTGCTGTCCCTTTGTAGTTCTGCTTCTAACCACTGGCAACCATTGATCTGGTCTCCATTGTTCCTAAGGTGCTCAGGCAGGTCTTGAACTAGGCAATCCTCCTGCCTCCACTTCCCACAGTGCTGGATTATAGATGTGTGACACCACACCTGGCTTATATTGGTCTCCATTGCTATATGGTCTTTGTTTTGTTTTGTTTTTGAGAATTTCATCTAAGTGGTTTATATAATACAACCTTTTTTAATTTTTAAATTTTTTTTGGCACTAGGATTTTGCCCAGAGCCTCATGCGTGTTAGGTAGGTGCTTTGCCACTAACCTACATTCTCAGCCTTTTTAATTTTATTTTGCAATAGTCCTGCTAAGTTGTCCAGACTGCCCTTGAATCTGTGATTCTCCTGCCTTGGCCTCCTGAATATCTGGGGTTATAGGCAGGTGCCACCATATCTAGTTCATTAGTATAATCTTCTAAGACTAGTTTCTGTCACTCAGCATGCTTTTGAGATTCATTCTAGTCATTGTGTATATTAATAGTTTCTTCCTTTTTATTGGTAGGTGGTATTCCATTGTTTGGGTGTACAGTGGAGTACAAAAATAGGTTTTCTCTGTTTACCCCTTAAAAGACATTTGAATTCTTTCTAGTTGGTAGTCATTATGAAAAGAATTGGTATAAATAGTTGTATTTAGGTTTTTGTGTGAACGTAGGTTTTCATCTTTCTTGGGTAGACATTCAGGAATGGGATTATTTGGTCATAAGGTAAATGTAGGTTTAATTTCATGGGAAACTGCCAGACTTGTTTGTGGCTGTATGGTTTTGCATTCCCACCAGTAGTGTATGTTCCGCATCCTTGTCAGCAGTTGGTATTGTTAGGATTTTTTATTTTAACTATTCTAATAGATATATTCTGATGTCTGATAATGCTTTTAAATTTCATTTTCCCAGTATCTGATGATGTTGAACATCTTTTTATATGCTTATTCACCATTTTTATATCTTCTTTTGGTGAAGTATCCATTCAAGTCTCTTTTGTCCATTTTTTAAATTAGATTTCTTACTGTGCAATTTTAAAAGTTCTTTATATAGTTAGGATGCTAGTGCTTGTCAGTATTGTGATTTACAGATATTTCCTAATTTGTAGCTTATAATTTCATTCCTATGAACAGTATTATTTTGCAAAGTAAAAGTTTTTAAATTTTGGTAAAATTCAATTTATGGTTTCTTCTATGAATTTTTCTTTAGATACATGTATAAGAACTTTGTGTGCTCGTTTCAGCAGCACATGTACTAAAATTGGAACGATACAAAGAAGATTAGCATGGGCCCTGTGCAAGGACAACATGTAAATTCATAAAGGGTTCCATATTTAAAAAAAAGAGAGAGAGAACTTTGCATAACTCAAAGTCACTAAGGTTTTCTGCTCTGTTTTCTTCTAAAAGTTTTATGGTTTTATCTTTTACATTTATAATTTGAGTTGATTTTTATTTAAGAATGACATGTAGGTTAACTTTGTTTTTTGCATGTACTCACTGTTTTTTGAAAAAATATTTTTTCACCATTAAAATGCTTAGTGCCGTTTGTTTGTTTGTTTATTTTTGGTACTGAGGATCGAACTTCAGACCTTGTGCTTGCTAGGCAGGTGGCAGAACCACTGAGCTAAATCCCTGGCCCTATTTATTTATTTTTTTTATTAATTTAGAGACAGAGTCTTGCTAAGTTGCTAAATTGCTCAGGCTGGGCTGGAACTAGCAGTCTTCCTGCTTTAACCCCAGAGTGCTGGGCTTACAAGTCTGTACCACCATGCCCAGCACTTTTGCACCTTTTATAAAATCAATTGGTCATATTTACGTAGTCTGTGTCTGAAACAGAAATGTACTGCTTCCTTGCTATGTGCCAGGAGTATCTTTTTTTTTTTCTTGTTCAGGTATTTGTTTTTATATTTTTGAACATCTGTGCTGAAAAATGGTGTTAGATGATTTCCTAAGGCATTTCCCTTTATTTCATTTTTTAATTGATAGGATGGACTATCTAAGAAATGACCTCCAATTTTTTCCTTTTTAACTCAGAGGAAGACTTGATGGAAGAGATTCCAAAAATTATGTATCTTTTATAATTTATCTTTCATTTCTCTGAGAATGCTTATTTTTAATTTTTTTTAGTATATATCTGCCATACATAATGATCACATTCATCATAGGGAATTTGTACCCATAGGTAATATAGCTTAATTCTTTTTTTCCCATTTCCCCTCCCCTCCCTTCAACCCTTCTTTCCCTCCCCATTTACAAAAGCATTGTCTCCATTTTGTCCTTCCGTTGTCTTTTTATACATCCCTTTTCCCTTCCTTTCTTTCCCCCTTTCTCCTCCTTGTTCCCCTTCCCATTTGAACATGTTCTTCCTATGTCCCAGTATCTCTCCTGTTTTGTTCCTTAATTACCCTTTGGGTTTCTCACACAAGAGAAACAATGTGATGTTTAAACTTGTGTGTCTGCGTTATTTCTCTTAGAATTATGTCTCCAAGTGCATCCATTTACCTAATAGAATGCCTGTTTTCTCTTGCATTAATATACTGTTGATATGTATACATCAGTGAGTTAGAAGGTCAGTTCTTCATCTAACTTTGATTCAAAATATAGTTAGTATTAACTGGGCATGGTGTTACCCACCTGTAATCCCAGCACTCTGTGAAGCTGAGGCAGAAATATTGGGAGCTCAAGCGCAACCATGCAATTTAGTAACTTAGATCTTGTTTCAAAATTAAAAATACAAAAGAGGGCTGGGGAGATTTCTCAGTGTGCAGGCAGCATAATTTCCTTATAGTAACTGAGCCCCTAGGTTTTTTTAAATTGCTGTTACATTATCATATAGTAGAAATAATCTTCACAAAGAAAGAAAAGTGCTGTGTATTTTATTTCATCCAGGCACAAGCATCTTGGCTTTGAGTTTCTTTCTTCATTATATCCTGTAACATACAAGACCTGAAATGACTTACCAAGATCACTTTGTGCTAAAAACAATATGGAACCCAGATTATTTGACTATTAATCTCCTCCTCCCCTCTCCCACTCTTCTCCCCTTTTCCCTCCTCCCCCTTCCTTTCCCCTCCCCATCCCTTTCCCTTCCCCCTCCCCCTTCCTTCTCCCTTCCCTTACCCTCCCCACCTTCTTCTGGACTAAATAGATTTAAAGGGAAAAAAGTAAAATTGCAAGCTGAGATGGAATTTGTATATTGTTATATTGTTGTGTATTGCTGTCATGTAAATCATAGTAATGGGTTATCTTAGAATGTAAACATTGAATAGAACATTTTTAAAAATCCACTCAGTACTAGTAGTCTCCTCCCACCCCCCAAATTACGGTGATATTAGGTAACACTCCATTTAGTGTTTAGTGACTTGTTTACTGTGGGTTTGTCATTGATTACTACAGGTTAGAAAAATCTTTGCGGTAAATGTGGGCATGAGGCTCAAGTGTGTGAAAGTAAAGGTTACACTTTAGTCTTGTCTCTTAGGTGTGGGTTTCTCTTAGAAGATCTTGGGTGAATTTATTCTCATTGCAATTTAAAAGTAAAGTGTTAAACCTTTATCAGGAACACGTTACTGTGACTCCTTGTGTTGAGGTAAAGTTAGATATACATGTTGAGTCTCAAAAAGAATGAATACAGAAAAGTTATTGAATTAATCTCATGCAAATCAAAACCCTAAAATAATATACACCCCACTTCACAACTTAGTATTAAATAGATGTCACTCATGTTGGGATTTTTGAGGCACTATTCAATATATGTGGTTTTGGCAGCATAGACTGACCTTTGCATTTTCTCAGATATGCTAATGTGTATGTTTTTAAAACTTATTTATATTCCATTTCTTAAAGAATTAGAGTCATCAAAACTGGCAAGCATTAAGCATGCTAATTAGTTCAACATACTGACCGATTCTCTGAATTATTAGTTCAAAGAAGCCTGTGGACAGGGATGAAATTAGATTTGGGCATTTTTCACTCTAGTTGTTTAAGGATACCATGGTTGCTTTGATCTGTAAATAACAGATGTTTTTTCATGCATGGTTCAGAATACTTCAAACATGTTCAAAATTTTGACTCAGATTTGGGACTCATCATTCTTACCTCAATTGGATAAGCATACTTTTAACTGCAGCTACTTTAGAAAAAATTTTTGAGGTTGCGTTTGTTAGTTTAAGCTAGCGTATTTGTAATTTTTCCTAATATGTATATATTAGCCTTATTTTAAAAAATAAACTAGCATAACCTAGTAATAAGGCAGTATGCAAAATTACATTATCAGTTCTAAGTATATATTGACTTAACTTAAATATCATTTTTAAGAATAAAACTATGAAAACAAAGATATTTGTGTGTATACACATATGTTTATATGTTTGCATATACATGCACAGATGTACAAAATTGCTTATGTTGCATGTGTGTATATGCATACAGTTACATGCTTTTAGATATTATGTGATAAAGATAAATGTTTTATTTATTAGCTACATATTTGTGTTTAACGTCAATATTTAATAGCTAGAATTAATGTCAAACCTGGTAGACTGTACAGAAACATTGTTTTTACACCTTTTGGCTTTATGTGAGAAAATGTTAATATTGAGAAGCATTTTTGTAACGAATGGCATCAAATGAAAGGTATTTGGGATGAGAAGGTAAGAATATCGGGTTAAGAACTGAGAAATTCTCTCCCCGTTACCCCGCCACCATGGTACTGGGGATTGAACTCAGGGTTTTTACTACATCCCCACCCACCTATTCACCCCCATTAAAATTTTTCAAAATGGAGTCTGAGTCTTAAGTTGCACTCCAACTTGAGATCCTCCTACCTCAGCCTCCCAGAGTTCTGGGATTATAGGAATATGCCACCACACCTGGCTAACCTGAGAAATAATCGTGTGTCCATGTTTACCACATTCCCTCATCAAAAATTTTGATTGATGTAGCCTTTCTGAAGATTGTTTAATCATTATGGGCAATGATTTCCTCATTTTTAAAGTGGTTGGTAAACTATGACCTGTGGGCCAAATCCAGCCTGTTTTTGTAATAAATCTTTATGGCACATAGCCTCTCTCCTACATTTATGTATTGTCTGTCTGCTGCCATACTACAGTGGCAGAGTTGAATAGTTTTGATAGACATCGAATATCTCACAAAGCCTGAACTATTTTTTGACCTTTCACAGAAAAATTGTTCTGAACTTTGGAGTAGGCGGTTTTTAAGGGATGTGCCCTGCCTGAAGTGGATTTCCTTTATGTCACTTACCTTTAATTATAAGTTCAAAAGTCTTTCCTATTACCAACTTTGCCTCTTATCAATAGCATGAAAATGCCCACTAGATTATTGATTCTCGGAATGTGGTGCCTGAAACTTGTTAGAAATGCAGATCTGAGGCCCTACCTAGATTTCTGATCAGAAACTCTGGAGAGGGGCCCAGAGTTGATTTTTTTAAGACTCTCCAAGTGATTCTGATACATGCTGAAGTGTGAGAGTCATTGGACTAGATGAAGTTCAATTGAAAGAGTTTCTTATGGGGGTAGGGATGTAGCTCAATGGTAGAGCACTTGCCTAGTGCACACAGAGGCCCTGCGTTCCATCACCAGCATGAAAAAAAAATGTTGGTTGTCATTACAGAAACTTTTGAGATTAATAGTTTATCTTTTCTTCTCTGGTAAATGCATCTATCATAAACTATGAGTTTAAAAAAATATAGTGACAAATTCCTAAAGGATACATCTATGTTACCTTCAGCTGATAATTTTAATGGACGAAAAGAAAAATGAACAGTATGATTTATTTCTTGATGAGGTTTTCTTTGCTTTGGTAGAGCATGACTTTGAGTTATTGTAAAGCTAATGATTTGAAATAAACAGTTTTACAAGAAGATAATTACCTTAAGAGGTATTTTGCTTTTAAGGAAAGTGCTTTAAGAAGAGCATTTAATCAACCAGTCTGCTTTGGCTGGATTTCTTAACCATTTTAAGTGAGATCACTGTTGAATTGGCTTTATTTTCAGTGCTAAAAACCACTAGAAATGAGCACCAATCAGATTACTCATCTCTGTTAGGAAAGATCACAAAAACTGCTTTGTATTAAATCTTAAAGAGAGGAATGGCAGAATTGTACATGTCAAGAAAGCATTACAGGATGACGTTGTTATTTGGAGAATTACTTTCATCTCTGAGATATGTCACACCTGCCTCATTTGGCACAGAATGTTTCCATCTCATGAAAAATATCTTTGCCCTTCCCCTCAGTCCTAAGGTATATGGATACAGCGCAGTAAGAAGGAAAAGTTTTCACATAAAAACTGACTTAAAAGTGCCATCTTAAAATTCAGGGTGTATAAACTATTTTGTTTAAAAGAGGACATTGATTTTGTCTGTGGTATATTTACTACATTATGTAGTAGGTGTGTGCTTACACATGTGTATATATAGTTAATTTGATAGGTGTATGAATGTGTATGCCCATGTTTCAATATGTATGTGCACACAGCAAGCTTTTGATTGTACACTCCTCTAACAGTACTTTTTAACTGCTTCTAATTGTTAGCTTTCAGTCACTAACACATTTCTGTAGGTCACATTTGTATGGTACTTGATTTTACTTTTTTCCATTTTTAATATGCCAAACATATAATATGGTTCAAGGGGTGCAAAATGTGTGTATGTGTGTGTATACATGTTTATATAAGAGTTAAACGTCTCCGAATGATGTTACATTCAATTCTGTGAAGCTGTTCTTCAGAGAAACTGGTTTGGATTTTTAGGTTGTAGGTAATCTTGCTTTTTAGTAAACAGCATGCTTATGTGACTGTCACTGGGGTAGTTTGTGTGACTCATTGAGAAGCTTTCTCATGCTGGTAGGTTTTGAAAAGGGGAGTATTTATTTGCTTCAGTTTTGCAGGGGGTGGAATCAGGCTTCTTTTTTACATTTTGTAAATGACACATTTGGCTATGCCTGGGCAAAATCCAGTTAAAAATAATAGTACTTAATATTTAATAAACTACCAGGCTTTTGAACCATCTGGAACTTTATTTTCTTTGCACGGAGCATCTGAGTTTCAGCTGTTAGCATTTCTCTTTTGCTCTGGGAAGGGTCAGTTGCTTTTAAAGTCTTTGATGCTTGCTGTGTCAGCCCTTTTCATATTTTCAAAATGCCCGTGTAAAAGGGCTTTTCATCCATTCATGCTGATAATTCTTTTGAACTTGAGGTTTGAACCGAACTAATCAAATTTAATTATAGCTCAAATCCCGTTACAGTGAACTCCAGTAGACTTTTCGGCTAAGTTTTTTTCTTTCTTCTTTTTTTGTTACATTGGAATTCAGCCATTACCAATATTATATTAAGTGAGTAAGCCATTGACTACAGTTTGGGAGACATTTTATAATGGCTCGATTTTTGTTAAATTAACATTGATAAGATGATTTAAATTTTATTCTTAAAGAGAATAATGAATTAATTACAAGTAAAATTTTATTTCTCTTTGCACAATAATTTAAGTGATTGTTTCCTATTCATCTTTAATGGTATAAACAATTAAAATTTAAAAGCTTCAGGCCAGAGATTTAGCTCAGTGGTTCTGCCGCCTGCCTCACAAGCACAAAGACCCGAGTTCAATCCCTGGTACCAAAAACAAAAATTAAAAGCTTCTTTGTTAAAGAATCTTTCTTAAAGAATCAAGTTTTGTTGTTGCCAATTCTTGCTTTTTTGTCTGTTTTTAAGATCCAAAACTAAAGGATTTATACCTATCTCCTGAGGTTACCATGGTGATTTATCCATATTTACCTTGCATTCTGAGATTGTGTTTTCTTTTTTGCCTCTTCATCAAAAAACAGTTTTTAAAAACAGCGTTACATATTTACTGGTGAGAAAGCAGGAAATACAAATGTTTAAGACTGAAACATATATTAAAGGGAGGTGGATTAGTACTGATATTTTTACTACTGTACAATGATTGTTAACACATGTGTATTATATTTTAGTATGTTGTTAAATTCACTAATCTATATTTATGTTTCTGTATATGCAGACTTTTTCCAACATAGTTTAAAATTCTATCCATTTTTAAATTGGATTTTGTTTGAACTTCTAAGCAGATTTGGGAGTAGTAGTACTTAAAGTAAGTTTCCTTTCATCGCTAAATAAAATCTACACATTTTTATAATACTGGGTCCGTTTTTGACCTGCAAGAATCAAATGTCAGGACTCATTCTTAGGGCATTTGATTCTAAAATGGAAAATAGGGTTCATAAAAAATGAGCAAATAATGGAGCTCCTATAAAGGTGAAAATTCACTTTTATAATTAGTTCAAAACTGTCATTTTCCTTTGAATTAATTGTAACAAGGGCTCTTGTTTTAAAATGAAGAGAAATATGAAGTTAATTTATACCCTAGCTACTTTGAAGTATAATTTTGCTTGCTAAGTTGCTATAGAGTTTGAATACACATGTTTAAAGGAACTTCAGTAATAATGCTGCCATGTGTAGGACAAATTCACACCATAAATCTTTCATTTACATTTATAATTATTGGTCACAGTTCCTACTCTGCTTGGAGGGCATGGCCAATTGTGTGCCTTTTGACTTAAATGCCAGGGAGTGTGACATCTGCATGTGTTTGTCAGTAGAAGCTCAGACTGTGATTAAGAAAGTAAAAGTTCAGTTTACAAAGAGAACTGAATCCTGCCAGGAGAATTTCTAGAGAGCAGGGACTAACATTTTCATTTAGGAAAAAGATAACGAGTTCTCTATATGTCTAGACAGAGTATCCTGAGTATTCTTTTAAGTCTTTTCTTGTGTTAAGTGTTGCTATTAAGAACTTAGGTTGATGAAATATATTTTATCTATAGATGCAGATGGTGAGAGTTACAAAACCAAATGCTTACAGACATAAGTTTGAGAATTATATAAGTTGGTAGTTAGGAGGATGAGCTGTGAAGATAACCTGTCTGGGTTCAAATGTCAACTTCTGTGCTTACCAGCTATGTGGCTCTAGACGAGTTATTTAAACTATCTTACCTCCTTTTCTTCCTGTCTGTGCTACATGGTCTGTAGTGCTTGAAAAACTGTTAGGGAGGGTGGCAAGTGCTCAGGAGTTTTTTGTTCATTAATACATTTTAAAAAATGTTTTAGTATCATTGTATCTACCCTCCTCTCTCAATATGTATGGAACTGATTGACCACTGTATAAGTGGAAATCTTGGGTAACTTGTTGCTAGATGCAGAACTTGACAGTTATCTATACTTTGCAGAGCTGTTGTGTTTAACAAATGAACTACAGTAAGTATTGATAGTTTAGTATCAGAAAGATGACATGACATAAATCATGACTTTTAAGATCAGAAATATCTGGTAAACTCTTAAAAATTTTGCTCTATAAGTATGAAATTTCAGAGATTTTTGTCACCAAAAAGCAGATTTTGTGAAAGTAATAAAAATCAATGACTAGTTTTCTGAGATTTGTTAGTAAGCAACTGAGAGTTTTCTAAAAACTAAAATTTACATTATTTCATGGAAGTGGCCACAAGACACAAGTATTTTCAAATGATCTATATCCCATTTCCCCAAATAATTATTCTTGAATTTATTGTTTGTTGGATGCTTATGCCTTTTTAAATTTTTTTATTGGTACATTTTAGGTATACAGTACAATGACATTCATCATTGGAAAATTTTTTTTTTTTTTTTTGGTACCGGGGATCGAACTTGGGACCTTGCACTTG
>NW_004624773.1:633382-646254 GCF_000247695.1 Heterocephalus glaber
AAGAGACTCATGTAATGGTACAAGATCCCAATGATGAATGTAACTGTATTTTATACCTAAAATGTACCAATAAAGTTAATGGGGGGGGGACCCCTTGTGGAATGATTGCTTTTCAGATGTGTCTTCCAGATATAGCTTGTGTTTAGATTTTGAGGCTCTAATGACTCTGAGGCTATTTTATTTTCCTTATATCAGGAAGGAAAACTGATTAGATCAATCACAACATGTTAGGCCTAATGTTACAATTAACAATACCATAGCATCAAGTGCAGCCTTGAAAATGACCATTTGTGGTAGTTATTAATCTATCACATTTGACTATGTGAAGTGTAATCCTCTGTGCCTCTGTAGTGAGGGACCAGGTAGCAGAAGAGCCGTAAGGCGGGGGCAGGGGATGGAGTAAGCAGAGCACCAGATGAAGGCGGGGCTCCAAGCCGCTCCGGGACCTCACTGTTCAGTGGACAGGAACCAGAACAGAGCCGAGGAGCCTCAGGCTGCTTGGCCAACCTGCAGAGAGAAGCTCCGATGAAGGCAGCGCTCCAAGCCACTCCCAGGACCTCACTGTGCCTTGGACAGGAACCGGAACACAACTGAGGAGCCTCAGCGTGCTTGGCCGACCCGCCTCTGTAGATTTTTTTTGATCAAGGCTATTTGGAGTCCTGTATGCCTCACTTATGTGTATGTCGAGTTCTTTTCCCCTGCTTGGGAAGTTTTCTGCCATCACTTCTGTGAACAGTTTTTTTATGTCATCTGCACACTCTCCTGTTTCTTCTTTGACTCCAATCAGTCTTACGTTATTCTTTGCATTGTCTAGGAGCTGTTGGATTGATTTTTTGTGGCCCCTTACAATTTTGAAGCAATTTTTCTTTTCCTGGTCACTAATTGCAATCTTATCTTCTATATCTGAAATTCTGTCTTCACATTGACTCATTCTGCTGCATAGACTTTCATTGGAGTTTTTGATCTCCTGAAAATCTATTTGCATGTATTTTATGGATTCCATTTGTTTCCTATGTTGGGATTCCATCATGTTCCTCAGCTCCCCTCTAGATTTATTAATCATGTCTTGCACTATGAGCACAATCTCTGCTGTTATCTAAGAAATTATTTCTGATTTCATTTTTTCCAGATCCTCCTTTGTTGCCAGTTGAGGGAGTCCTGGTGGTTGACTATCAGAGTGTTCCATCTCATTTCCCTTTTGGATTGCTGTAGGTGATCTGGAAGTCTGGTTTTGAGGCTTATTTACGTGTCTTCTCATTTTGATCCAGGGGGTGGCTGCTGTTGGTGCCCGCCCGGCTCACCTCCTCTGACCTGGGAGTGGTGGGACAGCGGCTAGGAAGCCCCTTCCTCTGGGCAAGGAGCAGTGGGACGGTGGCTCAGAAGCCCCTTCCTCTGGGCCAGGAACAGTGGGATAGATCGGAGCTTGGAAACCCCTTCCTTTGGGCCCGGAGCAGCGGGATGGATGACAGCCTGGAAGCCCCTTCCTCTGGGCCAGGAGCAGTGGGATGGGTGTGCCCCGGAAGCCCCTTCCTCTGAGCTGGAAGCTGTGAGACATTGGCTCAGAAGCCCCTTCCTCTGGGCCGGGAACAGTGGGATGGACCACAGCCTGCAAGCCCCTTCCTTTGGGCCCAGAGCGGTGGGATGGATGACAGCCTGGAAGCCCCTTCTTTTGGGCCCAGAGCAGTGGGATGGATGGCAGCCTGGAAGCCCCTTCCTCTGGGCCAGGAATGGTGGGATGGATGCATCCCGGAAGCCCCTTCCTCTGAGCCGGGAGCTGTGGGACATTGGCTCAGAAGCCCCTTCCTCTGGGCTGGGAGCAGTGGAACAGACAGTGGCCTGGAAGCTCACTTCTCTGGTCTGGGAGCAGTGGGACCTCCAAGGGCGGCAGGGACCTGGGATGGGTGTAGTTTTATACACAGCTGAAGAGGGGTGGAGTGCAGCCTGCAGCAGAGGGTGAGAGGTCAGAATATGCCCATTTAAAGGATAATGTGTATTGACATGTTTGTACCATCTTACAACCACATGACCTCAAGTAACATAGAGATCTAGAATGGGCATTAGAAAGTTTTGTATATAATGAGCCAGATAGTAAATATTTTAAACTTTGTATGCCATACAGTTTCTGTTGTACCTACTTAGTTCTGCTCTTGGAGTGTGAAAGCAGCCAAAGACAATACATAAATGGGTAGGCATGGCTGTGTTCATTAAAATTTTACCAAAACAAATAGCCAGCCTTTAGCTTATCGTTTGCCATTCCCGGTAGAGAATGTTTTCATCACCACCAGAAAAGTTCTCGTGTGTCACTTTATAATCAGATTTCTAGCTCCAGGCAACCACTGTTATGCACTCTTGCACTTCAGACCTGCTTTATGTGTTCTAGAAAATTTAAAATATGTGAAATCATGCATAAGTTTTTTTCAGTGTCCAGCTTCCCTCACTCAACAATATGGAGTTCCACCATATTGTTGTGCATAGCAGTTGCCTTTTCCTTCTTGTTGCTGAATTGTGTTCAGTTGTATAAATAAGCTACCATTTGGTTATCCGTTGTCTTATAGATAGACATTTGTGTTGTCAATTTGGGGCTCTGATAAATAAAGCATAAAAAAATAAATTAAATGCTTATTCTTATATAAGTCTTTCTATGTTTGTTTTGATGTCTTTTGAGTAAATAGCTATGGATCATAAGATATGTATTTAACTTTTTAAGAAACTGCCAAATTGCTTTCCAAGGTGATTGGGCCATTTTATACTTCTGCCAGTCATGTGTAAGAGCTCTAGTTGCTCCATATCTTTGTCAACACTTGGTGCTGGCAGTATTCTTAATTTTCTAGTTTTCGATTCCAATATACAATCTTCATTTTTTCTGTTTTTGGTGCTTATTTGTTTGGTTTTGCTTTACTGCATTGCTTAGCTCCTCTACTGAAATGTTGGATACATGTGAAGATAGGCATCCTTCCTGTCCTTTCTGTTTTAATCAGGAGAAGGCGTACTCTCTTTTCCCCTAAGTATTGTGATAGTTGTAGGTTTCTTATAGTTGTTCCTTTATCAGGTTGGAAAAGCTCCCAACTATTCATAGCTTGCTAATTTTTTTTTTTTTGTACCTGGGATCGAACTCGGGACCTTGCACCTGCAAGACAGGTGGCAGCTAAATCCCCAGCCCGCTAATTTTTTATGTAGTCATAATGAGTGTTTAATTTTTTTCAAATGCTTTTTCTGCATCTATTGAAAGGATCATATGGTTTTTCTTCCTCTGTTAACATGGCAAAATATATTGACATTAGAATGGTGAAGCAACTTTGTATTCCTGGGGGAATATCTCACTCCCCATGGTGTATTATCATTTTTATATATTTCTGGATTCACTTGGCTAATATTTTTAAAGAATTTTTTCTTATTTCATTTTTATTACCGTGGATTTACTTTGCTGTTCTCTTTTTAGTTTCTTAAGCAGTCAGCTTAGGTCATTGATGTGTAGCCTTTTCTTCTTTTCTCATATAATCTTTTAAACTTGTAAAATGTCCCAAGCACCAAATTATTTGTATATCCCCAAATTCCTAATATGTTGTATTGTTATTTTCAATCATTTCTGGTGTGTCAAGCTTTCATTTAGAATGTATAAAGCCACACGAAGAAGCTGGATAATGTATAAAGTAGTAGTTCTTTTTCTTGAGCTCATCAGAGTTGAGGTTACAAGGCTGTCAGGTAAACTGAATTACAAAGGGATTTCAAACCCCTCCAGTAAGAGGTAGAACCCAGAAGCTGTCACCTCTGGTAGAGAGGTAGGGGTGTGGTAGTCATGGAAATGATATAAATAAAACTGAAATCTTACTCTGAGAAGCTTATGTGGTATATCATGGTATCTTAGCATTCCTAAAAATTTCAGTTACCAAGAAAGTCTGCAACCAGGTACTTAGAAGAAGGATTTGGAAGCAGAGCAGGAGACCTGAAGGAGTCTTCTGGTGGTACAGAGTGTGAAGGTGGACCAAGAGTACCTGGAAAAGACCATATGCACTAAGGGTCCTGCATAGATACAAGGTTTGGGTCGGCTACCACTGGAAAACAGTTTCAGAATTCAACCAGGTCCCAGAACCTTCAGTGAGATACAGTGTAAGTCACCTGCTGGTGGAGGGACAGGTAACCCACCTCTTCCTGAGTCTAGGCAGAGGTTGGCTGCTGCTGGTGGAAAGAAGTTAAAATCCTACCTGTCCTGTAATTATGCTAGAAAAATTCCATCTGGCACTTGGACAGGATGAGGAAATAAAACGTAGGTATCTAGTTTCTTACTTAAGGGAAATGATCAATTCCATGTAGAATCACTGGCAGACTTCTGGCTGACAGTGATTTGGGGCCTTGTTGCAGGACAGATTAACTTTAGTACACTAAGTTGACATTCCTGCTCAGAGTTCAAGCTAGAGTGCTAGTGTTTCCTTTGAAAGTTGCCTGTTGACATCCTTTGTTAATTTTATATCTGAGATGTACTTATTCTTTTGTGTACTTAGATGTGCACAGATTGTGAGGTATATATTTAGACTATCAGTTTGTATCGTGTACATTGTAAATACATATCCAGATTGTATTCATAGCTTTTCAATTTTCTATACAACTTTTATGTTCCATATGGAAGTTTTAAATTTTATAGAGAGCCCCTCCATCATTATTTCTTACATTGCTTTTATGAAAAGTCCTGTAGTGATTTTTTCCTCATATGCAGTTTCTATGTTCCAAAGTACACTAATCTTAAGTGTACAGTTGGGTGCATTTGCACACATGTGTGTATTGTTGTAACCACCATTCCCACCAAGATGCAAAACTTTCATGACCCTGGAAGCTCTCTTGGGCCCCTTCCCATTTCATGCTCATGGCTCCTCTCCCTAAGAATTAACCACTGTTTTAACTTTCAGTGCCATAGATTAGTTTTATCTTTTCCTGGCCCTTATAGAAACAGGATCTCACTCTACTAATAGAAACAGGATCTCACTCTACTATGTCCTTTTTTTGTCAGCCTTCTTTCAGTCTGAGGTTCAACCATGTTGTTGTATGCATAGTAGTTTGTTTTGTTTCATTTCACTTTTTACATTCCATTGTATGAATGTACCACAATTTGTATATTATTTCTTTTATCAATGGATATTTAGGTTGTTGATAGTTTACAGCTCTTGTGAATAAAGCTGTTGTGAATACCCCTGTGTGTGAGTTTAGATATATATTTCTCTTGAGTGTGTACATGGGGCAAAATTGCTATGTTATAAGGTAAGAGGTATTAATAGACACGGCTCACCCCTTGTACAGAATGGTTTCAATACTCAGAGGCATGCATTCATTTTTCTCTTGTTGGAGACATTCTTTTGTTTTATATATTTTGAGCAAAAATGGTTTTACTTCATTGTCAAACTGTAATATCCAGTGTGAGACAATTGAATGACAAAACACAGTCTTGTGGAATATGATAGTAAATGAAGGCCTGGTATCCCTAGCATATCTCAGTATTCTTCAAATGTTGTAAAAGCATTCATTCTTTCTCCAGGTTGGTACATTCCTTATAACACCTTCATTTCAGCTCGTGTAAGTTCTTTTTTTTTTGGTACCTGGGATCGAACTCAGGACCTCATGCTTGTGAGGCAGGCCATGGCACCACTGAGCTAAATCCCTGGCCTACTCGTGTACATTCTTAAGGTAGGGTAAGAATTGTTTACAGGAAAAATTTTGTGGTGATTAAGTATTCTGGCATAGAGGAGATTCTTTAATATATCTTATTTGGTAGGTTATATTTAAATGCAAAATAACAGATTTACCCTTTCTTTTAAGGGTAGAGGAGGATAGTAGTCTTGTTGACTCTAAGCTTCTCTTAAAAATGAAAATCTGTAAATCACCTCTTTAATGTATTTGAGACCCACTGGACTTTTTCAGGCTTTTACTAATGCTCTGTAAAGAAAGCTGTTCTTGTGCTCACATCTTTTGTACTTGGCTGGATGAGGGAAATGGTGTGATTAGAAAGAATTATTTAGAGAGTAGCATTGCCACAGAGAAAGAGGTGTGGATGTTATCACCTATAGAATAATCAAAGTGCTTAGAAAATGTTCTAAATCAAATATTATAAAGAATATAAGATTGGAATAAATATGAGAAAAGGAAAAAATGGAAACAAAGTTTTTGTAAATAGGGAGGGCAGGGGAATGGGGAAGAAAATAAGAACCAAAATATATCATGTAAAGGTACAAGTTCCCAATGATAAATGTAATCATATTGTATACCTAAAATGTACTGATAAACTTAATTTTAAAAAAAGATTATCCAAAGATGGGACCACACTGTTAGTTTCTGACATTGGGTTTTATAACACTGGCTTAGATGTTTGTAAATAGTTTAGTCCCACTAGGGGAGTCAATTAGGGGAGTCCCTTACTTTGCTTTTTGGTTAGGGTCTCTCCTCTATATTCATAGATACATTCTGTGTGGACATTTCCCATTTTCTTCTTTCTGGCTCTTGGACATGCTGATATGACTACATCCTCTGATCAGGAGAGGTGGCAGGAATAGCAAAAAGGAGCAAATGCCTCTAACTGCTTCACAGTGTCCTTATAGCCATTTGGCCCATAACATGGATATTGTGGTGCCTCTTGATTCCTGACCATGATCCAAAGCTTGCGGTTTTCTTGCCCTGGCATCTGGCAAAAGTCTTGGTACAATAGAGTAGCATTATGTAGTCTTTTAACTTACCCCCAGACCCATGGAACCTATCCCTGTGTAAAACAGATCTTCAGTAGGAGATTCCAAGACCTTTGAGAGGATTGTAATAAGAAATACCAGCCTAGAAAGATAGGAAGCAGTTGATTGTGTTATATTCTACAGCTTTCCAAAGAACAGCCTGCATATATGGTTTTAAGTAGAAAGTCAGAGACTTGAATTCTACACCTGCTATGTACCAGGCCCCATGCTAGTATATTCCACATATAAGAACTTGTTGCATTACAATAAACACTTAGATCTATGAGCGTATGTTAAGGTTAAAGGGGTTACAGCACCATTAGATAAGCTCCACAGGCCAAGAAATCACATTGGATTGTTGTTCCATCTGTTTTTCAGGTTGGAATTTAATAGCATCTTAAAAGAAAAATATTCTGAATGCTCAAAGATATGCATATTGCTTTATTCTTTATTCAACATTAGCTCAATGAACCTCAAACTAAAGTGTGCATCACTTCTCTAGATGGAAGACCAAGTATTCTAAACTTTAAGGGCTACTTAAAAAAGTTATATGCACATTTTAAGCAGATTTAAGTACTCTCTTCCTTTATTGTGCTTAATAGTTGCTCCCTATTCCCCTCTCCCGTTGGGCTTTTCTACTCCGTATCCTGGAGGATTTTTTTAACCCCCTGCTTTATCTTGGTCTCCTTTGAGGTATGCACAATTCTAGTACAAGCATTTCTCTTAGAACTTTCATATAGTTCCACTTTGTAGGAGACTTAAAGTATATGTTCACCAAAAAAACCAGATAACCAGAGTAAGAGTGAGGCAAAAATTCTAAGAAAAGGCAGGGTGGTACACCCTACCTTGTTTGTATATTCACTAAATGAGGTTTTTACAGATCCATGGATGTGTGGATGGATGGGTGTTAGCTGACTTATTCACAAATGTATACTCAGACCATCTGTTAACATGATAAACAGAGTCCCTGTTCTTTGCTCATGCCTAGATCACAGCCTGGTATGTGAGGCAAATATTATTTAATTTGAATATAATGAATGCTTCACAGGTGCTATGCGAATGTCTGGGTAGAACACCTATTTAGTCTGGGCCAGTTAGTGGCGTCTTCATAAAGATAGTACTTTGGGGGTCTGAGTTCTCATGTATAAATAGTATTTAGGTAAAAAGGGTGAGGATATGGGGAATGCTGAACAGTCTAGGTAGAGAAAGTCTTATGTATAGAGACCCTCAGGATAAAGCCATTGTACTCTAGAGCACTGAGAAGTGTAAAATGGCTGGAATTGAGTAATTCATGCAGGGCATTGAAGACCTAGAAATGTGTCTTACTTTATGCTAAAAACAATAAAACATCATGGAAAGTTGTACACATAGGTACTATAATTTGGACTCTAAATGTACCCCAAAGGCCCATGTGTTAAAGCCTTGGTCCTCAGGGACATGGTAGAACCTTTAAGAGATGGAGCCTAGTGGGAGGTCTTTAGGTTTTTGGAGGCATGCCCTTTAAGAGAATTGTGGGACCACTACCACCTTCTTCTTTCTTCTATTTCTTGGCCATTAAGTGAGTAGTTTTGCTCCACCATGTCCTCCCACCATGATGTGCTGCTTTACCACAGGGTCAGA
The DNA here is from genome assembly GCF_000247695.1 of Heterocephalus glaber. Next base: position 641,707 of record NW_004624773.1, read on the forward strand.
GCAACTGGGCTGATCATCATGGACAGAAACCCCCAACACTGAGCCAAAACAAACCTTTTCTCTTTAATTATCTGAAGTATTTCATTATAATGACAGAAAGTTGACTAATACAGAAGGTGACCACTTTTATTTATTGATGTATTTTTTTTTAAGGCTGTCTCTGGCCCCAAATGAGAATGGATTATGGTGAGAATGAAAAGAGATATTAGATAGAGAGGAGCTGTCCCTGTGAGGGGTAGTGGTACCTGAAACCAAGGGTGTAATGGAGAGATGTAGACTTACTGAAGAGACATTTAAGAGAGCAGATTGACAAGACAGCACAAACAACGATCCACAGGTTTCTGGCACACACATTTGACCTGGGGAACCCAGGAGGAGGCTAGGCTTTGTGGGATGGGGTGGTAGACTGTGTGTTATATTTTGGGACACACTGAATGTGAATAGTTGCCTGTGAAATAGCAAAGCAGAGCTCCTGGTTCAGGAGACAAAGGAGCTGTCTGGGTTAGAGGGAGAAATTTCAGATGGATTTTTAAAAAGCATGTTTGAGTTGGCTGTTAGCTTTTGAATCTTATAATTTTTATTGGAATATCCATTGTCATATAAATCTGCAAATATTACAGATCATACTCATAAATTCTTTTTTCCTATTTTAAATAAAATATCTTACATGACAGCAGCAGTGGAGGAGAGTGGAAAGATAAAAACCCTAAAATAAGGTATTTTGCAGAGCCATGTATAGAGATGCTGCCAGCCACACATGATACCTATGCCTTTGTTATCCCTGCTTTCCTCAGTTAGGGCCTCTCTGTTATGGATGAGATACTGAGACTTAGGGGACATGGAGTAACTTGCTCAAGATTATTTGGCAGATGTGGATTCTGACAAGAGTCTGCGTGATTTCATAGCTCTTGCTTTCTACTAACCCTGTTGCAATTTAGAAAATAGTTAAGGCAAAATAATAATCAATTTAAAATCATTTTTGAAACATCTGTGGACCCTCAGAGATGTAGAATAGCCTTTATTTCAATGACATACCTTTTGTTTTTTCTGTTATGTCTTAAACTAGACTTCTTTCAGCCAACAAAATTTAAAGCCTTGGAAATTGAGAATGGTAAAATTTTAATGTTGGAAGGGACTTGGGCAGTCTTGGTGTCAATAGTTTAATTTTGTACATAAGGAAATAAAGATACCAAAGACACAGATCCTATTAAAGCAAAGTCTGACTATATAGACTAGATATGAAACTTCCGGTGTTCCGTGGACACTGCTGTATACATTGCTATTCTCATCTCTATTCCTCTTTCATCTCTCACAGTTAATAACCAAAGCTCCACAAGCTGTTCTTCCAGCATGCCTCTCATACCTATTCATATCTCCAATTTCTACTCCTTTCAGCCTGAATCACCCATGCACTCAAACATTGTGGCAGGAAGCTCCTAGTTGGCCTTTTTCTAAAGCATCACTGTGCTCATGTCCCTTTCCAGCTCACATAATTTTGAATTTGCTCCAGAGCCTCCTGCTTTATACTAGCACTCCTCTTTGCCGCCTGAGGTCTCCTCTTATATTTCTAATATTGTGTACCTCTTTCTTCACTTGTCACTTTTACCACTTGCAAGAAGTCTGTACATGTTTGTCAAGTACATGCTGTTATTTTTTTTTAAGTTGCATTTTCTTAAAAGGGCATTGACATTTTTTTGATCATTTGGATTTTAACAGTATATTTATCTTTGGATTTTTGATGACTTTTCTAGTATGCATTTATTTGCTATTCCATTTGTGTCAGGTTTCTGGCTTCTACATCACTTTTGGTAGTGTTCCTGGGTCCTGAGAGAAGGAATCATAGATGAGCAGTGGGTGGAGTCTTAGGGACTTGGTGGAATAGAGCTGATTTGAACTTTAGTTTTGGCGATGCTGGGGATCCAACCCAGGGACCTTTGAATGCTTAGTCAAGTGTTCTACCTCTGAGCTGTATCCCTGGCCCTGTGGTCTGATTTGAAAACTGAAATTAAGTCATTTGGGAATTTATTATTTTTAGGTCTTGGTGTTTGATTAGATCTACTGAAGTCATTTTGCAGAGAACATTACTTCATTGCTATATTTTCTGTAATCTATCAAAAAATACTTCTGTATACAGTATGGAATTCATGTAAATGTACGAGTTAATTCTTCGCACACTGTAGAGTCGCCAACCTATATAATATCCAACAATAATAACTTACATTTGAAGGACCCTGATCAAGAATCACATTCCAGATGTGGATAATGATGGCAAGAACTTCCTATTGTACCATCTAAACCTCTACTAAAGGATTCATTAATTACCATAAAGAACTTTTCTGGTTTCCTGTCTCTTCAGGATCCTGTTGCCTGAAAGTTAACCATTTAGGGCTGTTGCATTTTCCTTATACTGCCTCAAACAACGGAATAGAGACTTTACTAAACTTAAATAATGTTTCTTTCACCTTTTTGTGACTGACAGATAATGCTGGCTTGTCTGTTTGCAAATTCTCTTAAGTTTATTGTTATTGTAAATATGTTGATAAAGAAGTCCTTGGAAAGGAGACCTGTAGCCCTTAGTCCTTGCCTATTCACTTTTCTTGGTCTTGCCAATACTTAAAGTAAACAGATCTAGTCCCATGGTGATTTAGATCCCAATCAGTAACCCCCAATGCTTATGCATTTATACACTCTCACATATGCATGCACATGCAGAGTTACGATAGCTTCTCTGGTTCAAGTAGTGTAATACAGGTTTTGAGGTTCCCCCTTCTCTTTAGATTAGCTTTTCTGCATCATTATGTAGGTCTCAGTGTTCCTACCTGTATCGACTATATCACTGGGATCATTTACCTGCTTTTTTAGAATGCTATTATATATTGATTGACTTTTTAAAATTGTATTTCTTAAATTGACAGCTTTTTGGTTTCTTTAAACTGAAAAGATGAATTATGAAAGTGTTACGCTGAATATTTTCCTTAATTTAAAAAATAAAACAAGAGACTTCGTGGTTAGTTCTGTATAGTGAGCAGAACTTTGTACCTAATGCCAGAGAAAAACTAGTATTTTGGCCTGTCTGTATCATAGGAGTGTGTCTTAGAGTTTTGAACTTTGATAATTGATATTATTATTCTTATATAAATAATGTCTTTGATGTGTATATGTGCACACACAGATACACACACATGTGTAAATATAAATATACATTGGTACCTTGGTACTTGTTGTTAACTGGTTCTGGGAGGTGTGACGAGTACCAAACTGTTTTGATTGGAAAGGGTAGTGAGTCACAAGGAATCAACACAGACAAGTTCTGTCCTCACATTGATGCCAAACAAACGTTGAATACTGGGATAAAATTTTCAGGTCTAATTGAGTTGATACCAAATTTGATGTGTTTGCAAGGACTCGAGTACCAAGGTATGACTATATGTAATATATGTATTCTTCTCCCCTGCCTCAATTCTTTTTCCCTATTTCTGTAAAAAAAATTTTTATAAAGTTGTTTAGGAGGTCTTTATTTTTTAGATAAAAATTTGAAATGGAATGCTTAGAAAATCCTACTGTGCCATCTGCCCAGCTTTCTTGTTTACCTTGTATATAGGTAACAATTGCAAACATGGAGGAAAAACTAGTTTTTTTCTTTACTTTTAAACTAGTAGCTAGTTGTCCTTCCTGCATTAAAGAATCTTGACCCTTTTTATCAAGAGGCACCAAAGAATTGTTTCTTGGAACCTTGAGGCCAAGATCTTGTTTTTGTTCTTGTTTTGTTTTTTATGGTATGGGAGATCGAACTTGGGACCTTGCGCTCACAAGGAAGGCAGCAGAACCACTGAGCTAAATCCCCGGCCCTAGCACTAGATATTTAATAGGCTTTTAATAAATACTATAGTGTTAATGGAATTAAACTAAGACTCTTTGAACCTTCATATTGTTTTACTTAGAAAAAATTTTCATTAAAAATTTAGACTTTTTAAAGGTTTCTCAGTTTTTAAATTTTAGTTCATTCTGCAATAGCTGTTCTTTGTTTAATTAAATCTATTGGTACATTTTAGCTATACAGTATAATGACATTCATCATTGGGAATTTGTACTTGGTTCTTAGTTTTTTTCCCATTCCCCTGCCCTCCCTTCAACCCCTCCACCCTTCCCTATTTACAAAGAATTTGTTTCTGTTTTTTCCTTTTCTCATGTTGTTTTCCTTTCCCCTACCCCTCCACTTCCCATTTCTCTTCCCCTTTGGACCTTTTCTTCCTCTTTCACATTATCTATTATACATTTTGATCATCATTTACACTTTCAGTTTTTCACACCAGAGAAACTATTTGGTATTTACACATTTGTCCTATTTATTTCAGTTAAGAGTATGGCCTCAATGTGCATCCACTTGGCTATAAGTCTCTAGTTTGTCATTCTTTATGGCTGAGTAGTACTCCATTTTATAAAAAAAAACACATTTTTTTTTATTAAACTCTTTTATTGGTACATTGTAGGTATACAACACAATTACATTTCTCATTGGGAATTGCACCTTTACATAATGCATCTTGG
>NW_004624773.1:651474-673552 GCF_000247695.1 Heterocephalus glaber
AGTGTTCCATCTCATTTCCCTTTGGGGTTGCTGTAGGTGATCTGGAAGTCTGGTTTTGAGACTTATTTACATGTTTTCTTATTTCGACTGGAGGGGTTGTGCCGTTAGCACCTGCACGGATTACCTCCTCTGAGCTGGGAGAGATGGGACAGGGGCTGGGAGCAGTGGTAGGGATGGTGACCCAAAAGCCCTTTCCTGTGGGCTGGGAGCAGTGGGAGGGATGGTGGCCAGGAAGCCCCTTCCTGTGGACCAGGAGCAGTGATATAGCAGCTCAGAAGCCCCTCCCTCTGGACCGAGAGTGGTGGGAGGGATGGTTGCCCGGAAGCCCCTTCCTCTGGGCCAGGAGCAGCGGGACAGAAGGTGGCCCAAAAGCCCTTTCCTCTGGGTTGGGAGCAGCGGGAGGGATGGTGACCGGGAAGCCCCTTCCTGTGGACCAGGAGCAGTGGGAAGGCGGTTCAGAAGCCCCTACTTCTGGGCCGAGAGCAGCAGGACTCAGTACCTTGGTCTGGTTGTCTGCTGGTCTGGTGTCCTCTGAGTCTTTGTAGTGTGGAACCAGGTTGCTGCCTGTCTGCAGCGGGGCGATTCGGCATCTTCCACGTGACCTGGGACCTAGGTAGGGTGTGTACAGACCTTCCTGTCTGCAGCGGGCTGATTCGGCGTGTTCTGCATGACTCAAAACCACATCTTCTTTATCCAGTCTCCATTTGATGGGCACTTGGGCTGTTTCCAAGCTTTAGCTATTATGAACTGTGCCACTATAAACATGGGTGCACATATATCACTGTGGTATGATTCTTTTAATTCTTTTGGGAATATACCCAGAAAAGGAATAGGTGGGACCTGTATCTTTAATCTTCCATTTCTGTGTAAATGACACCATTTAAAATGTTTTAAGAACATATTAACATTTTCTAATTGGATTAGGATAACTTTTTTTTTTGGTACTGGGGATCAAACTCAGGACCTTGCCCTTGCAAGGCAGGTGCAGCACCACTGATCTAAATCCCTGGCCTGAGGAGAACATATTTTTGAGGAAAAATTACCCTATGATCAAATGATTTATATATTTTTTCCTCTTCCTTTTTCCTTTCTCCTTTTCTTCAACCTTTTTAAAGTACAAAATATATGTTATTTTTTTAAGTTTTAATAGAATTAAAAGTGCTTTAGGCAGTGCCTGGCACATAGACAGGGCTTGTCATTTAATAGGTTGTTAAAGATGAGAAAGGCAGAAATGAAGTGACTTTTGAAATTCCATATCAAGTTAGTAGTAATTTTTAAAAAATTATAGTTTTCTTTAAAGCTCTTTATGAAAGATTTTCTTTGTTCATATTTAATTTCACATGCCTACCATTTTTAAATACTTCTTCCTTTTGGACTTTATTCTTAAAATTCTTCATCCTTCTGCTAACCAAACACATTTAGGAAGTTATTTAAATGCTGTACATATATGAAATACTAAATTTTTTCCCAGTCTTCCAGTCTACCCCTAACTTCCATAGTTTCTGATTAGTTGGCCTGACAGATAGGATGTGATTTGTGAGGGAAACAGAGCAGCCAGAATTGATTCCAAGCAGTTGACCTCTGTAACTGGGTCTGTGTGATTGCTTTTAAGATGAGAGAACCTGGAGCAGGTTTGGAGAAAGGTCAGGAGTGGAGTAGGGATATGCTCAGTGTAAAATATTGTTTTAGTCACCTTTCCATCATTAGCATAAAATATTTGACATACACTACAAAGGAGGAGAGGTTTATTTTAGCTCATGATTTTAGCGGTTTGGTTGACTGTCTCTAAGGCAGAAACATCACAATGAAGAGTGTGGTACAGGAAAGCTGCCCACTTCATGGCAGCCAGAAAGTAGAGAGTAATGTGCCAGAGAAAAGATGGAGCCTGCAAAGGCTTACCCTCAGTAACCTCCTTCCTTCAACTAGGCCTTACCTCTGAATAGCTCATTCAGCTATGAACTCATCAATAGATGAATCCATTCATGAGTTTAGCACCCTCACAACCCAATCACCTATCTAGGTATCTCTTAATCCAAACTGGTTAACAGTCAGAAGTAACTATCATAGATTATCATTTATCTAAATGGAAGTGTTCAGTGGGCAGGGGAAACACTGATGTTCTAATTAGATGCAACAAGATGGTAGACAAAATTTTAATCTTTAGATTTAGTACATTATAATTTAGGTATAGTTTTAATACATGGAGCCTTTTGGGAGGCTGGCAGTTGAATCCAGGGCCTTCATACTGAGCTATATCCCCAGCACTCTCTTTTTAAAAGTTGCCCTGGTTGGCCTTGGCCTTGGAATCCTCCTGCCTCATCCTACCCAGAGTGCTGAGATTACATGATATGGAGTCTTTTATAGAAAGAGCCTTGAATAAAATTCTTATTAATTATTGTTTTAGGTTTTATATCGATGAACAGTTAGTGTTATTTTATTATACTATTACTTCAATCTTATGAAAAACTTTTCCATTCTGAGCACTATTATAAATAGCTTTTAAATCTTAAAATGTTAATCATTTTTCAGTTATATAATAGGTCCTTCAGGCTTAGCATATGTCTCTAATTTTTTAAAAGGAAGCTGTTAATTAAAATGATACCACAGTTATAATATGAAATAAAATTAGCAAATAATATATTTTCTTAGGATTTTCCACGGGGACATTGAAGCCCTGGCTTCAGTGAAGCCCAGGCTTCTAGGTTTCAATTTGAAAGATTCATCTTTATTACTTTGAGAAAATGTAGATTTTTATCTCCAGTTATGATTGTATTCCAAAGTGCAGATAAAATGATTAATCTTCATATGAGTAGCTTTTTATAAGGTTATTTTATCAAACTGCTAATAAAATAATATAATTTATATACCACCATGATCTCCTGTTTGAAGTCTACAATTAAATGATTTTCAAATTGTAATCATGCAACACTATCTTATTTTCTGCCCCCAAATTATGCCTATTCATAGTTTCTTCCCTTGGCTATTTTTAGGTTAATTTTATTAGAAAGTCTTATTTGAGTAGTTTCTTTTAAAAGAAGCTTTATTTCTAAATGGTTTTAGTTTATAAAATTATTGCTAAGGTAATACATGTGTATCACTTTGAGTTTACCATTATTAATATCTCACATTTGTATAGTATATTTATTGCAATTAATGAGCCAACATTGATATGTTATTATTTTTACAGTAAAATTAATGAAAGTTTATTTCAGAAAAGAAACAATGTTAGCTGCCCTGTAGGCCTTCCCAAGAAGAGACAGTGAAGCTGGCCACCCCATAGACAGAGGAGCCACTGCCTCTTAGCGAACTAAAGTCCCTACTTTATTCAGTTTTTCTTAGTTTTTACCTGATGGACAAACCGTTTTTCCTGTAGCATCTTCTCCAAGATAGCACATTGTGTTTAGTTGTGTTCCCATTGGCTCTTCTTGGCTGTTACAGTTTCTCACATTTTCTTTGCTTTCTATGGCTTTGACAGATTGCAGAAATACAGGGCAGGATTTTGTAAACTGCCTCTCTGTTGGATTTAACTGATATTTGCCTTATAATTAAGCTGGCACTACAATACATGCTATCAGCATGACTTAGCATAGTAATGTTGATCTCGATTGCCTGGCTGAGGTAGTAGTGTCCATCAGGTTAATCTCCCACCTTGCTATACTGTCTAGAAGGAAGTCACCATGTGTAGGACATACTTCAAGAGTGGTGAGTTATGCTCCATCTTCTTGAGGGCAGAGTATTTAAACAAATTACTTGGAATTCTTCTGGACAGATAAGTTCCTTCTTTCAAATTCATTTATTCAGTTATTTACTATGTCAGTAGGAATTCATGGATTTTTTTTGTACTTGGGTTATAATCCAATACTATCTTATTTTCTTGCTTGATTTCTTTTAGTTTGGAGTATTGAGTGTGTTTTCAGGTGGCTTCTTTTTGTTCCCCCTCCCCTTTTTTTTGGTACTGGGGATTGAACTCACAACCTTGAGCTTGGGAGGCAGGCGCAGTGCCACTGAGCTAAATCTCCAGCCCCTTTTTGTCCCTTTGATACATCCCTTGATCATTGTGGTTGTTGAGTTGGTTGTGCTGGTTTGAGTATTTCTTATTCTCTGGCACTGCAAGCCACTGCAGGCTTGTACAGTATTGTAAAATCCTGCCCCTGTACAAGAATCAGACCTGGTGTCCTCCCTCCTTCAACCTCCCCCAACAATTCTGTAGCATAAAAACCTTTTTTGAACACTTCTAATTTTCTCACCATTGTGGTAGGCACTGGGTTATTCAAGGTGACAAAGGATAATTCCATATTACTATTCTTATGTTTCAGATTTAACATGTCCTTTTTTGTTTGTTTGTTCATTTGTTTCTTTGTTTTTTTAGTTTTCCCCTTTTAAATTTTGTATCTCTTCTAAAATATATTCTTATATATTAACTTTTTAAAAAAATTATGTAGGAGTGATTATATAGCATATCTGCTATGAGTTGGGATTTTTGTTTTTCCTTTTACTTCTTTGTTCAGTTTCCCCTCCCCATTTCCACCTCCCACAGCCTATGTTAGTAACTTAATATGTATGCATGTGTTTGTCTCTATACGTATACAAATAGAATTTTTATTTTATACTTTATAAAAGGGGCCTTACAAGCTGGTTGTGGTGGTATATGCTTGTAATCCCAGCACTCTGGGAGGCTAAGGCAGGAGGATTGCAAGTTTGAGCCCAGTCTAGGCAAACTAGGGAGACCCTGTCTCAAAATAAAAAAAATTAAGTATGTGTATGGCAGGGTGGGCTGGGAATGGAAGGCAAAGGCCCTGGGCCTGGATTCAGTCCCCAGCATTACAAAAGAAAAAGAGGGGGTAGGTTGCTTATACAGTATGTATTTTTCTGTATTTTGTTTTTGTCTCTTGACAGTACCTACAAGGATCCCTTATGTTGACTGTTGTAGTTCTAGTACATGTTTTAAAAATGATTGTGCATTATTCTGTGGAGAGTTATTTTAATGTACAGTATTCATCTTTTCCCAGTTAACGATACTTATTTCTAGTGTTAGCCTTTGTGAACAGTGTTGTAGTAAACATCTCAGATATCTTTAAATATCTCAGATATCCTTAGTGATGGCTTATTTCTGAGTTATTTCTATTGTTGTATCTAAAGATATTTTATTTTCATTATCTGAAGATATTTTTTAAAAGTAGACGTTTCTAAACTACATTCTTTTAAAGCTAGCAGTTCACATACATATCAGCAATATATGAGAAGGCCTTTTTCCTTGTACAGTATTTCTGCCTATGATAACAATTTCTATATATTTGGTGAATCTAATTGATGTGATACCTCATGGGTAGTTTGGTTTACTTTTCCTTATGTTTGAGTGTCTTCTTATATATTTGTTGACAACAGTGACCATTGTGATTGTGATTTGCTCTTCTGTAAATTTACTCCTTTTCTATATTTTGCCATTTTTTCTCAGGTGTTCATCTTGTGAGTTTTTAATAGTTCTTTATATTTGTAAGGAATAAGCCTCCATCTTCTATTTTGGAAGTATTTCTCCAAATTTATTGTCCATCTGTTCTTTGCTTTTTTTTTTCCTGTATAAAATTTGAAAATGTTTTATGTAGTCTGGATTTAAGGGCTCCCTTCCCAGTGGTCATATGTTAATTCAGGTTTGTATGTGTGTATTTCTTGTCACAACAGTTATTTTTTACATTTATATGTTGTACCTGGAGTAGATAAGGTTCCATTTTCTTCTCTTGACATTAATTATACCAGCACCTTTCCCAGTGTTTTTATAAATTAATTCTCACTTATTGAAGTTTATTGTTTTGTTCACTATTCTGCTGTATTTAAACAATTTCACAGTGTACTTTTAGACTAATAATGTATCGATTTGATTACAATAACTTTATAGTATATTCTGATACCTGAACTTGAATCCTTATTAGGAGTCCTTGGTAATTCCCTGTGATTTTCAGGATAGATTTTTCTGTTTGTAAAATATACCTTCGGAATTTTTCTTTTTTTTTTAAATTTATAACAAGATATTTATTACTTTCACTTTCTTCTTCTAACCAAACAGTCACACACCCTGAAGAGACCACTTCTACAGCCCTCTCACGATGGCTTTCTTTCATGTAACCTATGCACTGAGCTTAGAAGCAGCATGGGTGTCTCCCAATGTCCCCTGTCACTTCCCCCTAAAATGATTACTTTCCAATCTCATATCATCAAGCTGTACTGTTCTTTCTTTATATAAAGATCTCTCTATATATTTTTTCCCATTAAATTTATTGGTACATTTTCGGTATAAGATACAGTTGCATTCATCATTGGGATCTTGTACCATTACATAAGTATCTTGGTTCTTTTTTCTTTTCCCCTTCCCCTGCCCTCCCTTCACCCCCTCCACCCTTCCCTATTTGCAGAGACTTTGTTTCCATTTTTTTCCTTTTCTCATATTTTTTCTTTTCCCTTTTTTCCTTTCCCCTACCTCTCCCACTTCCCCTGCTCCTTTTGGAATTTTTCTTAATAGTACCTTTTAATGAGCACAAGTTTTAAAACTTGATGTAGTCAAATTTCTAGATTTTATGGTTATTGCTTATCATCTGAGAAATTTCTTCCTATTCCCATGTCCCCAGTATATTCTTTGTTTTTCTTCTGCAAGATTTATAGGTTTAGTTTTTATGTTTTGGTCTATGATTTATCCATTATTAATTTTGTTTGTGCTTATGAGCTTGGGGTCAAGGTTCATGTTTATGAATGTGGATAACCTGTTGTTCTGTTACTGTTTACTGAAAATACTATTTTTGAACTCTCCTCTTTTCCATTGTTTTGTCCATCCATATGTGTATTGTTCTGATAATTACCCTAGAGTTTTATAGAAATCTTAAAATCAATTACTGTTAGGACTCCAACCTTGTTTTTTTTGTTGTTGCTTTTTTTTTGGTACTGGGGATCGAACTGGGGTCCTCGCGCTTGCGCAGCAGGCAGCGAAACCACTGAGCTAAATCCCCAGCCCTGGCTTTGTTTTATTTTTTATGATTATTGTAGCCACCTCAGGTCCTTGACATTTCACGTAACTTTTAAATTCAGCTTGTCAGTATATGTTTTGAAAAAAAGAAAAGGAAACTACTGAGATTATGATTGGGAATGTTTTGAAATTAGAAGGTATTTGGGAGAGAATTGATATTTTAACAGTATTGACTCTTCTAGTTGTAAATAGCATTTTCCCTTTCTTTAAATTGTATTTAATTTCTGTTAATGTTACTTTATAACTTTTAGTACAGGGATCCTACAAGTCTTTTGTTAATCCTGAGTAGTTGTGTTATTTTGATGATATTGTAAATAAATTGGTTTTTAAATATATATGTATATATATTAACTTATTTTAAGCTGCTAGTATTTAGAAATTCTATTGGTACATAAACACACACATATATTTTTCTTTTTTGTGTAGACTCCCTTCAGATTCTTTAGGATTTTCTACCAAAATAATCATGTCATTTATGATTAGAGACAGTTTTCCTTCTTTTAAATCCATATTTTAAATTTTTTTCTTGCCTGATTTCAGTGAAATAGTGACACTTGTTTTTCAGATTTTACAAGTACAGACTAATTTGACATTGCCATTATCTTCATTACAAAATAGTGTTACATCACTAGTACACTAGCATGTAAATTGAAAGACTGGGAGCTGGTTCTACCTAGATAAAATCACCATGATGATTCTGTAGAATGTAGAAAGAGAAAAATCTAAGCATTATCTTTATATATAGTGTATTGAGCCCTTCTTGTGTGTCATGCACTGAGTTAGTGATTGGCAGTACCCTCAGTGTTTGGCCTTTGAAGTCTAGAAGATTCACCTGACAGACAGACATACTGCTCACTCTCATCTCCTTTTCTGTATTAGATTTTGTCTCTTTTAGGTCTGTATTGGGCTTTCTTTGGAAACATGTTTTAGGAATTTTTGTGTATCTTACTAACCTAAGAAGTATTTCTCCTTGTAGGTTTATTTCTTTAATTAGATAAACATTCTTTTCCCTATGTGCATTGCACATAATTGGATTATACTGTAGTTGTTTTTTAAAAAAAAAGTGGGGCCGGGGTTAGCTCAGTGGTTCTGCCACCTGCCTCACAAGCACAAGGTCCTGAGTTCGATCCCTGGTACCAAAAAAAAAAGTATTCCCATCTGTATTCCCATCCCTGGGGTAGGCTGAGGCAGGAGGATCAAAAGTTGGAGTTACACCTGGGTAACTTAGTGAGACCTTGTCTCAAAATGAAAAATAACTAAGGATATATATTTATATATCTCAGTGGTAGGGCAGCCCTGGGTTCGCTCTCCAGTACCACCCAAAAAAAAGCAAAATTGTTAAAATTATTTAGTGATATGTCAAATACTAGCAGACTAGATTTGAATGGTTCTCGTTTGTATTTTTAATTTTTTAAAGAGTAATAGTCACTTTGCCTGGGTATAATGGTGCCATCTATAATCCTAGCACTCTGGAAGACGCAGACAGGAGGATCACACATTCATATGTGGTATGAGCAACATAGGAACTTAGTGAAACCCTGTCTCAAAATAAAAAAGGGCTGGAGATGTAGGTCATTGTGAAACACCTGGGTTCAGTTCCTAGTACCTCCAAACAAATGACCAAAAAAGGAACAGTAGTCATTTTGGATTAAGTTTCTATGCCTCAACTTCATTTGTCCTTGGTTACCATTGGGGTTGGGTGGGAAAAGGCATAGTATATTTAAGAATAGAATGGCATTGTTATCTGTGGGACACTAGAATGGAAAACCCTAAATCAAAACAGGAATTTGGAAATTGTCATCCAACAAAGAAAAGACTCCCTTGTGATTCACTTATGGGATCCCTTGAATTTGGAATGGGCCCGCAGCTACACCCACTCCTCTATGGCAGAGCTACCAGTTCCATGCTGTTCTTCGGATGCCTTGTGATTTGAAGTCTTGGACATTCTTTTTAAAATTAAAAAAAAAATCTTAATGCTGTAGAATTTTTGGTTATTTCTGCTAAATGTGATAACTTTCCTAGCTTTTAAAATGTACTTTCTTGTTCCTTTGGTTCCTAGGACACTCATAGTGGCATTGCATTCATTGCAGCTTCTAAAAAAGTTTTATTTATTTTAAAGAATATATTAGTGTTCTGATGTGATCATTTCATTGAAATGTAGAACTTGAGGTAAATAATACATTAGAAATCATAACTTCACGTCCCCTCAGTTACATTATAAATCATTTCTCTATTAAAGGAGCACAAAGGTAGAGATATTTATTTTAGATCACAGAGTTGGAAGCATTGATTGGCTTTAAGGATAGTTCAAGTCCAGTACTTAATAACAGATAAAAGCATGTTTCTGATTAGTAATCTTGTGCATCATTGATGTCATCTGTGACACCCAGCACTTGCTTCCTTTGGTTGCCATACCCAGGTTTCATTTTATTTCTTCTGCCTACCATCCTCACATGTACTGTGTTTTGGAGCAGTTGCCATGTTTGGTACTAAGCAGAGACTGTATTGATTGGTAGCAGGTTTTCCCCAACACCTGCCTCTTTGATGGTCACTCGGTTTACTGCCACTCACTTATTAGTACCCTGGGTCTTAATAGCCTTATTCAAACAAAACATCTTAAATGCAAGCATTAAACAGGTCACAACAGTGAGCCATTTTGTAACTTTTGGTGCAATAAAATAGGTATGTTGTGTTTTGGAATATAAGACCGCTGAGTGTAGCTATTCATTTTCTTCATCTATAAAACATTTTAGAATAACAGCTTACATCTGTTTGGGGTATAAAATTCATGATTTGAAGAAACACCACTGTTGTATAACTCCAACCCAGACAGGAGGTAGCTCCTCTCTGAGGGCTACGTTCCCCACAGTGGAGAGAAGTGTTTATGTAAGCTGTGTAGCCTCAATTGCTGGCAAGCTGCCCTATACATGTGTGGTACATATTTCTATGATCACTCCTTCACATGATGAACAACAAGTGTGCTATGCAATTTTGAGTCTTTTTTTTTTGTACTGGGGATCGAACTTGGGTCCTTGCACTTGCGAGGCAGGTGGCAGAACCACTGAGCTAAATCTCCAGCCCTGCAACACAATTTTGACTTGAAGAACATTTGAAAAATTTTTCACACATCAGGAATTTATCTTCCGAGCAGTATTTCACTACTAGATGCCAGAAATAATTAAATGTACTATAAATGCTTAAATAATTATATTTATCTTAGACTGTCACTTAACTTTGTTTTAGAGAGTAAAGCTGGGATTTACTGTTGGCTTACTTTTAAAAATAAATAACCATTCCAAATATGTGATTTTTTAAGTTATTTCTTCAAACTGAAGGAACAATTTAATAACTTTCTATAGAGGAAAATGGGTAAAATATTCTTCCACAGAATTTTAAATCTAATAATAAGCAATATCAAATAAGTTCAGGTAACAGTGCAATTTTATGGGTTACTTTAATCAAGAAGTGAATAATTATAGCAGGGATCATCACAATACACTTTCATGCTTTTTTCATCTTATATATGTGAAATATTTACAGTCTTGTTAAAATGTGATATATTAGAATTTGAGAGAAGTCTAAAGAAAAAATGACCTATAACCCTGCTTGTTAGTCCCCTTAGATCTATTTTATCACATTTTTTTAAATTTAGAAGAAGTTTTAGAAGCCTATTATGTAGTCAGATTTTGAAGTTTTAATAATTTAATTGTAAATATGTCTGTTTAGTTTCAGAATGGACAGTGTCAGATGATTTTGTTTTGATGACCAAAAAGAAAAAAGAAAAAGAAGGAAAAGAAAATCTAAATTTGACTCTTCTTGTGGAACTTTTGACATTCACAGTGGGAATCTGCTCACCAAATTTCTCTTAGATCCTAGTTTGTCATATTAATCCAGGCTGTTGACATTTTTTTACTCTCACTGCCACTATATTTTAGTCACTTTTCTCATCCATGAGGCACAATACCCAACAACCATAACTTTAAAGGAGGAGAGGTTTATTTTGGCTGACAGTTTATAGAGGTTTCGATCCATTCTTGCCTGGCTCCAAGGCAGGACTTCATGGCGGAGGAGCATAGCGGAGGAGAAACTGTTTATGTCATGGTAACAGAAGCAGAGAGCCAAGGGAGGAACCAGGAAGCGCGATTAACCTTCTGGTCACACCACCGAAACCCACCTCTTCTGATCAGACCCCATCTCCTAATAGCAAGTCAGCTATAATGCCTCTATAACCCAGTCACCTAAAGGTCCTCCCTACGATCCCATGAAGCTTTAGGGGGGACATCTAGATATAAACCGTAGCATACTTCTGAAAAAATTATTTTCTTTCTTTGGCTGCTGTCTGTTACACCCAGGGCAGTCATTTGTTCTATCAGAGTTAGATGTTACTAAACTAAATTTCTAAATACATAAAAATATTTCAGAAATAATGGCCTTAACTCTTATGAAGGTAGGTATTCTTTATATATCCATACATATATAAGGGCTGTGATGTGCCGAAGGTGCCAGTATCTAGTCAATGCCCTGGCCTATGACTAGGTATTACATAAGCTAGTGGGTGGATCTGCTGGAGTTTAGGTATTTACTTTTTAGGAACTATGAAGGGGGTTTCTATTTTAGAATTTCAGAAAATTTAATAGCAAATTCATAGCACTATGAGTGAATTATCTTCAAATAAATACTCTTAGATGTCTCTTGGGTGATGTAGTAATGAGACAGGGCTGTAAATCCCTAGAAACTTTAGGCAGGTTATATAGCTGCTTTGAACTTCAGACTCCTTATATATAAAAGGGGGTGACAATGATACTGGCTGCCCTACACTGTTGTTAAAGTGAGATAAAACATATTGTTAGATTACTCACTGTAACTGCTTCCTGTATAAGCCCATGACTTCCTGATCACTCATCCTTCTTCACTACTGAGTTTTCCTCTCCCTGACTGCCCTTGGGCCTCTATCAGGAGTCAGGCCACTTCTGCCCAGATCTGTGTGGGACTTTGCGCTCCTCCGGCCTTTCTCTGTATACTCTCCTTGAGGCTCACCCCTCCCACTCCAGGACCGGCAGCTCTGCCCTGGAGTCCTTTTGCTGTCAGCCTGCTCCTACAGTGGCTCTGTCCCCCTTCTCTTTTCTGTGTGCCCTCTACATCCTCCTCCCATCTTCTTTCTTTTCTCTCCATCTCCTTTTTTCCTTTCCCTCCTCCCTCTCCTCCTTTCTTTACTCTTCTCTCCTTTATGTTCCCTTCTTCCTCTTCTCATCACTCTCTCCCTCCTCTCTCCATTTTTTACTCTTCCTTTTCCTCTGTCCACTTGCCTTTTCCTTTCCTTCTCCTCTTGACTCTCCCCTCTACCTATGTTCCTTTCCTCCTCTCTGTTATCTCCTCCTCTCCGACTCTTTGTCCCTCCACATTCCTTCCTCCATCTTCTGTTCATTTCTTTTTAAAATCCTAATGCTTTGACTACTAAGCTGCAGACAAGCCTTAACCCTAAAGTAGAAAAAATGTCAAGACTTTGCATTTCACAGAGAATCACAGCATCATTTTATATCCTTGGGCTCCAAAAGTTGTGGAGGATCTATGGTTATAATTTACCTCTTTTTCTAAGTGTGTATGCTTACCTGTGAGTTTGTTATATATATACTAAACAATAATTATAGGTTCTTATAATGATGAATAATGCTAGGCAAACATAGATTTTTTTCTAATTTGATTTTTTTTCTCCTTTCTCCAGATTCCTTTTTCATTGGTCCAGTTTCCCTTGTGGGAGTACTTAAAGGTAAGTTTAAAATCTATCTATATCACAAGTGTCCAACAGTTTGAGTGTGGCAAAGAATAGTACAATGTTGACTAGAAGTTTAAAAACTCAAATTAATTTCCATATTGCTGTACTTTGTTTATCCAGTGAAATTTTATTTCACTTCACTTTATATGTGTATGTGCACCAGGTAAGGAATAACAGTGAAGATAAGTGTGAAAGGAAAGAAAGCAAGACCCTGAATAGCAAGACCTGCTCCACAGGTGTGTGTGGGGGGGGCAGCAGGGCCTTGGGGGCCTGAATGTCCTTCCATCTCTCCTGCCTATTCCTGCCACCATTCAGTAGGACTTGGAGGCCCCAGGGAAAAGCCACAGAATGTGAAGACTTGTGAGTCAACCCTGGGGAAAACCATTTGTTCACAGAGAAACATAATATAAAAACCTGTGTTCATAATATGCATGGATGTTACATTAGGTTTGTATCATCTGGTGCAGTGTTACTGAAAATTATGGCTCATGGTAGGAGTTGTGTGGGTCTTTGCCAGCATTTCAAAGACCTTGGTTAAGAAAGTAAATATTTGAGAACATTGTACATAGTAAGGAAAAGTATTGTTTTGTAAAACCTCAGTACATGTGCACACATGTGTGTATCTATACTAGTTTGCAGTGTAAATTATGTTTCTTACTGGAATGATGGTCAAAAAGGATTGAAAGCCATTGTTCAAATGAAAATGATTCATAAATGACCAAACTAGAGGCATTATCTAATTCAAAAATAAAGGAATCACACCCATAATTTTGTAGTTGTTATTGATAGAGTCTTTGTATAAGCTATCTTTTGAGGAATATCCTAAAAGTTATTTGGACACTGAAATAAATTCTTTCAAGGTGATAAACTAAAGGGTAATAAATTGAGACAAAACATTATTCTTAAAGATGAATTCTGGAATCTTGAATATTGAGAAATGTTTCTTATAAGCGATCTGATTTTAAGCAGTAATACAGTTTTTTGAGTCTTGTGTTTTGTTGGTTCTATTTTACCACTTCCTCTGTGGTATATGGTGAAAACAGATTATTCTGGCAGTGTTTTGGGGCATGACATCACAGCTATCCAATGAGAAGGTCAGATTCCATTAACATACTAGCTCTCCTTTTTAGTGTGTAACAAAAGAACAATGAAGGCAACAGCTGTCCAGCAAACAAGACTCGCTTTATTAGTGCTTCAATAACCAGCATTCACACAGATTCTGCACACTCTGACATCCTGATGCCTAACTTAGTGAAGGAATGTTTTTAGGTCTAAAGATAGAAAAGGCATGGGATTTATCTCTTTCCAATATTAAGGACATTTGTAGGATTCTAGCTAGTTAAGAAATGTCTTAAATTTTTCAGAGTAACCAATACTGTGGTTTTATTTTTTAATTTTCTAATTGTGAGGGCCAAGGATTTAGCTCAGTGGTTCTGCTGCCTGCCTCGAAAGCACAAGGACCCGAGTTCAATCCCTGGTACCAAAAAAAAAAACAAAACAAAAACATAATTTTCTAATTGTGAAAATTGTATTTAACTAAAAGTCTAATTTGAGTTACTTTAAAATGTATGCCCTCATTTTCCTCACAGATTTCTCTTGTTATTGGTGCGTGTTTCAGGACATAGTGATCACATTCCTAATGGGGAGTTCGTACGTGTACATAATACATCTTAATTATTTTTTTCATCTCTTTCCCCTTCCCTCCCTCACCCCTCCCTCTATCTCTTGGTCCCCTTCTCTTTTGCAGAAAGATCTATCCCTTATTTACTCTTAACTTTTATTTTGCTCTTTAATTATGTATGCTTTGGGTTTCTTGTATAAGAGAAACTGTGCAATGTTTAATCTGATGTGTCTGATTCATTTCACTTAACATTATGGTCTCAAGGTGAATCCATTTTTCCACAAATGACTCAAATTTATCTTTATGGCAGAATAATTCTCCATTGTGTATAAATGCAACATTTTCTTTATCCATTCATCTCTTGATGGACATATAGGCTGCTTCCAACATTTAAGTCTTAGGAGCTGTGCTGCTATAAACATGGGTATCACTGTAATATGATGTTTTTAACCCTTTCAGGAAGAGATGTAGAAGGGGAGAGAATAGCTAGATTCAGTGGAATTTTTAGTTTTAGTTTTTTGAGGAATCTCCACACTGATTTCCATAGCAATTGTACAGTTTACATTCCCACCCACAATAAAGAAGGGTTCCTTTATTGGCAGTTTCTGTAGCATTTGTTGTTATTTGATTTCTTGATGTTAGCCATTTTTTCTGTAGTAAGGTGGAATCTAGTGTTGTTTTAATTTTCATCTCTGTAATGGCAAGAAACTTTGAACATTTTTTATGTATTTTTTGGCCATTTGTACTACTTCTTCTGAGAAACATCTGTTCATTTCAGTTGCCTGTTTTTTGATTAGGTCTTTTATTTTGGAGAGCCGAATTTTTTTTTAGCTCTTTATATATTCTTGATATTAATCCTTTTCCAAGATATAGCTAGCATATTTTTTTCCACATTCTGTTGATTGTCTCTTCACTCTAATGGTTGTTGTCTTTGCTATGCAGAAACTTTTAAATTTGATATGATCCCATCTGTTGATTCTTGGTGTTATTTCTTATGTAATTGGCGTTCTACTCAGAAAGTCCTTGCTTATGCCTGTGTCATTAAGAAGACTTTTACCTATTTTATCTTCTAGCTAATTAAGTGTTACTGTTTTAGATCTTTGATTCATTTTGAGTTTTGCTTAGTACATAGTGAGAGATACCAGTCTACATTCAATCTTCTCTACATGTGGATAGCCAGTTTTCCTAGCACCACTTGTTAAAGAGGTTACCATTTCTCCAGCATATTTGGCCCCTTTGTCAAAGATTTTGATGCCTGGGTTTGTTTCTGCATCCTTCATTCTGTTGCATTGATCCACATGTCTGTTTTGTTGCCAGTGCCATGCTGTTTTTATCACTGTAACTTTGTAAATCCTGAAATCCAGGATTGTGATGCCTCCTCCTGTGCTCTTATTGTCCAGGATTGCTTTTGCTATTCTGAGTCTGCTCTGGTTCCATCTGAATTTTAGGATTGTTTTCCCTAGTTCCATGAGGATGCTATTGGTGTTTTGTTTGGGGTTGCATTAAATCTATGTATAAGTTTTGGAAATATGGCCATTTTGACTATATTGGTTCTGCCTATCTAGGGATAGGGAATATCTTTCCATTTTTGATGTCTTCAATCTCTTTTTCAGAGCACTGTAGTCTTCATTGTAGAAGTCTTTCACTCCCTTGGTTAGGTTAATTCCTAAGTATTTAATTTTTCTTGATGCTATTGTGAATAGTGTTGTTTTCCTAATTTCTTTCTCAGTGGTGTAGAGGAACACTATTAATTTTTGTGTGTTGATTTTGTATCCTGTTACATTGTGGAATTTGGTCATTAACTCAAGGCATCTTTTGTTGGAATTTTTTGACTTCTATATAGAGGATTATTTCATCTGCAAATAATGATAATTTAACTTCTTCCTTTCCTATCCATATCCCTTTCATTTCTTTCTCTTGCCTGATTTCTCTGGCTAATATTTTGAATATTACATTGAACAAGAGTGGTGATAGTGGACATCCTTTTCTTGTTCCTTATTTTAAAGGGAAAGCTTTCAGCTTTTCCCCATTTAATATGATCTTGTTTATTGATTTGTCATAAATAGCTTATCTTGGGCCAGGGATTTAGCTCAGTGGGTCCACCACCTGCCTCACAAGCAGAAGGTCCCAAGTTCGATCCCCAATACCAGAATAAATAAATAAATAGCTTATCTTGCATTGTGTAGGGTCCTTCTAAGTTTCTTTAGGGTTTTTTTTTTAATCATTAATGGATGTTGTGTTTTGTCAGAGGCTTTTTCTGCATCAGTTGAGATGATCATGTGATTTTTGTCCTTGCTTCTGTTTGTGATGTATTACATTTATTGATTTCTGTATGTTGAACCATACCTGCATCCCTGGGTTAAAGCCATCTTGGTCATGATGTATGATGTTTGATGATTTGTTACATTGTTTGCCAGTATCTTGTTAAGGATTTTTGCATCTGTGTTCATTAGAGAAATTGGCCTGTAATTCTCTTTTTTGTTTGGGTCCTTTCCTGGTTTTGGAATCAGGCTAATGCTTGCTTTAAGGAATGACTGGTAGTATACTTTCCCTTTCAATTTCATTAAAGTTTGAGGAGTATCGATGTTAGATCCTCCCTGAAGTTCTTGTGGAATTCAACAGTGAGAAAGAAGGGACAAGAAAAAAAGGGAGAGAAAATTGAAGAAAAAAAATGGGAACAAAGCTTTTGTACATAAGGGAAGGGAGGAAATGGAGAAAAGAAAAGAAGCAAAATATGTCATGTCCTGGTACAAATTCTTTGTGATAAATGTTATTATGTATATCTAAAATTTTTTTTAAACAAAATAGAATTCAGCAGTGAATCCATCAGGCTCTGGGCTTTTTTTAGTTGGTAGTTTTTTTAAAAAATTACTACTTCAATTTCATTGGCTGTTATTGGATTATTCAGGGATTTTATATCTTCTTGGTTCCGTTTTGGTATTTAATATGTATCTAGGAATCTATCCATTTCTTTTAGATTCTCCAATTTATTGTACTACAGGTTCTCAAAGTAGTAACTAATAATCTTCATTTTAACCGTGTTGTGACTTCAACTGTCATTTCTAATTGTTGTGATTTGGGTCTTTTTTTTTCTCTCTTTTTGGTAAGATTGGTGTCTTAGTTATTTTTCTTGTTGCTGAGACAGTACTCAACGCCCACAAGTTAAAAGAGGAAAGGTTTATGCCAGCTCTGTTTGTAGAATTTTCAATCCATAGTTAGCTGGCTCCAAGAGGCCCTGTATGCCTTACTTGCTTAATTCTTTCCCCATACTTGGAAAGTTTTCTGCTGTTATTTCTCTGAACAAGTTTTTTTATGCCATTTGTGTTGTCTTCTGATTTTTCACTAACTCTAAGTCTTCTTTGGATCATCTAGTAGCTGTTGGATTCGATTTTCATGTTCTCTTCTTTTCATGTTCTCTTGTTTTTCATGTTCTGAATAAATGGTCACCAACATCAATCCGGTATTCTAGTTCTGACACTCTGTTCTCATGTTGATTGCTTCGGTTGCCTGTGCTTTCAATAGAATTTTTAATCTTTTGAATTTCTGATTGGTATCTTTTCATGGACTCTGATTCTTTGCTAAATTGGTCATTCACATTTTGTTTGTTTTGTTTACTTCAGCTAGCTTTTTATTAGTGTCTTCTGTAAACTGTCATCATTTTGTTTATTAAATCCATTATCTGTTTAGTTATATTTTCTTTGAGTTTGCCATGTACCTTATTGATCTGATTTTTTGTCTCTTCTGTTATCCTGTTGAATAATTTGGCTGTGTAGCTTTTGATTTCCTCCCCCTCTATGCCTCATGGATCAGCTTTTGGAGAGTTGAAAGTTTTTGGAGGCATTTTGTTTCCTTGTTTTCTTATGTTCCTGTTGTTGTGGAGTTTTAAAAATTTCTGTGATAAGTTTGTGTGTTGATTATAGTAGAAGACTTTGTTGCTAGTATGGAGACCTCTTTAATTAGTGTCTTTTTCAGTGATGAATTTGGGCATGGCTAACTGTATAGGCCTTTGCATCTTTCCTAAGATCTGACCACCTTCATTATTTGAGATGGGAGGCTGCTGTGTATTTGACCTAGTACCCAATTTTGTGAGAATGGGCCACAGTATTGTTAATGACACAAAGGCAATCCAGATATTGGCATACAGAGAAAACCAATTAATAGCAACAACTATGCCATCTTGGCAAAAGCAATAAAATCAGCAAGTATAATAGTGTCAAAGACAAACTGGATATTGACATACCATAAGAATAAATAATGTACCACCCGTAATCATAGAAAAGACCTATAATTATAAATACTAAGACAAACTAAATATTGATGTACAGTAAATGACTGCTAAATGCAACATCTTTATCTTCACTACCTATTGAACAGTATTTGGCAGTGTAGTATAGAGTTAACTATCTAAAGATTAATAAAGCTTGATAGTTATACTAGTAAAGATAGAAGGGGTGAAGAACAAGACAATGAAAGAAGAAAAATTTGAAAAATTGAGTAATGGGAGATGAGGAAGAGAGAAAAGTGATATAGAGAATGTTAGGGAATAAAAAGAAGTTAGTAGAATTAACAGTAACAGAAAAGAACAAACAAGAATAAGAAAAAAGAAAAAGAATAAAATCATGAAAAAAAGAAAAATAAGAGTAAAACTGAAAAAACTAGAAGGAATAAAGAAGGGAAAAAAAACCCCAATCCCAAAAAAACCAATGAACAAAAAAAGATAAAGAAATGAGTTTTTAAAAAAATTCTGTATATTGAACAAGTGTTACTTTTCCAGGATCTGCAGTTTTGGAATCAAGTCATTTTTTTCTCCTCTTAGTTTGACAGCCTATAGGTTTGTGAGTGCACTCCTGTTCCAGACATCACTGTGTCCAATTCAACCTATGCTGTGGCAGCTGTCCAAGCTGAGGTGTGTCTTTGTTCGGGAAATCAATCAGACCTCTGGTCTTTGCTGGTTGTAGGCAGCAGGTGAAGGTTTACATGGCTGGCTGGACTCTGTCCAAACTTTCAGATCCAGCCACTTCTGAAAGCCACACACACTAGGCCTGGTTTCTCACTATGGAGGGTCCTTCCTGCCTTAAGTTTAAACTTCTCAGAGAGTCTGGGTCTAGCCTGCTCCCTGCCTGCAACCATCTCCTGTGGCTGTCTCTCACCCAGTCATTGTGGAAGCATAACATTAGGAGTCATTGTGGGAGCATAACCCTGCAGTGAAGTTGTTTTATAGTTCTTTTCTGTGGCTCAGTCTTAAATAACCCACCCCTTCACAAAATAGTACCTGATTAATCACTCTCTGGCAAAATGGTAGGTGCTGCACTGGAGTCTTCAACCCCATCCTGTTTTTGCAGTTTACAGTAGCTGTGGTCTTTTCTTAGGGCTAGTGCTGCCGCCCCTGTCTGTTGTTTTTCCCTGGAACTTGTGACCCTAGGGGCTACCCTCATGTCTGTGGAAATGAGTTACCCTCCCTGGGAGCTGAGGTGAGTTTCCCAGGCTGCTTTGTCCTTTTTTCCCTCAATATTGTGTTTTAAAATCTTTTTTCTAAGTATATGTGAAAATGCCTTTATATAGGCACTTTTAGAGGAAATATGTACATACATATTTTATAGAGGAAATATATATGTATATGTTTGTTTGAGTTGATTTTCTTGAGGGATAATATACAGTAAACTTCTTCCTTTAAAATTGTCTATTTTTGCCAGGTACAGTGGTGCACACCTGTAATCACAGCACTCTGGAAGACTGAGGCAGGAGGATGGAAAGTTGAAGCCCAGCGAGGGTCACTTAATGCATTAGTGAGACCCTGTCTCAAAATTTAAGAAAGGTCTGAGGCTATAGTTCAGTGTGAAGACCCTGGATTCAGTCCCCAGTGCCTCAAAAAAAAAATGTGGTCTCCCTGGTTTCATTCTCAATCTCTAAAATACCTTCACTCAGCGGCCATTAGCTCTTTTCCTAGACTTTCTCACATCCAACTCTCAGTCGTCCCTCACATCGTAGATCAAACATCACCTTACAGAGACATTTCTTGTCTACCTCTTCCCTTCCTCCCTCTCAGTAATTACAACACTCATTTACTTCTTTACTGGCATTTTAATAACCTACTTTATTTAGGTAGGCATGTACTGTCACCCAAACACTTACCAAATAGGTCAGCTTTGGGTTGAACAGATCCTGTAAGCCAGCCCTGGGCTCAGACTGTCTGTACATTAATCTCTTGCTCAAGCCACACACAGCCCACACAGGTGGGCCTTGTTAACCCACCTTAATCAGGGATCAGAGAGTCTTTCGTTGGGTCACTCAAGCCTCTCCTTGCTGTAATGCATCCTTTGACTATGTGACAGTGACAGCATCAGTGATAAAAACAGCAGTAAGTATCATTTCTCCAAGTTACAGTGTAGCAGGCACTGTGATCAGCAATCTCCAAGGTGATCTGCTGCCGATGTTTGTGATAGTTCTGTGTGACAGGAGCATCTGTTGTGATCTTCATTTTGTAGCTTTGGGACCTGAGAGAGAGAATGAATGTCTTGTCCCAGGCTACAGGAATACTGAGAGTATAGCCAGAATTTGAACCCCAGGCTTCTGACTCTAGACCTGATATTCTTTTTATCAGTACATGTGTGTACTACATACTATAATGTTCATATTCTTTGTGGAAAGTTGGTGCATGTACATAACACATCTTAATTCCTAGTTTTATCCCTTTTCCCTTCCCTCCCTCCACTGCCCCCTATCCCTTAATCCTCTTCCAGTTTTGTGTGTATATAGGTTTGCAGTACATGTTTACATCCATTGTGTGGAGTTGGTAAATGTACATAACACATCCCAATTTTTTCCCATCCCTTATCCTTTCCTTCTCTCTCCTCTCCCCCATCTCTAGATTTCTTCCTCTTTGAGAATGATCTGCCTTCCTACTTTCTATTATATAATCTTTTATTGTCCTCTTTATTTTTACTCTGGGTTTCTTATATAAGAAAAACAATGTGATATTTATGCTTATGTCAGACCTGATACTCTTAATCCTTTGACAAATAAGTTTGAAAATAGCCCTGCCACTGCTCCCAGCCCAGAGGTAGGGGCTTCCGGGCCACCATTCCACCGTCCCACCGCTTCCACCCCAGAGGTAGGGGCTTCTGGGCCACCGATCCATTGCTCCCAGCCCAGAGGTAGTGGCTTCCAGGTCGCCATTCCACTGATCCCAGCCCAGAGATAGGGGCTTCCAGGCGGCTGCTCCACTGCTCCCAACCCAGAGAAAGTGGCTTCTAGGCTGCCATTCCACCACTTCCAGCTCAGAGGAGGTGAGCTGTGCAAGCACCAGCAGCACTGCACCCCCACTGAAATGAGAAGACACGTAAACAAGTCTCAAAACCAAACTTCCAGGTCACCTACAGCAATCTCAAAGGGAAATGAGATGGAACACTCTGGTATTCAACTACCTGGACTCCTGGAACTGGCAAGAAAAGAGGATCTGGAAAAAATGAAATCAGAAATAATTTTTCAGATAACAGCAGAGGTTGTGCTTGTAGTGCAAGGTATGATTAATAAATCTAGAGAGGAGCTCAGGAACATGATGGAATCCCAACATAAGAAACAAATGGAATCCATAAAGCAGATGCAAACAGATTTCCAGGACATGAAAAACTCCACCGAAAGTCTACACAGCAGAATGAGCCAATGTGAGGAC
>NW_004624773.1:677982-696634 GCF_000247695.1 Heterocephalus glaber
AGTGTGAGAAACTGAAAGTGTAAATAAGGACTAAAAGGTATAATAGATAATATGAAATAGGAAGAAAAGGGGCAAAGGGGAAGGGGAAGTGTGAGGGGTATGGGAAAAGAAAGAAAGGAATGGAATTAATATCATAAAATGGAAAAATGGAAACAAAGTCTATGTAAATAGGGAAGGGTGGAGGGGGTAAAGGGAGGGCTGGGAATGGGGAAAAAATGAGAACCAAGATACATCTCGTAAAGGTGCAAGTTCCCAATGAGAAATGTAAATGTATTGTATACCTAAAATGTACCAATAAAAGAATTTAAGGGGCATAAAAAGTTTGAAAATAATGTGTGGTATCTTTTGTGTATTTTTTCAGTTTCATATGCTCAAAAATTAATAAAAAGTAGAGGTCATGTTCTGTGTAGTCAGCCCATTTAAGGCATTTCTGTAAGTTCCATGGACTTTTTAACTTGCCAGCATTAAATCTTAGAAGCCTGGCTGCCAGGGTTCTTATCCACCTCTCCCACACCTCCCTTGTTTGTCTGTCTTTGGGCAGCATGGTTCTCAGGGACCTTCCTAGAAGACCAGATACATTAGGGTAACATTGCACCCAGAGCCACTTCTTCCATGTATTTGTGTTGAACCTCTCCCACCCACATTGGACATTGCTTATTAAAGGGAGAAACTTTGTCTTCTGCCTGTGTATATTTATGTTTATGTTTTTTATGCTGCTTTCACACCACTGTTGATTTTAACTATTTCCTTATTTTTGGATATTCTTTTTTTGTTGTTGTTACTGAGGAGCAAACTCGGGTCCTTGCACTTGCAGGGCAGGAGGCAGAACCACTAAGCTAAATCCCTGGCCCCTGACTATTTCCTTATTTTTAAAGGTTAGAATTCCATCTTATTCAATTTCAATGCAAAGTTAGTTAACTGTATGTCTTGGCTGTTTTATTTTTACATTCTTTCAGAAGTATGTTCACAGCCGTAAAAATAGATTCTTTCTAATCATATAGGTTTTCCCTTACTGAGCTTTAGGTGAAAAGTAAACGTATTATAAAACAATATGATGAGATGATATCCTGTAGGAATGTTTTCCATTGTCTTCCTATACAGTTGCTAGGGAATTGTTAAGAATAGTGCCGGATCTACATAGTGCAACTTCTAGTGACAGGGTGTTAGAACATTACATAGCACTAACTATATAACAAATGCAAACTTTAAGATACAACATTTGAAGCAAAATGAAAATAAAATGAATTTGGTTGTGTAAAGCCACAACATTACGCTGCTGCTTTTCTCTGATGAAATCATAGCTTTGTAATAGTAGTGAAGACCATAGATTATCATTTCACTTGTAGTTAAATGTGTAAAACAGTTATGTATATGATTCTCTTATATTTAATAAATATTTTTAAATGTACAGTACTATATAAAGATTATGTTTTCAGGTTAAAGAGCAAATAGCTTGTTTTTTAAAATTTTAATAATAGTTAAGTATCTACTACAGCCACACAAATTTGCCCCATACTTTGAGTAGTATAAACAGAAGAGTTAGAAGATGTTTAGTGCTCATGATAACCACATACTCCATTTCATGCAACTGGTAGACTGTGGAGTCTGCAAGAGCATATTTGCTCAGCGTATCCATTTCAGTACAGGCATATTAAAGATAGAAAAGAGAATAATAGAGTAAACATGTGAGTGTACCTATATGTATATACTTTATACAAACTAACTTGCTACCAGAAATTAAATATAATGTGTCATTATGGAAGAATACTATCTGAAAATAAGAATAAAGTACTTCTATTTCCAGATTACTAGTCAAATCAATGAAAGTTGCTGATTAAGATTTTAGCAAGGCGGGATGTGTGGTGCAGAAATAGGGTGCTTATCTAGCTTGTATGAGGCCCTGGGGTCAATCTGTAGCACTGCAAACAAAGAAAAAGAAGACAAGGAAAATAATTTTTTATTAAAATGAAGCAAGCACCATTTTTTTTTCTTTTTGGGTGCTGGAGTATGAAGAAACAGGAATCTTTGAACAAGTCAAAAAGTAAGCAAATTTTAATTCTTAATTTACATCTTAGAAAATATGAGACACTTTATGGAAAAAGAATTAGAATTCTTCAGCATCTTTTCATTCATATTATCAAAGTAATATGCAGCTTTTTTTATTTCTAGGTTATTGAGAAATCCATATAAGGAGTGTATTAATTAGAAAAAGTATGTCATTCTTCCACCTTTTCACTGAGATTCATAGAGTAAACGAATGTTTTTTAAATGCTTTTGTTTTATAGTTGAGCCAACACAGATGGTGGGGAGAAGAAACAGACATGAAACTTGCATGTAGTGATACATTAGTTTGTGTGCTTTAGTCCCAGCTACTCAAGAGGGTGAGGCAGGAGGATCCATTGAGTCCAGGAGTTGGGGGTCAGTGTGAGGAACATAGAAAGACTTTGTATCTTTAAGAACAAATCATGGCAAAGCCAAAGAGGGGGACTGAAAATGTAGCTCAGTGGTAGAGTACATGCTTAACATTACTGTGTTTGATCCCCAGAACCACAAAGAAAATGAGGGAGGGAAGCAAGAAAGGAAGAAGTGAAAGCATGGGAGGAGAGAGAATGAAAATGAATATCATGTACTGTAAGGGTCTGAGAGCACACATGGGAAGGGCATGGCTGCTGGAAGCCTGGGTTCCTCTCTGAGCTCCTCAATCAGAGCTGTGCAGCTAGTTGCCAGGAATCCTGCTGCAGTTACTCATGGAGCCAGGGTCTTAACAACACTCAATATATTCCTTCAGTGAGGTTTCTCCATGCCTTATGCGTCCATGGCCTCCATACAGAGGGTTGGGGGTCTTTTGCAAAAATAAACTCAAAAGAAAACAACAACAAAAAGGAAATGAGGTGCGGGCCAAGCCTGAAGATGGTCCTTCACCTAATCCCTACTTCCTTTCTCCTCCAAGATTAGTCTGACTAAGATTGTAGATCCTGGATGGCACAGCCCCAGGAGACAGTTACATTATGTATCCTTATTCCTTTTCTGTGCATGTCCCTATCACAATATAATCAGGTTCAGCCTAGGCCATGTGGTACTAGTTTCCCCACCTTCCTACACTGTAAGTAAAGAGTGCACTGGACGGGCTGGGGATTTAGCTCAGTGGTTTCGCTGCCTGCTGCGCAAGCGCAAGGACCCAAGTTCAATCCCCGGTACCAAAAACAAAATAGAGTGCACTGGACACCAGGTTGCCATTAGCTTATCAGGTTCCACCCGGTCCCAGCTATGAAGCGTAATTTTGCCTTTTTTCCTATTATTCTTCAATTTTTTGTCATCTCCCACCACTCTCCCTGGTTTTGGACCCTACGCTGTCAAGGTCTTGGCAAAAATGCACATCAGAATTTCTCTTTTGCCTTCTTTTAGGTATTTTTCCTCCTATAAATACAATCCATGATGATAAAATGATTGCTGTGTGAGTCACACGGACTTTTTCTGGCTGAGTCAAAGTGTGAGAAAAGAGACTTTTTCCCCCTTTAGTTTGATCAGATTATTGTACATATTAAGAGCCAGGCACTACGGCACATACCTATAATCTTAGTACTTAGGGAAGCTGAGACAGGAGGATCTCAAATTCAGTCTTTCCGGGCCAAATTAGTGAAACCATGCCTCAAAATAGGAACATAAAGGGAGACTGGGGATGTAGCTCAGTGGTAGAGCACCCTAGGTTCAATCCCAAGTATAGCCAAAAAATATCGATGATACATAGATACAGATATATGCACTTTTTAAAATGTCTGCTGTCTTGGTTCCTTTGGAAGTCTTAAGACCCTGCCAGTATTTGATTTCAGGGGATCCACCTGTACATTTACATACATGTAACTTCCTTTTTTAAAAATGGGAAGAGGGAAATGTTAGCTTTATCTTTATTTGTTCTTTAGACTTGTTTACTGGTTCTTTCCAAACAGTCTGGGTGCTTCAGGATATTTGGTTCACATATGCGATGTGTCATGTATGTGCTTCCTCTTGCCTTGCTCTGCCACACAGGCTTTGCCGGTAGATTACAGCCAGCACACTGTTGAGCCCACAGTAATTCTTGGCTTCTCAGCACAGCTCACTAGAACGCCACATCCAGTCCAGATCAAGTTAAGCCACTGTATGGAACCTATTTGGCATCCCTGATTTATATGGTTCTCTACTGACCTGAGAATATAAATTTGGGATTAGAATAGTTGGCCACATCATGTTTTTCTGTTTTTTACACCAGGGTAAATTATCAAGCCCTACTTAACACTGTAGTTATTGATGTTAGTAACGAACATTTGCCTGCCTTCTTTGTGTAAGGAACTGTGCAGGGCCCAGTGAGCTCTAAAGATGAAGGGTGACGAAAGCAGGTGGCCCCTTCTTTACCTATATTTTTCTGGTGCTGTGGAGGATGGAGGCTGGCTTGTCAGTGTATCTGCTTCCACATAGAGGGGCTTTTCAGAGCAAGTCCTTCGAGTTGTCATTTTAACTATTTTTGATAAACATCTTGTGTGTTCCTCTGTATGTGTGTGTTTGTGTGATACTAGGGATTGAACCTAGGAGTGCTGTACCACTGAGCTACATCCTCAGTTCTATCTTTATTTTTTATTTTAAAACAGGGTCTTGTTAAGTTACCCAGGTATGTGACCTGTGATCCTCTTGCCTCGTCTTCCGGAATGCTAAGAGTACAGGTGTATGCTACCATGCCTGACTGATAAACATCTTTTTAAAAAGTTTTAATTAACACATAATAATTGGACATATTTATGGGTACAGTGTGATGTTTTGATACTAGTATACATTGTATAAATGATTGGGATAATTAGAATATTCATTGCCTGAAACATTTATCATTTTGTGATGATAAACTCTTCTAGCTTTCATTTTTAATAAAAAATCTTGAAAGCTTACTATGTACTTAAATATAGCAAGACAAGTGTTCATTGGTAGATAAAAGTATTAAAAATAATCAAAACTGTTTTTGTTGACCTATAAGATCATGAGCATCATTTATGATAATTTGTCTTATTGTTATTATTACTCAGATATTGAGATGATATTAAATGAGTGGGGCTGTTTTTCCCAAAAATTAAAAAAACTTGCAGATGCAGAAAGCTCAGAGAACCCTAGTCAGAATAATACCTTCCAAAAACCTAGCCACACATACCAAATAAAAAAAAAACAACTATAAAACTTAATTTACTAAAGACACCTTGCGTTGTAGCCTATTTTGCTTTTCCTCAAGAACAGTAAATATCTTTTCCTATTCAAGACTTCTTGTAAATTCCTATCTTTACCACCTCATTTATCTATCTACAGTGCATTGATCTAAATATCTCAGCCAGGCAGAATACTGTACAATATCACTGAAAACAAAATCCAGATCAACCAAAGTTGATGCTACTTACACGTAACCAAAATCAGCCTGTGTACTCTGATTCCTAATTAGCAGTTAGGTGTATCCAGTTTTAATTATGAAAACTACCTGTGTGTGAGACATCCATGTTTGCCTTCTTGGCCACTTGATTATATCTCTAGAGCCCTGGTGTAATAGCATTGAAAGCCTCATTGTAATTCCTAATTATGTTTTATATACTTTTCAGTTTCAGAACTTAGTTTTAGAAATTTCTCCTAAGCATATTAGTGTATGATATTTCACAGATGGTTCATCTGATTGAGTAAAAATTACAGCCTGTTTTAGTATTATTAGTTGTTAAAGTATATGTGCAAAAGCTACACAGTAGCTTGATCAGTGGCAGGATAGGAACATATGCATGAAAGTTCTTGGCTGCTGGCTCCACTCAGTGTTACAAAATGCTGGTGGAAGACTCAGAGGCAAGACCCACCCAGGGAGATACCAGGAGCAAACCTACACTTGAAAACCTCAGCATTGTCTTTTCCATTGTCTTAGTCATCTGATGTGACTCATTTAGAATTGAGTAGGTGATTTTGTACCCAATTTATCATTGCAATAGAAAAAGCCTGTAGCAAAATTTTATAATATTGTGAGGCTGAAAGCCACATGAGTACTTTAAATAGATCAGGCGAAGAAGGACCAAATTGTAAATTTTCCTGCATCGGAGCCAGATCACTAAGTTTTGTTTTGTTGTTCATAAGACGATAGTGTTCATTCAGGTGAGTCTTTTGAAGGGAAGAGCAAAACCATCTCTTCCCACCATACTTTGATAGCAGACACCTCCCCAAGCATGGGCTCCAAACCCTCTGCCCTGTGAATACCAGCATTGAGATCTTTTGGGGGGCAGATTCCCTTGTGTGATCACCTTCAGCAAAGAGTGAATAATTGGGAAATTGGAACAACCTAGTAATTTCTGTAGTGATACCATTGAGCATCCACTGGATAAAGAAATCCCATTAATTAAAAAAGACAGGTTGAAGTTTAAAAGTTGTGTGCCTTTAAATAGTAGCTACTATGGTGAAATTCAGTTAAGGTCTACTTAGTATTTCAGTTTCCTGCTTTGATTGCTTATTGTGGAAGCTGGCTGAAGGGGATGTCAACTCTACAATTTTTATAACTCTTCTGTATATCTAACATTATTTTGGGATAATTTTTTGTATAAGCTATCGGAAATATTTTCTCATCTCCTTATGTTAAGGAAGCTTTAACTTGAGAAGAACTGCAGGAGGGAAATTAAGAACACTTGTTTCTGATTACCAGTCTTATTGCTCAAACTTGACATTTCTTTTTGATGTAAATAAATGTCCACAAATGCATCTGAAAATTTCATTTTTATTGAAAAGAAAGTTGAATTGGGGTAAGTAAGCAAACACCAGGGAAAGTATGTCCCCCTACCCTTTTTTCTGTTCTTGTTTTCATTTTGGAACAGAACTCTACGTTGGGAGTCAAGATTCTTAACACTGGTTCATCTCATTTGGGGCCCTTTCTGTCCCTACCAGACCTCCCTCATGATTATTAGATCTTGATGACAAATATGAACTTAGGTTGAGAAATTATGACTGTTAAAAAAATCGTTGATACTTGCACAGATCCTTAAGCAAAGGTCCTTCTATAAACTGACGTTATTTAAACAACTTTATTGACATCAAAATACTCCATTGACATGAAAATATTTTCTTTAATAGTTTGCATATTGTAATGTAGCTCCACCAGCATTGAGCTGTGAATGGCAGTCAGGAATCTGCTAAGATTGTGTATGTACTCTTCTCCTATTTATCTCCTCTGTATACCTGGCTTTGTGGGGAGCCTCAGCTTCCCTCATTCATTGTGTGAACTTGAGCAGGTTGTTTAGCATCTCTTAGCACTTGCCCCTCACCTGTTCCTGTGAAAAATAATATTTTCAAAATTAAATGAGAAATATATATTCATTCCTCAATATAATACCCAGAACATGATATTCGATAAATGTTAACTGACATTGTCCATAGTAATTGTTTATGCTGGAGGATACACTGTATTTTTGTTCTACTTTCCAGTCTAATCTTAAATGATTTAAATATCATAATCAGTACTCTTTAGTCTTCTTGTGAGTAACTTCTTCTGACTTTCCAATCAGTATTTTTTAATCAGTCCACCTGCCCTTCAAATACATGAGAAAATTTGTAATTTCAAAGTATTTCCCTAATTTGTAAATAGTACATGTTACCAGTCAGGTTCCTATTGTTGCTTTATGAGTTTAAAATTGCTCCCAAATGAATTATTTATAAATAACACTCTTTAGATTGGTTTCAATATTACTTTTTCAGAGTTTTGTATTCAGAAAATTTTTTACTTAAAAAAAAATCTCAAAATCATATTATGAAAGTTGTTTAGAATAGTGACACCGTATGTTCACTGACTTGGATATTTTACTGTCATTCCAGTAGAAACTGTGATCTGTGTGTGGAAGTGTTTGTTTGTTTGTTTGTTTTGAGACAGGGTCTTGCCATGTAGTTCAAGCTGGACTTGAGTTCACTATGTACCCCAGGCTGGTCTCGGACTCATGGCAATCATCCTGCCTCAGCGTCCTGAGTGCTGGTGAAAGTATGGTGAAATGCCACCATGTCTGCTGCCAAGACAGCTATACCCTGCCAGTGGAAACCAAGTGTTTGTACACTGCACTCCAGATCTTCTCCTGCATGTCCCTGTTCTGCCAGCTCACTGTATAAGCCTTAGCAAGATACTTAGCGTCTCTGAGCCTCCATTTCCTTGTCTATAAAACGACAAAATGATAAAGAGCACACATATCTCACAAGATTGTGGTGAGGATTCCATGAGTTAATATATGTAAAGTATTTTGTGCCCCAAACACAGTAAGTTCAACAGAAGTACATATTGCGGTTGCTTTTATAATCATTACTTGTATCATGCTTTGAGTTTGTCACTCAAGTTTGTCATTTGACTTTAAATGTTTTGGTTGCTCTAGAGATTTTTTTTGTTAAGTTTTTTTGAGGTATTTATTAATATCTGCTCCTAATACATGATGATTTCTTTGTATGTCTTAGACTAGTTCTGGACAGAGCCATTATGCTTCTCCATGGAGACTATATTTTTAAATTGTCTTCAGCCATCTGAGTCTATTTAGATGATGTGTTTTTCCCTAGCAACCACGTCTTCCTTCTCTCTGGATGAGAGCATGCATTTCTCTGCCACTTCCTTCTGCCTTTTGTGTCACCTCCTTCTGCCCCTCTGTATGTCCCTTACTTATTAGACCTTGTAACTGTTAATGTTTTTCTATGAAACAAAACATTTAAAAAATATTTTTTTGCCTTGAGTCTGCAGTCCTCAGGAACTGTTTGCTGAGTTTATGAATCACAGGGGATCTTTGAGTCCTCCCTCTTGTGTGCCATGTCATTCACATCTTGTTACTTGCTCTTTACTGTTCCTTATAAACTCAGTATTACTACTGGTATCTTAAGCCTGTTTGGAGTGAACTCCTCTTTGAAAGACATCAAGAGATTAACAGAAGATGACCTACACTCATCAGTAACAGCCTAGACTTCCATTCCTCTCCTAAGCTCGTGAGGAAGGAGTAATGTTAAAACTGACATTCCAGCTGGGGATAAAGCTCAGTGCTGGACTGCATGTGCAAGGTCTTGGGTTCCACCCCCAGCACTAAAGAAAAATCAGGAAAACTGGAATTAGCTTGATGAAATACTTCGTTACTTTAAAAGTAAAAAAGAAGTTATTCTACTATTTTCTTATTCTTTTTTTATATTTATTGAGTTTAATGGTATATTTTAGGTATGCATTATGATCACATTCATCATTGGGAATTTGTACCTTTACATGATATAGCTTGGTTCTTATTTTTTCCCCATTTCCCTTGCCCTCCCTTCAACCCCTCCACCCTCCCTATTTACATATGCTTTGTTTCCTTTTTTCATTTTTTTCTTTCTCTTCTTTCCTTTACTCTGACCCCCCTCCCTAGTTCCCCTTCCCCTTTGCATTTCCTTCCTATTTCATGATATCTACTAAACATTTTGGTCCTCATTTACACTTTCAGTTTCTCCCATTTTCTTATT
Organism: Heterocephalus glaber; assembly: GCF_000247695.1. The sequence goes on from NW_004624773.1 coordinate 687,466, forward strand.
CTATCTCTAGTGCTTGTAATTGCTCTGGAGAAAATGTTTTCTATAAAAGTGGATTTATTTGTAAATGTTAGAACATTTACTGAAAATATACCAAACACTACATTTAATAATAGCACTGACCGTCCATCCATCCATCCATCCACCCATCCACCCACATACACACACACTCTGTACGTGCATGTGGTATTAGGGTTGAACGTAGGGACTTCACACGGAGGTACGTCCCCAGGCCCCTTCCCACTTGTTATTTTGTTAGGCTCTTAGTAAATTGCCCAGGCTGGCAGGGCTTGAATTTATAACACTCCTGCCTCAGCCTCCCAGAGTGGTGGGATTATAGGCCTGCACCACCATGTCTGTCTTTGGAAACCTGTTTGTAAAACACTTTTTAAAGCATACCTGCCTTCACAAGCAGAGTTATAAGACTCTATCTGATGGCTACACTTTTAGTCCAGTAAATTTAGTAAATTCACTTTCAGACAGTTACTCATTAATTAGTGTGGATAAAAAGAAATTAGAGACACTACACATTATCATATATCTAATTTATTAAATAGCATAAAAAGCTGCTAAAACTGGCAAAGTAAACAGGGCCATGTGTGTCTTAACTCATTTTTTAGGACATCTTCCCCATTTCTGTAGTAACCCCCTCAGCTTTCTAGACATGGTTGTTAGTGGGGAAATAGAGTAAGAAATTAGTGCTTGCTGGGGATCTTCCCCAAAGAATTAAAAGAATCATACCACAGTGATATATGTGCACCCATGTTCATAGCAGCACAGTTTGTGATACCTAAAACTTGGAAACAGCCCAAATGCCCATCAACTAGAGACTGGATCAAGAAAATGTGGTTTTTTTATAAAATGGAGTACTACTCAGCCATAAAAAATGAGAAATTAGAGACATTTATAGCTAAGTGGATGCACATTGAGGCAATACTCTTAAGTGAAATAAATAGGACACACATGTATAAATACTGAATAGTTTCTCTGGTGTGAGAAACTGAAAGTGTAAATAAGGACTAAATGTATAATAGGTAATGTGAAATAGGAAGAAAAGGGACAAAGGGGAAGGAAGTGAGAGGGCTAGGGGAAAGGATAGAAGGGAATGGGATTAATATGAGAAAATGGAAAAATAGGAACAAAACCTTTGTAAATAGGGAGGACTGGAGTGTTTGAAGGGAGGGCTGTGCAAGGGTGAAAAATAAGAACCAAGAGAGACTATGTAAAGGTGCAGATTTCCAATGATGAATGTCATTATATTGTATATCTAAAATGTACCAATGGTTAGAATGAATAATCGATAATGCAAAATAGGAAGAAAAGGTCCAAAGGGGTAGGGGTAGTGGGAGGGGCAGAGGAAAGGAAAGAAGGGAAAGGAAAAATGCTGAGAAATGGAAAAAATGGAAATAAAGTCTTTGTAAATAGGGAAGGGTGGAGAGGGTGAAGGGAGGGCTGGGAATAGGGAAAAAATAAGAACCAAGATGCATTATGTAAAGGTACAATTCCCAATGAGAAATGTAATTGTGTTGTATACCTACAATGTACCAATAAAAGAATTTAATAAAAAAAAAATTAGTGCTAACTTCGCTGCTCTTTTTTTCAGTTGTGTATTTGATCATCCCCAAAAGTGTCACACCACTTTAAGTAGGTCATTGTACTATTCTAACCGTTTAATATAGTCAAGAAGGTTTTTGCTAATATTTTTATTATTATTGCAGTGCCACTTATTAGACTAAAGGTCTTATCTAGTGTACTTAGGCAAGAAATAAGATATCATAATTAGAAAGGAAGAAGTAAAAACTGTCCATGTTGACAGGTGATCATCGACTTAGAAAATTCATGGACTACAAAATGCTACGAGTGCTAAGTTTAGCAATTGAATTCACCAAATTGTAGAATATGAGATCATTATTCAAAAATCATTTGTGTTGATGACCACTTTCTACATATTAACCAAGAACAGTCAGAAATTGAAATTTTTAAAAAAAATACCATTTACAATAGCATCAAACATATGAAATACTTGGGGAAAAATGTAAAAAACCATTGTAAAACCTGTATCCTGAAAACTTCCAAACTGGGAGAAATTAAAGGAGGCCCAAGTAAATAGATATATCATATTTTTAGTTAAAAACTAATAATGCCTGCATTCTCCCTAAATGATCTATAGATTCAATGTGATCTCAAACTCCCAAAAGGCTATTTGTAGAAATTAGTAGTCTGATTCTAAGAATTCATATAGACATGGAAAGAACCTTGAATAGTCAGAAAAAATTTAGTAAACAAAAAACTGTCTGGTTCCAAAATTTACTAAATGCTACAGTAGTCAAGAAAGGAGAGAATTGGCATCAAGATAGATCTATAGATTAGAACAGAATAGAGTTGAGGTAAAAATCCACACACGTAGGGACGATTAGTTTTAGTTTTTGACAAAAGTGAAAAAACTGATTCTAAGGCCATGTATCTCTTAATTGATTGGAGAAAGGATCATTTTTTCCAGTTTCTGGAACAATCAAACATCCATATATAAGAACAAAAGAACCCCAGCCCATACTTGGCGTTTATATAAAAATTAACCCAAAGAGGATGATAGTTATAAAAATAAAGCCTAAGAACCTAAGATTTCTGAACGCATAGGAGAAAAATCTTTGTGACCTTAGGTTAAGCAAAGAAGATTATTTAGATGTGTCACCAGAAGCCAGATCCATAAATAACAACTTGGACTTTATCAAAATTAAAATATTTTATTCTTTGAAAGGCAATGGTAAGAGAACAAAAAGATAAATCACAGTCTGGGAGAAGATATTTGCACAAATGACTTATATCCAGAATATATTAAGAACTGCAAAAACATAGTAATTTAGATAATACACAACCCAATAAAAATGTGCAAAACACTCGAATAGACACTAAAGAAGATGCAGAGAGTCAGGTGCACTTGCACATGCCTATAATCCCAGCTTGTTGGCAAGCTGAAGCAAGAAGGATTGTAAATTCAAGCCTAGCCTGTGCAAGTTAGCAAATAGGTACCTGAAAAGAAGCTCAACATCTTGTCATTAGGGAAATATGAATTAAAGCCACAGTGAAATACTATTACATGTCTATTATATGGTGGTACCTCAGTTCATCAACTGAACTCCATGACTCTGATCGCAAATGGAATTGGACAAAAACCAAATCAAATTTCCCCATAAGGTCAATATTGAATCTAACCATTAAATTTGATTCAGTTCTCATTCAACTCAGTTTGCTAGAAAGAATTATGTTCGTGAACCGAGGTACTACTGTAATGGTAAAAAATGTTAAATGCCAACAATACCAAATGTTGGGAAATATGCAGAAAACTAGAGCTCGTAGAAGTATATAGTGTTACAACCACTTTGGAAAATAGTTTGGCAGTTGTTTAAAAGGTATCTGATCATGTGATCTAGCTACTTCACCCCTAGGTACATAATGTTATTGTCACTTTGTAATAACTCCAAACTGGAAAAATTCCAAATGTCCATCAACAGGTCAGTAAACTTATGATACACTATGAACTGTTGATATCTGCAGTGACATGAATAAAACACAAAATAATTCTGGATGGAGCTAGATTTTTTAAATGTGTAATTATATGTCAAAAAAATTCTTGAAGAGGCAAACTACGCTATAGTGTCCTAGTTACTTTCTCATTGCTGGAACCAAATACCTGACACCCACAAGTTAAAGGAGGAAAGGTTTATTTTAGCTTACAGTTTGTAAAGGTTTCAGTCCATAGTCAGCTGGCACCAAGGGAAGGTGGCATGGCAGAGGAGAACCAGTCCATGTCAGGGCAGGCAGAAAGTAGCGTGCCTGCCTTCTTTTCCTTTTTATTTCATCCAGGCTGCAAGCCTACTGGTTGATGCTACCCATACCCAAAGTGGGTCTTCCCTCTTCAGTAAGTCCATCATACACACCCAGAACTATGCTAAACCAATTAGTGGACTAGTCCAGTATCACACACCATAATCTGCTCACTCCCAACAGCCCCACCTATGGACACATGAGGCTTTGGAGGGGCATCTAGATATAAGCCATAATATATACTGACAGATCAGATTGTTTAGGAGTATGAGGAAGGGCAGCAAAGAAGGGCTCTGTTGGAATACACAACTTTAGAGTCGTGGATAATATTGCTATCTTAATTATAGCAATGATTTTGTGTGTTTGAAAATGTGTCACTTTACACTTGTGTTTTTGAAAATATCAGATTGCATACTTTATGTAGTTCCTTTGTTGATAATTATCTCCGGCAAAGCAAAGGAAAATAGCATGCAAAACTCTGGTCGTAGAAAGCCTAGATAAAACAAAAACAGACAAAAGCCTAGGTAAAAGTAGATAACACCAGGACCCAACTCTTAGTGTTACTTACTGTGAAGACTGACTCTAAAATATGATTAGAGATTAGATCAGTGCCTGACTTAAGTGTTGTTCAACATTTTTATACTAGATTTTAAACTCTTGGTAAACAAGACACCATTTCTTTGCCATAATTTTGCCCAGTTTGAACTTGGCCATGGGTAGTTGTGTAATCCTTAACTTCCATATTACATGAACAGTACCAAAAATGTTTTGAGAAATTTTAAATTAACATTCAGGTAACAGAATTAGCATCCTTCAGACATGCAGTTTGGGTACGGATTTTTAAAAGAATTGAGGGATTTGACATACACTATTCTGGACTGTGTGAATTCTGTATATTTAGAATTATATGGGAAATTAAGATATTTCATTGTCTTAAAGAGGTTATCTTTATTTTAATCTGTGTCTGTATGAAATATTCCCTGAAAATTTCCTTTGAGCACTCCAGTGTTACTGTTGCCCTCATTTTTTAAAACATTTTAGAATGTAGTGAAGTCCTTGGGAAAATCACTTATGTCATCAGTGAAAAATGCCACCAAAATAGCTTCTCACTTAAGTTCCCATCCCCAGAGCTAGCCCACAGGAGGTTCTGATAAATTCAAAGATTTAATAATGCATATTTTTCTTTCTCTTTACACACAGGCCCTCTGGTCCTGGCGGCAGGATCATGCGGTGGATTCTTGGCAGTCAGCAGTGTGTGGAGCTTTTGCAGGTGCAAAGGATTATATTATACTGGGAAAGACTGGGGGGGTGGGTAGATGTGAAAATATTAACTATGCATAAACAACATTCTTTAGAAATTCCAGATTGTTTAGATGGAGGGCTTCACTAGCTATTTAAAAAACTGTCTTAGAAAAAAAAAATACTAAAAAGGTGTCTGCTTGAAAGACAACCAATTTGTTTTTGACAAATTTTTCCTTTTCCTTTTTATCTTTATTAAAACCTTCACTCAGGCCCTGGGATTATCTTACAGATGATTTATAAAGTCCTCCATGAGCTGAGGCTGGCTGAGTACAGGGCCCAGGCGTGCAGCTGTCCACTTGGAGCAGTGCTTCAGGCTTTAAGTGATTTCTGCAGAAAGCAATGATTCACTGGCTGGGTGACATGTTTGACAGTGCTGTAGATTAACTAGTATTGGGAGAGCAGAGGGCACTCCAGAACTTATAGAAGGCTAAACTGCTGCGTAGAAAATAGGGCCGAACAAACACCTGGGCATTTCTGTGACATTAAAGAGCAAAGTGACAATATGCAATATTGTGTTGTCTATCACTAAGTTGTATGAATTTTCCAATGAGGTTTTAATAAGAACTCATATCTTTAAAGAGTTTAATAAGTGATACAGTTAAAAGCCTAAGAGAAAAATATATTTTATCATTACAAATAGTTAAATTAAAATTATTGCTGCAATGAAGTGAAGTCAAAATCTTCCAGAAAATTGTGAACTGTTTAGATGCAAAGCTGGTGAACTGAAAGGCAGGTCAGTTTAAGGTGTCAACTTTATTGGAAAATAATTATTTTCCAGTTGCTTAATGGTTGGTGGATTGGATTTTTTTGTTGTTGTAGTGAGTAGAAAAACAAAACATACATTTCATGTGATTCTTTATTAATGAACCCATTTGACTTGTGGAAATGATCATCACAAATATTCCTCTTGCTTCTAAATGCGACATCAACTCCGATTGATTATGATGGGAAATTATTTCCACATGACACTAGATGTGTTAAAGGAGTAGGTGGTTTCCATTCATCTTCAGAGGTCAGGAGTCCTCATTACCCAGCTCCTAAGTGAATTAATTGTGCAGTTTTATTGACTCCCTCCTGTGCCCTGGAGACAAACTAAGCATTATGGAAATTTAGTCATCCCAGATAAGGAAAGTGTCTCTCTGTCTCTGTGCCTCTCTCTCTCTCTCTCTCTCTCTCTCCCTCTCCCTCTCTCTCTTTTGTTTTTACAGTACTGGAGATTGAACCTAGGGCCTTGTGTGTGCTAGGCAAGCGGTCTTCCACAGAGGTATATCCCCAGTCCTTTCTCATTTTTTATTTTGACACAGGGTTTCCCTAAATTCCCTAGGCTGGCCTTGAACTTGTGATCCTCCTGCCTTGACCTCCAAAGTAAGCTGGATTGCCAGTTGTGTGTCCCACACCCACCTATCTCCACTTCTTAAGATTAACAATGCTTTAAAACTTCCATGTGTTGAAATAAGAAGTAAAAATATTCTGTGGTCATATTCCTTAAATAGCTAATTCAAAGATTTGCTTGCAGAATCATCAGTAGTACACACTGAGGACCTTGGTATTCATTATATTGTCTAATTTTTTTTCCTGAATAAACTCTGTATTAAGCACTTAACACTTGTTATGGGAGGGAGGAAAGAGTCTTGCTGTCAGACACGGGCTGTGTGGTAGGCAGTGTTGTCCACACCTCTTGGTGCAGGTGGCTCAGTGGAGGGGTGTGCAGCATGGCCTGTGTTCTAGAGGGACCCAGGATACTCCCTGTGAGTGGGGAGGAGGGCACCTGAGCCTCACAGCTACACAGCCTGGTCTCTCTGACAGTCAAGGTGAGCAAGTTGCTAGTCTGTCCCCAACTCAGGAAGGAGACTTTGGGGCTAAGCACTAGTCAGTTTGCTTGTGATATATGTAGAAACAGCCATCCCTGCCTAAAGAATGACTTCAGGAATTGTGTTAGTATTTTGTAATTTATAAAACTGAACAGGTGTAAAGACTTGTTCTTTCAATAAAAACAAGCAACCCACCCAGGTGTGGTAGCACACACCTGCAATTCCAGCACTCTGGGAGGCTGAGACAGGAGGATTTCAAGTTTGAGGCCAGCCTAGACAATTTAGCAACTTAGCAAGACTTTGTGTCAGAAGGCAGGTTCAGGGGATGTAACCCAGTGTGAAGGCCCTGGGATCAATCCCCAATACCACAAAACTAAACAAACAAGGAATAAAATTTTAAAAGGGTTGGAGATATATCTCAGGGCATAAGTCTTGGATTCAACCCCTAGCATCACACACACACACACACACACACACACACACACACACACACACACACACGCGCGCGCATGCACGGTAAGAAGAAAGAGAAAAGAAAATCCATATTGTGCAAAGCTGACACTGTCTGAGCCCTGGCTGCAGCTCTGTTTCACACAGTGGGAAGACCTGAAGCCTGGCAGCCACTCTGGCAGCCCCTGCAGGTGCCACATGGGGCCATCCAGTCAGTGACTACACTTGTCCTTGAACCCGAAACTGGCTTTCTCGCCATCTTCCAGGTTTGAGCTGGCCAACTCACTGCCAGTGAACTGCTCCCTGTGCTGTCCCTGGCACAACTCCTTGCCCAGGCTGGTTTATAAACTACTTGACAGAGATTTTCAAAAATGTCTTTTGAGATTGAAGGTGTTGATGGCTTGTCATGCTCAGAAATTCCTGGCTTCTGATCAGGGGTCAAGCTAGTTAAAAAAAAAAGACTGCCACTTTTTTTCACTTAAAGTTAGTTTCTAAACATAAAACCATAATGATGTCTGGGTAATTATAACATTTACTACTATAGTTTTATTTGATATGCTGTTATTTTTGATAAATTTTTCATAATGAATACTTTCTGTTATCTAACAGAGAGGAGGTGGGGGAGAGAAATATCTCAATCTCTCTGTGGGCTTGAAATTCTAGAATAGGATGAAAGATTATTTGGGTAACAAATGAGAAGGCCTGACACAGAAAACCATATTGTGGACATTTTGAACGTTGTGGCACATTCTGGAGATCATACGGGAGGCGTTCAGAGAGGTCCTCTTGTTCCTCCCTGAGAGATTGGAGGAAAGAAGAGCCTGGGGGAGCAGTGAATGAGTGGGGCTCCCCACTGCAGCCCCTCCGCATTCTCAGCTGCTCACTTGAGGTGACAGCTCCTGACCTAATGTAGAAAGGTGGCTCCTTTGTCTAAGAGAGGGTTAAGATTGCACTTGCTCCCCAAGGAGGTGTGAGAGATCATTTGATTGTGAAAGTCTAGTTTCCCCTGGATGTGGCCCTTGAAAGGAGGCAGCTTAACATTTCAAAACACCCACCACTGGGAGGGAAACCTGAGGTGTTTCACATGTGATGTGAATGAGAGAGCAGCCTGTCTTTGCTGCACCAGGTACTTTGTTCCTGTCATTTATTTATTTTTTACCAGTAACTTACAGTTCCTTTAAATAAAACATAGACTATAGCAACATTTTAGCTGAAAACCCAGTGCCCACTCTCTCTCCATTCTGTTATTTTCACAAGTCTTTACTGCAGCCTTCTCAAACATTGCAAGGGCTGAATTAGGGAATCTGACATTTGAAGAACTTCAAATTGATGTATTATTACGTAGAGCAGTTTCTAACATGCTATTAAAATTAGGGCCTCTCAGTGCATAGTTGTTTCTCTGTTTAACTTTTCTAGACAGGGATTCAGCTCAGTGGTTCCACTGCCTGCCTCGCAAGCACAAGGTCCCGAGTTCAATCCCCAGTACCAAAAAAACCCACTTTTCTTCATATTACTTCAGTGAAACCTAAGAGAACATTGGCAGGCATCCACAGCAAAGGGAAGGTAAACCTTTGGCAGTGGTCAGAATAAGTATCTAAATTTATTTAATGTTCCTCTCAACTTTTAGGTCATTTTTTTTTTGTTAAATTCTTTTATTGGTACATTGTAGGTATACAACACAATAACATTTCTCATTGGGAATTGTACCTTTACATGATGCATCTTGGTTCTTATTTTTTCCCCATTCCCAGCCCTCCCTTCACCCCCTCCACGCTTCCCTATTT
>NW_004624773.1:701934-763268 GCF_000247695.1 Heterocephalus glaber
CAGGTGGTTGAGTATCAGAGTGTTCCATCTCATTTCCCTTTGGGATTGCTGTAGGTGATCTGGAAGTCTGGTTTTGAGACTTATTTACGTGTTTTCTCATTTCGACTGGATGGCAGGAGGGTACTGTTGGCGCCCACGCAGATCACCTCCTCTGAGCTGGGAGTTGTGGGACAGGCGCTGGGAGCTGTGGTAGCGATGGTGGCCCGGAAGCCCCTTCCTCTGGGCCAGGAGCGGCAGGACAGAAGGCTGGCCAAAAGCCCTTTCCTCTGGGCTGGGAGCAGCGGGAGGGATGGTGGCCGGGAAGCCCCTTCCTCTGTACCAGGAGCAGTGGGATGATGGCTCAGAAGCCCCTACCTCTGGGCTGGGAGCAGTGGGAGGGATGGTGACTGGGAAGCCCCTTCCTCTGGACCAGGAGCAGTTGGGTGGTGGCTCAGAAGCCCCTACCTCTGGGCTGGGAGTGGCAGGAGGGATGTTGACCGGGAAGCCCCTTCCTCTGGACCAGGAACAGTGCAACTGGGATGGCGGCTCAGAAGCCCCTACCTCTGGGCCGGGAGCGGTGGGACAGAAGGTGTCCCAAAAGCCCTTTCCTCTGGGCTGGGAATAGTGGGAGGGACGGTGGCTGGGAAGCCCCTTCCTCTGGACCAGGAGCAGTGGGACGGCGGCTCAGAAGCCCCTACCTCTGGGCCGGGAGTGGCGGGGATCTTTAGGTCTTTTTAACTGGCTTGGGAAAGTTTGTGAACATTTTCAAATAGGAAAATGGGTTTTAACAATGAAACATTTTAATTTGTCTTATGCTATATCAAAGTCCTTAGGTAGCGTGGAAAGAGTGACTTTTGAAGTCAAGATACATGTGACCTTGAGTCCTACCTCCATACTAGCTACATGACCCTGGGCAAGATGATTGTACAGTAGGAATAGTAATACTTATGCAAATGAGATACAGTATCAGTGACTATTCTAGAATAGGCACAACACTGGTATCAGTGTCTTCCTTTCCTTTCCCTGTGCCTTTTAGAGGAGTTGATGTTTTTAGAGTAGTTGATGCTTTTAGTTTGAAAAAACTGCAGACATTTGTCTGTATTTTTGAATGTCTACTATGTGCACTGAACTAGAGATAAGCAACATCATTCTGGGTGTGGTAGTGCATACATATAATCCCAGCACTCTGAGAAGTTAGGGTAGGAGAATTTACAAGTTTTGTCCTGGCCTCAGCAATTTCAGAACTTACTTTCATAATAAAAAATAAAAAGGGTCAGGGATGAAGGTCAGTGCAAAGGCCCTCGGTCACTCCCAGTCCCTCCCTCCCAGGAAGAAAAATCACCAATTATTTTGCCTGCCCAGAAAAGAGCAAATTCCTTTGAGGCCTCCTGTGAACCAGGCACTATTCCAGGCACTGTCCACACACTTATGTAGTCCCTGTGTCACATGCCTGTGCATCTTACGAGCATGCTGCAGCACTAGCAGACAGGTGGCCAAGCACTCTGGGTCTGCATTCGGGCACACTTAGAGCAAGTCTCATCTCTGAGCACAGCAGAACCTTCTACAAGCCAGCTTCTGTAAGCTTCAGTTTCCCTGCCTGTGGCATGAGGAGTCTCATAAATACTGGTAGAGCAGCAATTGAAGCCTTGGTCTTTCTGACCAGAGAGAAGGGTTCTTTCCAGGTAAACCCTGGTAGACATTGCTGCCAGTAAGAAACTAACCCAATATAGTAATATTTAGAGTGGGAAATTTGAGATGATGTTTGTTGTCTTTGTTTCCTTTTTTTGTTTCCTTTTCTTTGTTTCTTAGAATTTTCATTTTTATTTTTGGATGGATATGAAGCTTTCCTGTATCCTTTTCTATAATTACAAGTATATTTCCTCCTCTAGAGCAGACTGTGTATTTTTTTTTTTTTTTTTGTACTGGGGATCGAACTCTGGTCCTTGGGCTTTCAAGGCAGGCAGCACAACCACTGAGCTAAATCCCCAGCCCCTCAGACTGTGTATTTTTAAAACATTAGAAGAGTTAAGATTTCATGACAAAATTTAGGTTTAGCAAGTGTCAGAATTTAGGGAACCCTTCAAATTTTGAAGCAGGCATTTTAGCCCTAAGGTGTGTGACATTCATGGTTAACCAAAAATAAACACATAAATGGGTACACCTTTCCAAAAGTCAGTGTAATTATAAACACTGCTGTATGGAAGAGCGTCACTGTAATGATCTTATTTCAGCCACATATTTAGAAAACTATTTGGAGAGATCAAATGGCCTTCTTGTCCATAAGCCACGACAGTTAGAGGGAGAGAAGAGCTATTTCTGGAGCAGCCTTCACACATGTGTTGTGTGTAGGTTGTGTGAAACTGCTGCTGGCCCCTGGCTCCTGGAATCCCTTTGGGGGTTAGTGTTTCTCTCCTGGGGCTCTTGGGGTTTAAAATGTATCTTTGTACCATATTAAATAAAATATTGACACAATAAAATGTAGTTCATGTTACCAAAAAAAGAAAGGCTTTCAATTGCTGTCCCCACAGATGTGGACCCTGTTAAAATAGTGAACAATCTGGTCACCATGATATTTAGATCAAGAGAACACAAGAGAGAAGGTAGGAAGGCAGGCATGGGCCACAATGTCTGTTGAAGCAAGCATAAGAAGAAACTGAAGAGAGCTTGGAAGTGTAACTCTTACTGGCCTGCTGTCTGGTTCCTGTGAAATATAGACAGATTTATTCTTTTAACTGGAAGGATCTAGCCATTTATACCAAAAGCTCTCATATGATACATTGACTCTATCCAGTTTGGCTTATACAGAACAGGAATGACAAAAGCACTTGGGAGTCAGTTTAAAGAAAAGTGGCCATAGAAAGGCATGGACAGAGCCATGACCCGCAGTGTACTGCTCCTGTCTGGCCATATACGCACTTCATGTGCACGGTCAGATTACTTTGCTAGTCCATGAAAGAGCAAGAGGTGTTTTAAGGCCTTATTTTATTACCTGAATGGATAAAGCACTGTCTTCTACCTCATATATGCCATTCTCCATCATTGCAGAAAAGATAAAATACAGTACGTCCTTGGCTTATGAACTTGGGAGTTGCGAACTTTCACAGGTGTACTGTGTTAAGACTCACTTTGTGGGCTTACGAATAAAGCCAACTTATGAACAGTTCTCCCAGGACAGTACTCATTTGTAAGTGGAGGAATTACTGTATTTGGATTAAGATTTTGCATGTGTACATCCTATTCCTAGTTCAGTCAGGTGGACATAATGATGAGTGATTTGGGCAGAACTGTGAGGAGTTATAAAGTAAAACATAAAATTACCATCTAGTACAGTAAACATCTCACTTGGGTATTATATGCACAGGTGGCTTTGCAGCTGTAATCACCACACCTTTGGATGTGGCAAAGACAAGAATTATGTTGGCAAAGGTAAGTGGCAAAATACTGTAATGTAGACCATCTGTTAGGGCTTGGGCTTGTAGGTATATAATAGTGAATAAAAGTACCTGGGAACCATTGGTAAAACAGATACAGAAAGAGTAGTTAAAGTAATCACTGTGACAAATATGCAGCATTTTTCCATTTCAAAATCATTTTCCCTGCATTACATAAACAAGTAGGTCTGAGCCTCTGCCTGGCAATAGTATCAAATCTATATTTTTCATGGTGACAAACCTCAGGCTTAGAAAGGTTGACTAGCTTTGTATCATAGAGCAACTAAGCTACAGGCAGTGGTAGGGAGCCTATGGCACGCATGCTGTAGCCAGCTGTTTGTTATCACTGAAAGCTCTAAAAGGTTTGCCATCACTGCTATAGGCTGTAAACATAGATTATGACTGGCCTTAACCACACGAGACAGTTGCTAAAATTGTTTAAAACAGTTGTTCAAAAAATTGTTTGTAGATTTGTCTTTTGTTGTTCTAGTACCACAGTGTCTGAATTATAGTAGCTTTTAAGCCTTGATATTCAGTAGAATAAACTGTCCAGCTTTGTTTTTTATAATTGTTAAAAATTAAAACTTTTTTTTAAAAAAGCTAGACTGTTCAAAGAAAGCCATATGAATAATGTTTCTCAATCAAAGCAGTTTTTTAAAAAGTCCTATCCTTGGGGAAAAGTAGAACAAAGGTGAGCAGAGCCCTAGTACATAGGTGGATAGGACCAAACCTAAGAACGCAGATCCGATTTTAAATAGAGCATAGTATTGTTTATTAAATGTGCTTAGTACCGCTTAGGCACATTTCTTTTTTTTTTCTTGTTACTGGGGATTGAACTCGGGACCTTGCGCTTGTGAGGAAGGCAGCGGAACCACTGAGCTAAATCCCCGACCCCACATTTCTTAATTGTACCACTTACACTGGTGACTCCCTGCCCTCCTCAGATCAACTTATCAGTCTTTTACAGTTGTATGTCAGGAACCTGGGTAAGCTCTAAAAGCAGCTTTCCTCTGTGATGACGGCCAATCCACTGTGTGCCTGCATATCTGAATCTAAGTGCTTCTGGGACAGTGAGAACAGGTCTTTATTTCTGAGCAGCTCTCTGAACTGTTTGAAGGTCTGTCTTAAATGAAGGCAAGGAGAGCCATGCATCTGAGGACCTCTGAGAGCCAGCTGTCAGTTGAAGAGTGTCAGATGCTAACAGATTTCTCCCTGGTCTCTTCCTGCAGGCTGGGTCCAACACTGCGAGTGGGAACGTGTTCTCTGCCTTGCAAGGGGTCTGGAGGTCACAGGGGTTCACAGGGTAAGGACATGGGGAATGCTCAGCTGCCCTGCCTTCTCTCCACCAGCTCTTCCACTTTCAGCCTGCCATGGGATGAACACCTTTCCCTTTTTTCTGCTTATGTTCAAATTTGGGTCCCTTTATTTGGATTGTATGAAATGTTTTATGATGTTGCATATGTGAGATAATTTTTTTTTCATATGTGAGATAATTAATGGTATATTTTGGAATATTTTGGCCAAGTGATTCTCATTCTTGTCCATCTTGGTGTTTGATGAAATTCCCATGTGTGGCACTTGCCCACATCTGGGCTGTGGCATAGACAAAAGAGATTCTCAGTTTCACAATGCAGGAATGCAAGTGAGGGAAGGGTGCATTATTAGAAGAGAGCATTTGTGGCGTGAGTACTGTTTACTATTATTAACAATAGATTGTAGCTACACATTGTCTTATGATGAGGATGTGGTCTATGTGGACAGGTGATTTTGTCATTGTGTAACCATCACAAGTGCACTTATACAGACCTGGACAGGCTAGCCTACAACACACCCAGGCCATGTGGTGTGACCTGCCGACCCTAGGCTACAACCCTTTATCGAACGGTTGAATGCTGTAGGCAACTCAATTGCATCATAATCATGGGGTCTACCATGGTCTGTGTGGTTGTCTTTTACCCAGATGTTGATATGAGGTGTGTATCTACACTTTGAACATGCCACACACAGGACAGCTCAGTTGAGAATAATTGATCTATATTATTGGCTGAGTGCCTCAAACTTTTAGCTTCCTTCTATTAAAAGCTCCCTCTTCAAATGTTATTCCAACAGTGCATTTACAATATAAACATGTAAAGTGTGTACATGTTGCAATCTTAAAGGGAAATTATGGCTCTCTCTTTGAAATTTGCTATCTAGGATGATCCTGTAAGAGCAAAGCAGTGGGCTCCCTTTGGACAGGGCAGGAAGGCTGGCACTAGGCTAGCTAGGACAGGAGTCGCACCTGGGGGTAGAGGGAACAAAGCAGAGGCTCCAGTGGGTCTCCAGCCTCTTCACCTGCTGGTGCTGCCACTTCCCATCCCCAAGCTGGCATGGGTTACTTGATTGCATTTCTGTGTACTTTGGGCCGTGTGAATTCCACCTGTTTGATAGTCTGGGAACCTAAAGCAGGGAGGTAAATGCCCCAGTTCAATTTTGGGAAGGAAAGCAGCCCCATCCTTGGCACAGTGTTTCCAACTGGAACTCTGGAAAGTAGATAACTTCAGGTGCTGATGGATTGAAACAGGAGTGGGTCTAGTGGAAAGGACTGAATCTGGAAGTCTTGGATCATCAGGTGGGCAGAGTAGTGGCATCTATACTGTGAGTCTGCCAGTCATGGATGAAATAATCCAGTTCCTCACATCAGAGGCTCATTCATTGTGGTACCAAGTTTGCACTGAACAAATAAATGGTAGGAGGGAAAAATGAGGTCTGATACCATGTGTATAGTAGCTGGTAAGATTCCTATGTGTTTCAGTGATTGGGCCACATATGTGGAGAGGTTACATGCAGTACAGTTTTTTTTAGATCTTAAAAGCAGTCTAGGGGCTGGGGATTTAGCTCAGTGGTTCCGCCGCCTGCCTCGAAAGCGCAAGGACCCGAGTTTGATCCCCGGTACCCCCCCCAAAAAAAGCAGTCTGCCAAATTTCACTCGTTTCCATGTAGTTCATGTTACAGACTGTGGAAAGTGCCAGCCAGAATTCTACTGTTGATCTTGGCACTATGGATAGAGGTCAAGCTGCAGCCCACCTGCCTTTCTTGAGAAGGTGGTAATGGGGGTGGCATGATCCCTGGGCAAAATCACGGGTTCTGAAAGCTGTTAGAGAATTGCCTTGAGTAGATAGTGGAAAGGATGGCAGAAGAGTCTTTTCTGCCCTGGTTGTGGCACAGACTTGATGTTGTAAAATTAAGTGCTACCAGAATTATAGGTGGGTGTGTGTCAAAATGAGACCAACAGCCTATCTGTTCTCTGCCTCCTGTGTTTGCCCTGAAAAGGTAAGCGAGTCTTTCCTTACCTGCCACAAGTCCCTTAAGTCCTGGGCTCTAGTTGGTACATACAGGTAGTCCTGAGCAGCATATTCCAGGCAACAAGGTTGTCACTTAAGATATGACACTTTTAGTAGCCCCCTTGTCAGTATGATGAAAGTACAAGTGTTGACCACAAAGCAAATAAAACAAAAACTCCTCTGGGCCTGGGCAGCTCTCCTTAGTAGTGGTTCTAGGCCTCCTCCGTCCCAAAGGTGGCTCAGCTGGCTTCCTCTGTTCCATGTCCCAAGTTCCCAGGAAATAGCATTACCCACTTGTGGTGGATGGTGCTGCCCTCTCAGGGTCAGAGCAAGTGGAGACCACTTTGTGTCTCCACGTAGGTTCACCAAGCAAAGACTGTGTCTGGTGCATGTATAGAGTATACGCTTTAGAGCAGGCAGGTCTCCACCTAAATAGAAGTCCTGCATGCCCATTCAGTGCAATGGTGGCGAGCAAATGGGAAGCCTGCTTATCTGTGCCTTCTCAATCAACTGGTTTTTTTGCTTGCCTGTGCCTTTGGTAGTAACATTGACTGCCATGAGCTCCACTTTGTGCCCAGTACAATGAGAATGCTGTACATCTGCAGTCTCATCTGATCTGCGAACACTAGGGCACACTCCTGCCTCCTTGCAAGTCTCTGCCTCCAAGTTTGGTTTGGGGCACTCCCTGTACAGATTACTTTAAGGGTGCAATTATGTCAGTAGCTTGAGTTGTCATCTAGTAAAACCAGACTGCTTCCATCTGCCTCTCCCCACGAGTAGTTGAGCTTGTTGGTGGGAAAAGCTGAATAAGACTGGGTTTTAGAAATAAGATAGTGAGGGAGAATTTGTGGCCAATGTTGTCTTCCACAGCCCAGTTTCTGCTGACCTCCTTTTGGCACCTTCCCTTTGTAGGGCAGGGCTAGGGAGATTAACCCATTTTTAGGCCAGAAAGACACTAAATAGCATCATAGTGGTAATTTACAAGATTTTGCCTTCACCAGCCTCTTTGTGCAGAAACCATGTTACACCATGCTGAGCTGAACAACTTTTATTTTTAATGTGTATTTTGGTCTGTGTTTTGGTCTTCTGTAGAATTTCCATGTTTATTTTCAGGTAAGAAAAAGAGGTTAATTTTAGTGTAGTATTTTCCTTAATGATTTAAATTCAGAGGCAGCTAGCCCCAAAGGGCCCCACACACTAATGTAGTAACCTCTTATTCCTCAGAGGTGCTGTGCGCTGCATGCAGAGGGGAGCAGCCAGGGGACAGCGAGGGGGCTATGAGGGCCGCAGGGACTTCCTTGCCATCCACTTTCCCACTCAGCTGCCCCAGCTCATTATGCAGGGCCTATGTCCTCAAAATGCACAGCTCCTGGTGGCATCTGCACCCTTTTCAGTTTTCTCTTCTAGCCTTGCCCAAATGTAGCGTTTTCACTATTGTCTTCCCACTTGCTGTGACTTTGGACATTGGTTTCTACTTATGAAGTACCATTCTGGGAAAGCGTTCAGATGTTCTGAAAATGGGGACAGGACATATCTCCTGTCCTCCTCCCCTCCACAGAAACCAGGCATTCACAGCTCAGGACACACCTTAGGTGTCATCAAGTATGCCCTCATATGGACTTGCTTTTAAACCTGTGTTGTGAATGTTTGCTATTGGTGCCTGTGTCTTGGTTCTGCCCACTCCCTATCAGCTGGGTTTGCCCTGTGCCATGACTTAGGCAACTAGGGTCATTTGCAGCTTTTCTTTCCTCAACAGTGTCACAGTGAACATATGTGAACATGGACCTGTGCACAGCCAGGTGAAGGTTGTGATCCTTAGTGCTGCTCTTCTCTGACCTGGGCTCTCTGGAGCTGTGCCTAGGCTGTGTAGCCACTCTGTGCCTGGCTACTGAAGGTTTTGGGGTGCTGCTCCCTCCCCACTGTTGCCCACTTGCCCCAGTCCCAAATTTGAGACTGAAAAAGAAAACAAGGATCCATGGTTCCTCCTAGTGGCATCACATTTGTGGTGTTTTGAGGATAAAACGTGACTAGTGACTGGATTATCGGAGTTATCTGAAAGTCTGCTCATTTTCCCCAGACTAACTCCTGAGACCCCTCAGTCGTCCTGGGAAGCACCCTCTAGCCTTACTGGATTCAGCCCTTTGACTCCTTTTCATCAGGGACATTGAGCTGTAGTGTTCTCAACCTTGGCTGCACACGGCTGGGCTCCTTCACAAGCCTACTTGGGAATGCTACTTAGTGGAATTCTAAATGGAAAAAAAGCACTTTTAAGTGCCATGTGGGGCATAATGAGTACAGTATGTTGAGTTGAGCAAGCTGTGGGTATTAAAATTTAACCACTTTTTTCACACAATTTACAATATCTCTTCTTCCCGTAGGTTGTTCGCTGGTGTCTTCCCTCGAATGGCAGCAATCAGCCTGGGAGGTTTCATCTTTCTGGGTGCTTATGACCAAGCCCGCAGCATGCTGTCCAAAGTGGGCAGAAAGAGTTGGTGAGGCAGAGGCTACACATGTGCTTCCCTGAGGAAAGGGGTCTGTAGTGAGAACCCATGTGCTCCCGCTCAGTCTTCTGAACAGCAAAGTTCAACCTTGAGAACCTATCAGCCACTGGTTAACCTATCACAGTTAAATCATCACCTGGTATGCCCAGAACAAGGAAGGAACTGTGTCCATAGTAAAACTGAACAGTCTTCTCAGAATCCCTCAATAAATAATTCTGGAGATGCTGAGGCCCGGCCCTTCAGAGCTCTCATTTGATCTGATCTTTTATTTCCTGCCACCTGGGGGTGGATGCAACAGAAGGCAAAATGGTTACAATTTTTTTTTTTCTTTTTTTTTCTGGTACCGGGAATGGAACTCAGGATCTTGAGCTTGCCAGGCAGTCATGGTGCCACTGAGCTACATCCCTGGCCCGGCAAGATGGTTACACTTTTAAAACAAGGGCTACACAAGGAAAAGGAAGGAGACGTGGGGCAAAATTCTGCATGTAGCTATTTCTCCCCTGGGTGAATTCCTATTGTGTAGGGTTTCAGCTTTGTTTAAAAAGAATGAACTACAGGTGCATAGCAAGCATTCTTTCTGGTCATCAGGCTGCTGTTTTTAATTATTTTACCTATAAAAACATGTGATGGTATTATTTTACACAGACATGTCCACCAACCCCTGTGGCACATCTGGCAGTTCCGATGACTGGGCAGGCTCTCAGTGGCCTTGGGAAGCGGAGCCCCACTGCACTCTTTCCCTGGAATATGCACAGCATTGCTTGTCTTAGTAGAGTTTGTGGCCCAAAGTTACAAGCTCAGCACTGGAAGCAGAATGGAAGATGTGGAAAGGTCAGCATACTTTGGGATTTCAGGGCTTGACTAACGAGGTCCAGGTGTAGCCAACTACAGGGAGAAGTCTCAGGAGTCTAGCAGTGGTGTCTTCCTTTAGCAACAGTACACAATGCTGCTTTGCCTAAGTTTTTTTTTTTCCTTTTTAGGGCAAAATGTTAAAAGTAGAATGACATTTACAACAGAAAGAATGTTAAGTTTATGGCTAGGGTCATTTATAAATGAACCTTTATTAAAGACACTTCAATGCCACTTGTTAGACACTTCAATATTTTACATGTTTTTTCAATGTACACTGTACCAAAATTTCTATAAATAAATAACTGTACATAAAAGTAATACTTCCTCTTTCACATTGCCTCTCAGAAGCAGCAAATTCACATATTTTGTGGAAGTAACATTAGTTAACTTGTGAACAAAATTCTAAATGTGCTTACCTTTTGGAACAGTGATGACCTCTGACAGTAAAATTTGACATAGGTAACCATTTTGTCAACACTTCCCTTCAGCGTTTGACTAAAGGAACTTGCTCTGAGATTTTAAAGACCTTGCTTGTTTCAAGGTAATTCTTGCCGAATTACACATTGGCACTCACAAGATGGTTAGCTACAAGTCTCCAAAGTGCAAATATACCCAGGTCTAGGGCTAAATTTTGTACAGTCCAAGCCCAGTTCCATCTGTGCGAGGGGAAAGTGTGGACAGGCCTGCTCTGGCTCTTCAGTAGAAATAAGCTAGCCCTGAAAAGTGAGAACTTTATCCTTTTCATCCTCCAATGTCATATATTGGCAGAACTAAAACTTCAGTATTGAAAAAAATCCACAGGTACCAACACCAGCAGCCTTTGCCTTAATAAAAAGCTTCAAATAACAATCCGAGGATCCAGATAAGACATTTGGTTTTATCATAAAATGAACTTCAAAGTAGGAAGAAAGGCAGTGCTTAATTGTGGTGGCTTAACAATTCTCCTCCTTAAAGAATGGACTTAAACCTACAATAAGTAGTTAGTTACTCTGCAGAGATGAGTGAGTGACTTGTACACAACACGGGCAGTCTGACTGGCATGGGAAGCTGAGGACTTCTCATTCTTCCCAACCCACCAGAAGTGCTGGGGAGCAAATGTGGTTTTCACCTCACAAAGTTCCAGCTGTGCATTAAGGCACCAGAACTATTCCCCACCCCCCTCAAATTTAAACAGCAACCTGATATGAAAAATAATAGTCAAAATTGTATAATTCTTTTGTTAACCATGCACTAAAAGATTAAAATAGCCTCTGTAAAAGATATATAATATATATGAAATCTCTGAAAACTCTTATGTACAATGGTATCAAATACTTTTTCTGCCTTTTGTACACAAATAGCCTCTTGCATTTCTGTGCTTTGGATGCAAGTCCTGTGACTGGTATTGCATACAGAGTTAAGAATGTACAGATCAGTGATGCTTAAGCCCAGCTTCCGCATAGCCTCTCCTACCTCTTTCCTGCTGACAAAAGCATGACAAGAGCTGAGGTAGACAAAGCTTAGCTTTTTGGTGCCAACAGCAGTGGTCCCCTCCACTTCCTGGGGAGCTGTCCTGTAAGCGGTGTGGACTCAGGACCAGAGCCACATGCTGTGGGGAGATGGCCATTAGAAACAAGCAAGTGCTGGGCTTCTGGGAGTTCTGGGTTGCCTGAAGTTAATGTAGATGGAGGCTCTTGGTTTATGGAGTCTGATTCATACAATCTTGCTAAAGTCCAAGATGAATCCCCTAGGAGAAAAGATAGGAAACATCAGACCCTCCCCTCTGACCACTGAAGTGGCTCTAACCCACCTGCTAGAGATGCCTCAGAATACAGTCAAAAGTTACCTTTTCCATCTAGAGATGCCACTGGCTTTTTCTGCAAGGATGGCAACATTCTATCGTGATTACTGGGGTACAGGGAACCCCTGCAGTCAGTGCAGGACCCCTCAATAGTCCCACTGTGAGGGTGCTTTGAAGAATGTTCTCGATGATTCTGACTGGGCTCCTGGCCACCTGCTGTACTTGGCTGTGCACTGTCTTTGGACACAGGCTGATGATAGAAGACGTGTTCCTTGGAATAACTGTCCATATCACTGTTGCAGTCACTACATATAACAGGGCCATTGTGTTCTGAAGGACAGAGCAAAGATGGAACCATCATCATCACAGAAGTCTCCAACTCCACACAAGGCACAGGCTGCTTCTCTCCTGCTATGAAAAGGTGAGCGCGATGTTTACATCACTGACATACACACCTTGTGTACACACACATTCCCTCTCCAAAGCATGCTCAGAGAAAAGGGCCTGGGCATACCCAGGCTGCTAGTGAGCTAAACATTCCAAATTGTAACTGTGTACACAGAGAATGTGGTCGTACTACTTTTGATCACAGGGGGAAAAACCCATGATGCCTAATTCAAATGAGTCTTCTGAGTAATGAGAAATTTAACCTCAAAATAGCCCTGGTGAAAAGACATTTTTGGGGGGGACTTGTCCCTTAAGTTGCTTATACATTTTAGAAAATTCATGCTCAGACTTTGTACCCTATAGATTTACCTATGAGAAACAATATTCTAAAATTAAAAGGGAGCCAGGCCAGAGCTTCTTGCTTATATACTGAATACCAAATACAGAAATAGTACTAGACCAGTAATGTGTTTCTCCCTTTCATATAATGAGAAGGTCAAACAAAATTTGGATTTCAAAAGCAAACTACTTTTCCCTACCCATCTTAGGTGGACCAGGTGTCCCATTGGCTTTTTCTGTCACCTTCCAAGGCTCTTTAATATATCCCACAGAGAGCTTGGGCTGCCTGCATGTGATGGCATGAACGTTGACCTCTGGAAAGAGGCTTGCATCTCTCAGGCAAATACCTGCAACAGATTCCCCCAGTCAGAAACACTGCTTGGTACCTCTCAGTAGGCCTTACAGAGGAAATGGGCAGCAAGGCTACTGAAACAGCCTTTTGTATGAATTGGCTTTTAAGTGGTGGGTGATATGCCCCCAAGAGGTCCAACAAGGAGGGCGTTTTCTCCTTTCACCCTCCTAGCAGACAAGCCTTTCATCATCTGGAGCCATGTGAAAGAAGTTCTTAGGAGGATAAACCCTCGGGCCCCAGGCAAGTGACCAGAATCTCCCACCATCTGAAGTTGCTCCCCTTTCCAGAGATTTCTCCTGTGAGACTAGAACAGAGAGAAGATGTGGGTATTTCCCACAGTGTCATCTCTTGGTGTCCACAAGGGGATGGTTCCAGGACTGCACCAAAAGCCAGGGATACTCAAGTGTCTCATTTAAAATGACACAGTATTTGCATAAGATGTATGAGCTTCGTCCCATATCTCTAGATTACTGATAATACCTAGTAAAATCTAATGCTATGTAAATAGTTATTATACTGTATGTTTAGAGAATAATGACAAGAAAAGTCTGTATATGTTCAGTACAAACTTTTTTTTTTCCTAAGTATTTTATTTTGAGCTTGGTTGAATCCATGCATATGAAGGGCTGACTTCATAAGCAATGGCTTGGTTTCAAGACCTGGAATGTCCTTTGCAGCTATTATTCCCATCAATCCTATCTTAACCTGACTGGGAAATAGCACTAAGCCCAAGATAGTGACCAACAGAAGCCATTCACCATTCAGACTTCTAGTTCACCAATGTCCTCCCTCCTTAATACCAGAATTTTCCCTGGGAGAAGCTGGAGACTAAGTCCAGCCCTGGAACCACAATCACCTCAGACCTCTGCTTCACTATTCTTGAGGCCTTACCATTGCTTTCACTGTGTTTGCTGGCCTGATGGCCACCCTCTGTCCTGACCACAGTCTCCTGCCGGTCAGAAAGAGTCCCCTGAGAAGAGAGATAGCTTGGAACATCTGGTGGCACAATGGTTTCATCTGCAAGGAGATAAGACAATGAAATACTAGAGCCACAGTGACAACACATGCAGACATATATTCACCCTCAGGCCCAGAAACAAGATGATTCCATCAACAGCCATCCTGCTGTACAGAGATGTTATGCAGTCAGTGTGGGTGAGAACTGCCACCTCCTCCCACCAAAATAAAAGAGTGATGGGCTCACAGAAGCACACCACCGTGAGGCTGGAGGACTAGTCCGCCACATGACAAGAATGATGTGCCTAGGATACCTCTGAATTACCAGTGTCCATCCGTCAGGCACATATATTTAACAGTATACTCATTTCACATGCATGTCTAGAGTTAACACGGTGTCAGTGGCTTAAAGCCTCAGCTATCCAGAATGACACTGTCTTCCCAAAGGGTCTGGGGGGTCTGAGTATGCTCAAGATCTTGATGGACCCTCTGGACCTGGCCTCACTGTCACTGCTGCTCTGTCCCCCCTGAAAGTGAGCTCTGGCAGTAAGGCCCAACCTGTATTGGTGACACTGTACTCCTCGCTCTTCCTCCTGGTCTGGTAGATGATGCACACCCAGACCAGAGATGTCAGGACAATGCTGCACACCACAGCGATGGTGAAGATGCCCACCGTGGTCCCATCCTTCCTACAGCCAGGGGCAGGCAATATGCTCAGCTGGCTATGCGCACGCTCTGTGCCCAGGGTGTTGGACATCTCACATGTGTAGCGGCCCGCGTCTTCTGCCACCACATTCTGAACAACCAGTAGCTGGTTGCCGGGTGTGAAGTGGTGCCGCTCAGTGAGGCTCAGTGGACGGTCACCCTTGAACCAGGTGATTCGAGGTGCGGGGCTCCCAGTTGCTTTGCACTGCAGCGCCACCGTTTCTCCCAGAGACACCACGCGGTCTTCTAAGGGCACTGCCAAGGATGGAGTTTCTGCAAGAGGTCAGTGAAGTTCATACCTTTATCCTGTGAGCCTCAGTTACTGTAGATCTACTTTGTTTTCTGGACAAGGAGTAATCCTGCATATCAATAAAATGCCATCTGATATATTCCCAGTGGCATGCTTTTCAGGGTGGCTTCAGAAGGTAAAGGTGTTGGGACCTCTGATCACAGAGCCCTGCCACTCCCAAACTGTGCTGTAAGGCCTGTGTTTCTCTTCCTGACCAAGACTACATCCAACCTGCCAATTCAGAGGGTGGTTGTTATTTGGAATGCTGTATACCTGAGTCCTATCAAAGCTCTTCATTTACTGGCTATTGGGTTGGGGTTTTTCTTCACAAGAAATAGAACTAGGGCAGTGGTGGTGAACTTAAAGCATGTGTGTCACAGTGGGCTGTTATTGAAAGCTCTAAAAGGTTTGCCATCACTGAATTAGGAGAAGGGGACTAAAAAGAAAAGTGTATTGTATACATGTGTACCCACTCTTCAAGATGAATGTAAACATCATGTACTGCAAATATACACTAATGAGAGAACTGCTTATTCAAGAAAAATCTTAGCTGCCCCAAAATTCAAACTAGGTAGAAACAGCCCATCCAGGCTCCACAGAGAAGTCTGATGAGGTTCCTTCTAGGTGCCTCCAGTACTTAAGTGTTTGTGTCTGTCTCTCACCCCCCACCCCCCAAGAATGTATCAACGGCAAACCTAAGACAGTCAGGGTGGCGTTTGCTGAAATGGAGCCAGCTGAATTCTGGGCAGTGCAGCTGTAAACCCCCGAGTCGTCTATTTTCACATCAGTGATGAAAAACACATCATCATCTGGCATGACATGCATACGTCGCTCACGCGCAGCAGGGAAGTCTGTGCCTCCATCTTTCTGCCAGGCAATCTGGGGGTTAGGGTGGCCAGTGGCAGCACACTCGAGGCGGGCCATGGTACCAGTCCGGATGGCGATGTCGTAGGGCATTTTAGTGAATGATGGCAACACTGGAAGACAGTACATACAGGGTGAGGTTATTGCACAGCCAGCAGATTCGAAGCCAGGGAAATCCTCTGGCAAGTGGACTTCCCCATGCTGTGCCTGGGTGTCAGCTCACTGCCTCCTCACCCTTGTTGCAGTACCTTTGGATCAGGAAGGGATGCCCACCTCTTCCCCACCACAGGCAGAGCATCTCCATCAACCTTTTCTAGGCTGGCAATAACCCCCTCAAGGATAAGGCTTGTGATGGAACATTCCACCTCACAGTCCTCAGTCTACATACAGAGGTCTCCGATAAGCAGGGCCTGAAGTGGGCTTGCTTTAATTAGCTACCATAAAAGAATGTGGGAAACAAAAATACCTGTTCAATCAAGGAGGAATTACAGAGGGAAGGCTGGTACATGTTTGTCCCAAGGAAGCTAACAGGATGGCCTTTCCTCTTGAAGAAACCCACTTTGGAAAGGAGTTATGGGGACCCAAAGAAGCTTGTGTGTCTCCTTCCTGGTCATCTTTACATGGGTAATGGACAGGGAAATCAGGAGTGTGGTCTATGGGAATCCTGCAGAGAACCACAAAGAGATGGCATCTCCATACCATTCACAGTGAGCCTGGCTTTCTGCGAGTAGGTGGAGCCAAAGTGGTTTGTGATGACACACTGGTAGCGGCCCTCATGCCCAAAAGTGATATGACGGAGGTGCAGGATGGTGGTGTACTCCATCACCTCTCCATCCTGAGCACGGACATGGGCAAAGTTCTCCATGTCAGCGTTGGCCAGGACCTCACTGTCCTTCTTCCAAGCAAAGGTCATAGGGGAGCTGCTGCTGCTGGCTGCTGAGCACATGAACCGGATGTCCTTGCCCACCACAGCTATGGTTGTCTCTGGCTGGGTGATGATCTGTGGCTTTGGGAAATCATCTGGGGAGAGAAGGGCCAAGTGTAAGGTGTCCAGGCTCTTAGTACACAGAGGACCAGTGCTATCCAAGGTAATAAGAAACCAGGTCAGAAACCGAGCAGAGACAAGATCTTCCATGGGCCCTGTCCATCAACGTAAGTGGCATTTCAGTGCTTAATCGATGAGCAGTGATGAATGAGACAACTACACCAGTGTTATTTGCTTGCTTTTACACACAAAACACACAGAGGTTCCACCAGTCATGACTGCGTAGGTCTTACTCCCAAAGCACGGGGCCTGATGAGCTTCCAAAACATCAGGACTTCTAAAAATCATACCTCCATTAAAACAATGAAAATACCTGCAAAAATGGCCAACAACAACTTTTCACATTTTTGAGAAACCAGAATGCTTTCAACAATCCATGGTATGTTGATTCAAGAAAATGGCTACATCTCAGTAAGAAAAGTGAGCTCTCTGGTGTTTTCATTTATCCTAAGTCAATCCCTCTCTCCCCAAGTCCATGGAAGTTTGAAACCCAGCAGCTAGAGTGCTTAGAGCTCCCCGAAAAGCCCCACTCATGAGATCTGCATTTATTTGACCAGATATAATATGCTCAGTGGAGGGTGCTTTGTACCCAGGCATCTAGTGCAAACAGCAACCACCATTTAATTGCACAGCTGTCCAAGGTGACTATACTACCTGGGGCAAAAGAGAGGCTGGCCAAGAAACTAAAGGAATATTAGGCTAATGAAAAGGTCCAACAGCTTCCTGGGAACCTAGAAGGCCACATATGCATGGGCAGGGCTCTGCATACTCAGAAAAAACCAGAGGAAGTCCTTGTTTCTCACTGTGGCTGAGCTTGAGGACCTGCACAGGTAAGAAGTGGCAGTCCACCCCAACACACAGAGACTCTGGGTAGAGAATGGTAGGCTTCCTGGTCAGTGTTTTAGGACTTCTATGTCCAATTATTAGCTAATCACTGAGCTAACCAAGCAGGAACTCCAGTATCTATACAGAATAAGTTTTATAACACTTGTCCAGGACAAGGCACTAAATAATAAACTGGTAGAGGATAGAGGAAGAATCTGATTTCCAGATATGCCACATTATTTTCTTTTAAATAAAATTTTCAGCAACAGTCAACAGAAACTGAAGAAACCTTGAGATCAATCAGGGACTTAATAAAAAAGACTACATGAGTTCTTATAAAAATGTACCAAATATAAATTGCGGCATTTAAAAGCATAGTGAATGAAATAAAACAGTTCACTAAAAGAGCTTGATAGAAGAACTGAGCTGCAGAAGAGTCAGTGATTTTGAGATAAGTCAATGGAGAATATCCAGCCTGAGAAACAGAAAATGAGAAACTTGAACAGAACCACAAAGACTTGGGCAACAGCATCAAGCATAACAACATACAAATAATAGTCCAAAAAAGAGATTGAAGAAAATGGAAAAAATGTATTTTAAGAAACAATAATGTAAACTTTCCAAATTGGATGAAAAACATGCACCCAAGAAGTATAATGAACTCCAAATAGAATGAATTCAGAGAGCCACATCTAGATGCAGCACAGTCAAGCTCAAAGGCAAAGAATTTCCCATCCAAGTATTCCAAGATGAGACATGTTCAGGGTAGTATGGCTGTAAACAAAGGCAAAGAATCTTGAAAACAACAGCAACTGATGTAGCAGTTGATTTCTCATTAGAAACTCTGGTGGTCAGAAGGCAGTAGGAAGATATATTCAAAGTACTATCTATTAAAAATTCTGTATCTAACAAAACTATCCTTCAAAAATGAAGGAAAAATTAAAATACTTCCAGATTTATAAAACAATCTGACAGTGAGAATTTACCATTACGAGACCTATTCAAGAAATACTTCCAATTTTAGCTATCACGAATTGTGCTGCTATGAACATGGGTGCACATATATCACTGTGGTATGATTCTCATAATTCCTTAGGATAGACATCTAGCAGGGGAATAGCTGGGTCAACCCAATTGCCCATCAACTGGAGAAAATGTGGTTGTTTTATAAAATGAAGTATTACTCAGCCATAAAGAACAAGAAACTAGAAACATTTTGAAAGTGTAAATAAGGACTAAAAGGTATAAGAGATAATGTGAAATAGGAAGAAAAGGTGCAAAGGGGAAGGGGAAGGGGAAGTGGGAGGGGTGGGGGAATGGAATTAATATGAGAAAAAGAAAAAAATGGAAACAAAGTCTTAGTAGACAGGGAGGGGTGGAGGGGTTGAAGGGAGGGCAGGGGAATGGGTAAAAAATGGGAACCAAGATGGATTATGTAAAGGTGCAAATTTCCAGTGATGAATGTCATTATATTGTATACCTTAAATGTACCAATAAAATTAATTTAAAAACATACTAAAGGCTGTCCTTCAGGTTGAAATGAAAGGACATTATACAGTAATTCACATTCATACAAATGGATACAAAGCACCACAAAAAGTAAATATATAGGTAAATATAAAAGTATGTATTTTTGTCCGTAACTTTTTAGATTTAAAGAGCAACTACATAAAGCAATAATTATAAATCTTACATGACTATGGTTTATGACAAGAAAACATATATAGTGCAAACATCTTAAAAAGTAGCAAATATAAAAATATATATGATAAAAAAGTTGAAAAACTATGAAAAACTCACAATATCATACTTAATGGTGAAAGGCAAAACTCTGCCCCCTTAAGATTAAAAAGGCAAAGATGTCTGCCCCCACCACACAGAGAGAATAAACACTACTTTGGAGCTCCTAGCTAGGGGAATTAGGCAAATAAAACAAATAAAGCCATCCAAATTGGAAAGGAAGAAGTAAAATTATCTTTGTTTGCCACTGACATCATGATTATATATAAAGAAAATCTTAAGGATATCAATTGAAAAACTCCAATGATGCCAGCATAGTTGCAGGATACGAGATCAATATATAAAATTAAGCTGTATTTATATATACTATTAATGAAAGCCCAAAAATGAAATGAAGAAATCCATTTATAACAAAATAAAAGGAATAAATTTTAGAAAAAAGATTTGTACACTGAAAATTACAAAATAAGACTGAAAGAAATTAAAAGGAAGATTAAAACAAGGGGGAAAACATCGCATGTTCATGGACTGAGAAGACAATACTATTAAAATGGCATGCTCCCTAAATTAAGTCTCAATCAAAACCGCGGTTGCCTTAATTATAGAAATTGACAAGCTGTTCAAAAATTTATAGGGAAATGGCAAGGGACTGATAATAGTCAAAACAATCTTGAAACAACAAACCGGAAGGCTATGTAAGAACTAAAGTTATAAAACTCTCAGAAGAAAATACCTTGTCTCAGGCAGTAGTTTCTATATTGTGCACAGCATCAAAAGCACAGATAACAAAAGAAAATATAGAGAACTAGGACTCTATCAAAATTTAAAATTTTGCACCCAACTGCGAAGAAAATGAAACAAAAAATCCAATAGACTGGGGGAGAATATTAGCAAATTATATACCTTGATGAGGGTTTGATACTCGAAATTTAGAACTTTTTATAACAGTAAAAAGAAACAAGCACAAATGATTTGAATAAGCCATTTTCCTAAAGATATACATATATCCAAAAAGCATATGAAAACTTGCTTGACAGTCATCAGCAATACCACCATAAGAATAGTTTGCACCCCCAACTACAGCTAAATAAAAAAGAAAATGGCAGATGTTAGCAAAAATGGGGAGAAATTAGAATCCTCATACACTGCCAGTGGGTAGGTAAAGTCATGAAGCCAGTTAGGGAGAAGTTTGGCAGTCCCTTAAACAGTTACCATGTGACCAGCAATTCTATTTCTAGATATAAACACAAGAGAATTCACACAAAAACCTGTATATGAAAGTTCACATTATTCATAATATCTAAAGTAGGTATAACCTAATGTCTATCATCTGATGAATGAATAAATATATATATTATTCAGTCATTAAAGAATGAAGGACTGGGGCCGGGGATGTAGCTCAGTGGCGCTGCACCTGCCTGGCAAGCTCAAGGTACTGAGTTCGATCTCTGGTACGAAAAAAAAAAAAGAATGAAATACTAATATATGCTAAAAATGTATGCTAAGGGCTAGGACTGCAGCTCGATGGTAAAGTGCCTGCCTAGTATGCACAAGGCACTGTATTCAATGCCCAACTTGCAGGGGGAGGGGACAGCTACATGAGAAAAGATAGGTACAAATGACCACAGATTATATGACTCCATTTATATTAACTCTCCAGATAGGCAAGTCAGAGACATAATACAGATTAGTGATTGCAAGGGCCTCGGAGCAAGGGAGCAACTGCTGATGCTCTGAGGTTGGGGGTTTGTTTTAGAAGCAATGAAAATGTTTTAAAATTAGTAGTGACAAAACAACTTTTGAATATTCTAAAGCTATCTGATTATATCTTAAAGGGGTAAGTTTTTATGTTATGTCACATTTTTTTAAGTTTTAATGAGCTATACTTTACTAATTCACCCATTTAAAGTGGACAATTCTAAGGTTTTTAGTTATTAACAAATAGGTGTAAGCATCACCACAGTCAATTTTTATACATAAACCCTGTACATTTTAGCTATTCTCTCCTTCCTCCTTCCCTCCCTACCCCTGAACAACCACCAATATATTTTCTACCGCTACAGATTTCCCCATTCTGGACATTTCACATACATGGAATCCTATGATTTGTAGTCTTTTGTCACTGACTTCTTTCAGTTAGCTTATCATTTTCAAATTTCATCCATGCTAAAAGACTGCTTGCTTTTTAATGCCCAATAATATTCCATTGTATGGCTATACCACCATTTTTTTATTCATTCATAAACTGATGGGCAGTGAGTTGATCCCACTTTACAGCTATTATGAGTAATGCTGCTTGAACATTCATGTAGACATTTCTGTGGGACATGTATTTTTGTTTCTCTTGGATATACCTAGGAGAAGGACTGACGGGTCACATCATCACTCCTATTTCTGTGTTTGAGTGAGGAGCTGCTAAGGCTGCTTTCAAAAGTGATTGTGCCATTTTATACTCATACCAGCAATGGAAGGGAAGTTCAGGTTTTTGGCCCTCCTCACCTGCACCTGTTCCTACCTGACCTTTCACCAGCCATCTTAGTGTGCAGAAGGCACCTAACGTTTCCTTTTTTAAAGAGTAGGAAACACCCACAGAGCTTGAAACTGATCATCTGCCAAACATTTCATGATTCCCATTAACACAGGATGGCTGTTTGCGGGGAAGTCTGAGCTGAAACATGGGGTGAGTCTGAAAGATGTAAAATAAACAACTGTTGCTATCCAAAATATGCCAGGGCCACAGGCTAGGTGCTGTCCAGAGGAGAAGATTGCCTTATGACAGGAAAGAGGGAGGAAGTGGCAGAAAGCTTATTTTCAGGGAGCTCCAGAAACAATAGTCACAAGGGCCAGGGATTTAGCTCAGTGGTTCTGCTGCACAAGGTCCTGAGTTCCATCTCTGGTACCCCAAAAAAGAAAAAAACTATAGTCACAGACTTAAAAAATGGATTGATGAACCACAGCCTGTACAGCCATTTTGTGCCTAGAGAATGGGAGCTGTGCATAGCCTCAGAGGCCACACAGAAGCAAGGACAGCTCAACATGCAGGGCTGCTACCATGTTCTTCATGTTTACTTCTCCCTGGTCTGGACAGGAACCAGCATAGCAAGCCTTCTTTCAGAAGTGGTGCCTGTGAAGAAGTGGAGGGGTGTGTGTTTATACAGGGAATACTTACTCATCTATTGCCCCCGACAGGTACACTGACTATTGCTATAGCCAAAAAGTAAGACAGAGAAGTGGCACAAAGGGACCCTATACCCTAGGTAGGCTCCTGGCGAGGAGTGAGGAACAGCGATGACTGAAAAGCAAAAGGGGCACAGACCTGACCAGCGGTCTGGGAAGCCCTCACTCCTGCTTAGAACAAACTCCAGGAACAACTTGCTCTTTGACTCCCATCTTGGCTGTGAGGTTGTGTCACTCTTGTCTATGATACCCTTTGTGTGTGTTTTCAGCTGTTCAGCCTTCTCTGCATTCTTTGCAAGCAAACTTGGGCCCTCACCACCCCTGGTCAAAAAGACTGCAAGAGCTACATTCCAACAACCAGAAGGAAGAAAGAATTTCAAGCTACCGGTGCAGATTTCAGTGGTCTGGAGAAACAGCAAGAGTGCAAGTCAACATTGAGGAATTATTTTTACGACAGCAAATGTTCTCCTGAGACCTACTCTTCCTGTGTTTAACCTCTCATTCTTGGGACTGGAAAGAAATACACATTAAAACCCCAGCCTCATACACTGAGTAAATTCACAACTAAACCCAGGCACCAGCACCATTCTGAAATACCAGAGCTATATTCCTGAAACTGACTGCTCCGATTTGTAGCTGTATTCCCCTCTGGTTAAATGCGCGTACTCCAAGAACCACATAATGAGGCACCGTACAGTAAATACTGTGTGTGGTTTCAGTGGGAAATAAATTGCATCCAGCAGCTGATGTGTAACCACAGGCTAGGGTTTACTTGGATCCCAGAATTACTCCCATAATAATGAGTTCCTCCTGGCTGCTTTGTCCTCTATGAAAACAGAATGCCAAAGATGGTCTTACCACATACAAAACCTTCTGGCGGTACTGAGAAAATGCTCTGGCCCTTCAGTGACTCTGGGTGGGCACAAGTGGCTGTCACAAAGGCCTGCAGTGTCTTGCTCACTAGCCACGGGGGCAGCCACTTCAGCTGGCAGTCACACAGGAAGCTCTCACTGTTGATGTGGCTGCAAGAAGAAAAATAGATGTTTACTGAGTGACCACAAGGGAGGGTCTTTCTTAACATACAGCATGATCATTTACTTTCCACTGGCTTCTGGTGCCAGCACCACCGTATTACATAGGGATATACTTTTCCTCGTAGGTCTTCTCCGGTAACTGAGAACAATGCATATAATCTACATGGAGATCTCTGCACCTCTAACACACTCCCAGTGATGCAGATGTGCACCCAGAGTCACAATACTCTGCAGCCTGACTCTTGTCCTCAGACACTCTCCTGTGTGACCCTGGGGATACCTTCCAACCATTCCTGACTTTGGATACACTGAACAGTGGCAGGAGGCGCTTTGCCCTTTCTGGTGTTTACACTTTTCTGACCAGCTATTTGGACTTTCAAACTCAATCTGAGACTTTGATCTAAATTCTGCAACAAGTCCTAAGAGTCTTCTTTTCCTATGTGGCTGTTATTTTTTGACTTCTCAGTGGTGCATGGCTTCTTCCAAATGTAAACCTCACCAACATGCCACCCTCGTTTGTTTATCTCTACACCAGCATTATTAAGGAGGCCAGCAGAATTTGGCTCTGTTCCCTAAATAGTGCTTGTTAGTTAATTGTCACTCCCAGGGGGCATGAGAATGCTCAACTTTGGTTTTCTGAGACTCCAATCAAAACAGAATATTTTCTTTTTCATTTCTCAGCAACTGAGGATAAGCTTTTCAAACAGAAATCAGAATGGCCATCTGAGTGGACATTCCTTCCTGACGAGTCACTAGATGATAAGTCACCCAGAGGGTCTAGCCGCTCTGATCCTGGAAAACCTCAAGGCTCAAGCTAAAGAGCAATGGCTGCCCCATGACAAGAGAAAAGACAGAAAAAAAGCACATGGGCATCCCCGAAACAAATCGTCTCTATACCTGGTGACCAAAGGAGGAGGCATGAGAAGGCTTAGAAATTCCAAATTCATCATGGGAGCCAACATCAGCTTCCTTCTCCAGCCACCACTATCCTTAGACACCAACAAAACAAGTCTAGGTACTGGCTTTCTGTTTTCTATTTCACTTTCTGGACTCCTAATGACCAGAGAAACTGTCAAACTAGCAAACAGCAAGAAAGAATGAAATTTAACCCCAGGTGGACTAAATTAAGTAAAATCTACTCTTCTATCCTGTTCCTTATCATTCCCAGATGAGCTGTGCATCCTATTAAAATAATTTTGCAAAGTTCTTTTCCAAAGATTGAAATAATTTATCACAAAGTTTTTTTAATAGGAATAGGGGTCCATATTATAAGACTGCATTTCACTTGATGGGCAGGTCAAGTTCTGCTGAGAGACCATGAGCGCTGTCCTGCTGAAGAGTCACTGCAGGTAGCAGAAGGGTAGTCCCTTTAATCATAAGAAAACAGCCTGTCTTTCTCTGCATATGTGCAGGTGAGCATCTTGCATCACAGGAATGAGCTCTAGGTGATGACTGGTTGGCTGTGCCAGGCACTGGGGACCTCATCAGCCTGATAAAGAGACAGATGAAACTCCCTGCCATCCAAAGCACTTGGACTGCAACACTTCTATGTGGTCAAGCAGGACAGCATGGTGAAACTGGGCCATCACTGTGACACTTCAGGTGCTTATGTGGGGATAGGGAATGAGCACAGGAACACACTAGGGAAAACAAACTTGACCCCTACCCTTAATCAGATGTGTATGGAAAGGTCTGGGCCTTGTAACCCACACAGTGACTCAGTGTGCCTGCTGGGTTCTGCTTAAAGGGTTTTCCACCCTGGACAAACCAGACCCTGCAAGACTGGAGGGAAGGTTTTCTTAAGGAATGAAGCAGAGACCAAAAAGACAGGAGAGGAACTGAAGCCAGGCAGTGGTACAGACAGTGACCTCCTGAATCCCTGCCCTGCAAGATAGAGTCCGGGGCTGACTGGCCAGTGGAGACCAGGAGCCACCTTCTCAGATACTAACAGGCACTGCCTTGCATGGCCTCTGCCTCCAGCCATCCCAATACTTTGCACTGACACTGTGCATTTTCATGATTCCAACTCAAAGTGTGTTTCTAATTATCCCTTATGGAAAATTACCTAGAGGATGACTAAGTGCACAGGACAACCTGCCCTGATCCAATGGGGTAAGAGAATGACCAAGTGGAATGAATCCATTTCTCCCCACAGAGCCCAGGCCAGCACAGCTGAGTATATGCTCCACTGATGGAAACCCAGGCAGGAGATTTAGCTGAGCCTCCAGAACCAGGCAGAAGCAGTTTTTTTTTGTTTTGGTGGGGGGCAGAGGGTATCCAAATTTCTAGAAGGGTCCATTTTCTTCCTAACTAGAAAACGGACTCATAAGAGCCCCGAAAGGAAAATCTCCTTCCTTCCCTCCTCTCCAAATGTCCTCATCTCTTTTAATCTGACATTATCTGCAAGTTTCAAAGACAGAGGAGTAGTAAGAAGTGTATGAAAAAAGCTCACCCCCCCACCATCTTTTACAGTAAATGTTTCATTCAGTTTGCATTATCATATATCCCTATATCCAGCCTTCTAAAATGGTCTGGAATCACCCAGTTCCCTTCCCTGGAATGGGAGCTAGAGAACTGTTTCTATCTTACCCGATGGGCAGAAGCGGAACTGCTGAGGCTGGAAGAAGAGAGCATTCTGCACAGCCCTAAGGCCCCAGTGAGCATGCTACGAACTCCTGTTCTAAGATCCTAACCCTTTTAAGAAAGAAACTGGCTGCTTTAAGTTTTTTGACAATTGATCACCTTGAGGCAAGTGTTTGAACAGGCCTCCCCCCAAAATGTCACTTATCCACTTTGGTTCTCATCATGGACACGACCTGTTTTCCCACTCTTTCTTTCCCTGCCCCAAGGGTCCACCAGGAGTGGCCTCAGAAATGGAATGAGGCAGGGCACAAGAATGATCATCTTTGGGCATCTGTCATCTTACAAGCACTTCTAAGCACCCAGAGCCACACCTGTAAGGAATCAATGGTATGGCTAGAAATTAATGGCTGCAAAATTAGTCACACATAGCAAAAAGAAAGGAAATTTGGTAGTTGCCACCTGAGTACCTAGGCTAGCTTCTCTAACTCTTGTCAACTGAGAGAGCCCATGGTGGAAGTGCAAGACAGCCCCACTACCTCTCAGCATCCCAGCCACGGCCCTGCCTGGCTCACAGCCCCCTCCTACATTTCCTTCATTTTAAGCAAACCCAAGAGATGCAAACTTGACTCTGACATAATGAAAGGGATGATTAGCCACTTGACAGAAGAGAGTTTATTTCATATTATACAGAACAGTGGCTAGCAAACTAGCCTGCAGGCCTACTGCCTGTTTTGTCAATGCAAATTTCACCAGCTCACAGCCATACCCATTTATTCATGCATTATTTATAGCTGCTTTCTGCTGTAACAACACAGCTGAGCAATCATGACACACACCTAAGTCCCACAAAATCCAAAGTACTGTCACTCTTTAAGTAAAAGTTTGCTGCCCAAGAGTAAGTGCCACAGGACATTTTTTAAAGAAAAAGTTAGCTTCCATCCACCTGTAAACAATCACAGCTATTACATAAAGTGAGCATAATGCAATTACGGGCATTTCTTATTCTAAAACACTACTCACGTCAATGATGGCCATGAACTCCTAGGTACTTACAGCTCTTTAAGATTCTTCATCTTTACAAAGGCATCCAACTGGATAGACCTAATGGCATTCTCTCCCAGGTTTCTGAAATAGAACACAATGACTTGTGCAAAGAAACCCTGGACACTCTTCAAGGAAGCCACATGCTTGAGCCAGGACACTCAGGGATTTTCTGGGACCACCCTGGTTTCACAGATGACCCACAGATACTAGCCAGACTCCATGCAATAATTCCACTAGAGATGACTCTCACTTTACATGTGTTGACAGAGCCCATGGAGTGACTCAGGGGTCAAGCCAGCCTTAAGGGCACCATTGGTACTAGGTGGAGGATGCTCAATCAACAGGCAAAATCTCCCCCAGCAAAATTAAGGTTGAATTTCATACAAAGAGGAAATAACCTGAAACCACACACCAGAGGCATCCACTGCAGAAGCAACAGGAATGGTCTGGGCTGGCTGTCCTCTTCCTCCCAGGGTCTCAGAGGCAGCCATTCCAGGAGAAAAGACTGCAGTCAGGCCCAACATGTGCTCAGTATGGGTGAGCTGCTTTAGCAGAGGTACTGACTGGGCTGAGATAAAGCACCCGGGTGGAAGTGGCAATGAGACAAAGTGCCCATGAAGGAGCAGGGTGCAGGAGTGCACAGCAGAAGAAAGGAAAGTACTTATCCAAATACCCATCGCATTAATTAGGAGCACAGCAACCAGCCATGTGTTCAGTGACTGTTCTGGTACAGGCAAAATAAAGGGCAAAGTTGAAACTGACTTATAATGAGAAGGAAGCAGCTGGTGCTTGCAAATAGCCGGTTTCTTGATTTACAAAGATGCAATTAAATAGCTAGCAAATTTCCCCAGCCACCGCCTCTGGCAGACTAGGTCTGGCAAGGTACTCACAGGTGCTCCAGGCCTTCCAGCCCCGAGAATGCTCTCTTAGCCACAGACTTGATCTTGTTTCCAAACAGAGTCCTCCAGTTTCCAAACATCCAGGAACAGAAAAGACGGGGTCAGAGAGACAGGGGAGGGTTGAGGAAAGAGAATGCACAATTAGGGAAGTGCTACCTGGTCAGCCTGTCAGGCAGAGGGGAAGCTGACCTGTGCTGAGATTATAGGCCTGCCCCTTTTTGAAAGGAAACACTTTATCTTTACTAGAATTTCACAGTGATGACAGGCTGGAATTGCATAGCCCGCCTGGCCTAGAAAGGCCCATGCAGTGTCAAGTGGAAGTCACCTCGTCCAGCCTGGGTTGTCTCTCTCCACAGACCACCCAAAGGGGGTGGGGGTGAGCCTGAGCTACAGCCTCACAACAGACATGGGACTGGTTACTGTTTAAATTAAGAGGAAGCAGAGTCAGAGAAGGCAATAAAAACTGTGGCACCCACTAAAAACTGCCATCCACTCCTAGTAACTACATTCTGGGGATGGCGGTTCCCCAAACAGACAAGAAGAAGACAGGAAAATGGGTGTCCATGGAGATGGCTCCATAGCTCTTTGCACCAGACATGCACCCAAGCAGCTAGGGTGCACCTACAGTGAGCTGTGTCCTTGCCCTCGGGGCCTGCAGGAGATGCCTAGTCCTGTGGCTTCTTGAGTGAGGTCCCAGATTATATACAAGGTTCATTAAATCCCAGGCAGTCAGGTCCTCAACCATCAACTTTTCAGGTTATCTAACGTCTGTACCCTTGGGCTGCTGACCCATGAGAAGAACCCCCTGCTTCCAGGTAATTCCAAGACCAGCCATAACAGTAGCTGTTAAGAGTTTTCTCATTGACTCTAGAGTCTGTCTCAGACTCTAAAGTACATGTGGAGAACAGAGTGCTGCTTCCACTCTATTCAGTTGAGACCTTTGGCTAACATGTAACAAACCTAACTTCAAATGTGGAATTATAATAGGTGTGTTTTAGTTCCAGAATAAGATTTCAGTTGAAGGTAAAATGTGTAGACGGAAAAGAAAATAATGAAATTATAAAAACATGGTACCCCATTTTCTATGGATGTCCCACCCCCAGTAAAAGCAGTGAAATGGCCAAGCCCTTTGTGGGACAGGCAAGTTACAGAGGGGAAAAAGTGAAGCTGTGGGTTCCACAGGTCCCACACAGGGGAGCCTCCAGAGCAGTGGTGGTGAACCTTTTAGAGCGTTCAGGGATAACAGCACACATGCCAGAGGTTCACAACCACTACTCTAGAGTGTGCTAGACAGAGGGAATGCAAAGCATCAGGTCTCTCCCTGTGGTCAGCACAATACAATTAAGGTCTCTAGTGAAAATCCAAAGGCATTTCTCCAATCCTCCTGGCACAGGAATCCGTCTGCCAGTGAGCAATAAGTTACATGGATTCTTTTAACTTTAATGTCCTCAGGTTTCTCTAAAGGGCTTGCTAAGAGAGCTAAATTCCTGGGAATTCTCAGAATCAACAGGTCTGGGATAGAATCTTCCAGGTAACAGGGCACAGGTGAGCAAAGAAAAAAACCTCTAGAGAAAGGCCATCTGGCTCAGTCCCTTCCTGGGAGAGGGAATTCTTGATCTAGAATCCCCCCCAAGAATCAGGGAAAGATCTGGACTGTAGGCCAGCTCTACCTTCACCTTGCTTAAGACTGGGACCCAAAAGAGAAAGCTCCTCCCTGAAAGAAAAACAAAGGAAAAGTGAACTCCAGAAATCGAAAATGTCAGGACACCCTGAGCCTCGTCCAGCTGAGCTTGGCCCTAACTGCAAACAGGGCATGTAGGGAAGGACCCAGGCCAGAAGCAGTCATGTCCAGAGCAGGTACAAGGGTGCCTGCTCCACTCGCTTCCAGGGCACCACTGGCCTATGGGTCAACTCCTGGGCAGTCTTACCACTGGGGTTTCCTGACTCATTTCACCAGAAACTGCTTTGCTTCCTAGAGGCCTCCCATCCACCAGCCACCAGAAATCACTCTGTTCTGCCTGTGGACAAAGCCAGCTCTGTTTCCTGCCTCCTCTGGATGGTGAAGGGCAAACAGGCCAAAGGACTCTGTGCCTTGACTTTCTCTCAGAGGCAAGCTACATGGATGTGAAAACAATCGCATCCTGAAAGCATCTGCACAGCCTCACAATATGAAACTTTTATTTTAAAATAAATAAACCAAGAGCACAGAAAACTCAGTGGCCTTACTAACTTAGGCTCTTTAACCACAGAACTAGCAGCAAATAACAGCTCATGGGGCAGTGAAGCCCAGATGTGTCTGAGGGCGATGCGTCTGAGGGCGCTGCCAACTTCCACACTTACTCAGATCCCTCCAGGCTGTGGCACTGCGTGCTCCAGGTCCTAGTAAAAATGAACGGAGCTATGCAGTGAAATCTCTTATAAACTAGATCCACGAAAAAGCTGGGCTTTATTTCATCCATTAAAGATTAGTCACACTGACCTCTTTTACAATGAGAGCAGGCTGTTATTTCTAATGGTGACAATAGCAATAAAACAAACTCAAATTCCCAATTACTTGAGGCCAATCATCTTGTTGGTGGATTAAAAGAGGCCCTTACCTTCTCCCTGGAAACATCTGGAGTCTTGGAGGTAGTGCTTAGGCTAGTAGGCTGTGATGGTTCTAATAAACAACTGCTGTCTGTCCCACAGCCAGGGCTCCCCACGAAGGGACAGCTGGCTTGACTCGGAGCAGAAATGAAGCAAGGAAGTCACCTCTTAAACCCTTTTACATACCTCTGGGCCAGCCCATCCAGGGATCCTTAAGGCTGAGTGCAAAAGCAACTGTGCAGAGGCAGCACTATGGTGGTCCTTGTTCTCACTGCCCTTGGGAGAAGCCATGACATGTACAACCCCCTCCCCTACCATGAATCCACTCTGCAGCCCCCACTCTGCCCACTGGCTTTGGCAGCAGCTCTCCAGGCAGGAATCCAGAGGCTTTGCCCCACAGTTCAGGTCCACACACTTGCTTCACAGATGCTGCATGGAACCCCATGCCCATCCCACGAAAGGAATACAAGGGAGCAGGCACCTGCCTCCAGTGTCCCATAAGGGTTCTAATTAACTGCCTCTCATCTGAGGCCCAGAAGCACGTCCCCCCCCATGCCCATTTTCCTCCTCATGCTGACTGTGCCCTTGGGTGGCACAAACACGGAAGAAAGGAACAGAGTTAAGTCTAGGACCACAAACTGGTTGAGTTCAGCAGCTAGAAAGAGGAAGGGCAGGGCAACAACCCCCAGGAATCACAGAAGGAGGCCTCTCATGGTTCTGCTGCCCACCTTTCCCTGCTTTTTGGAAACATCTGCATGGCAGGAAGGACCCCAAGTCTTTGAGTAGATCCAGAATATAGGCCTCTCACGCTCTCCAAAGGCCAACCCAGGCCAGATCAGAGAGACTCAGAGCACCAACTGCCATCTGCACAGCACTGTGGAGGACAGCCCTGCTTTGTGCTACCATACCGCTTCCTAGGCTCCCACAAGCAAGGTCCCAGCCACTTGCATAGTGCAACACAGTGTGGTGGCCACAGAGCCTCCTGGCAATGTATCCAAGAGACAGGATGGGGAAAGGGAGCAAAGCTGGTTCCCTTCCTAAACATTTACTTGACTCCTGCACTACCCGCCCCCCAGCAGTGGGTTGAAATGGAGCTGCACACCAGGATCATGTGGAAACCATTTATTTTCCTCATTTCTTTTTAACATCCGAACTTTCACACACTATCACAACAGAATAGCACCATAAAATGGCTGTCACATACCAACAGCAGTCATCTGATTGTCCCAATCTGTTGTGATTTTGTTTTTGTTTTTTGTAAGTGCTAAGGATTGAACCCAGGGCCTTGTACCTTCTAGGAAAGCGTTCTGCCACTGAACTATATTCCCAGCCGTGGATTGTCCCATGCCTGTCTTGTCACCCTGATCCCTATGCCTACATGTTAAGGTGCTGGTGAGATGCACAAGGAAACTGGGAGCACCACAGAGCAAGAACACTGGCTTTGGAGTCAGGTGAGCAAATCTGGACCCTGTACCAACCAGCTATAGAGTCTTGAGCCAAATTTCCTTACTTCTGTTTTCTTAACTCTAATAAAAGTTGCATAATCGAGCCTGCCCTCACCAGATCATCAGATATTTCCTTTGGACACATATGCAAGCACACACAGAATAACTGGCAGACTGCAGGCAACGAGGGAAAGAAAATAGACCCCAAACATGGAATTCAGAGTAGTTACTACCATTGCCCTTGGTGATGACACTTGCTATATGAGATTACAATTAACAACAACAACAACAAGAAAATACTGATAGGAGCCTCAAAACTATCAAGTACTCAAGACATTTTATAAAATTTCTAGAAACTGAGTAAGATGCAAAAACTCTAGTTTGTGCAAAGGAAAATAAAAACTAACTTGTTTTCACATGAGCTGTGAAGTGGGCCTGAGAGAAAATTCCCAGGCCACCAAACACTATGTGTGTTGGCCCCAAAAACCCACTGCCCGCTGGGGTGGTGAGGAAACCCCTGGTGTGACAGAGGCTGGGGTCTCCCACATTTGTCCTCAGTCTCTTCCCCCCACAGCAGCAGATCTCAGCAGCATTGCTCTCTACTGAGGGTCCAGGACAGACAGGCACAGGGGAGCTGCCAAGGTAGCCACCCATACCAGAATGGCATGCTGGAAAATACTCACAGCTTGCTGAGGTTGTCGAGCCCGGCAAAGGCACCACTAGTATCCTCTATTGTGCCTGAAATCTCATTGTGGTCCAGATCCCTAGAGAGAAGACAATCCGTGAGCTCAGCATCCACTCTTAAGCATGAAGAAGAGACCACCTCATATCCAGGCTCCAATATGGATGTGTCCCCTAGAAGCCCAGCATCACATGTAGTCATAAGTGTGGCCCTAGGAGGAAGCCCTGCTTTACATACTCTTCAGTGTGGCCTGGCTTTCTTACCCTTCCAACAAAGTTGACTCACACCTCAAACACTAAGCTCACCCCAGGCCCTGGGGAAGAAAAACAGCACAGAGAACATCAGGGAGGCCAGTCTGTCTTCTGCCCCTCTGGAACTAGATCTGGCCCTGGCATGGAGAAGCAACCCAAAGGGTTCCTTCAGTTTTCTGTCTCCTCTCACCTCAATCAGAGTACCTTTCTTTTCTGCACTTGGCTATGAATCTTCAAAAGGCATATGGAGGAAAGGGGCAGAAAAGAAAGAGGCCCTGGGCTGGGCCTCTCCACGCTGGCCAGTGGTCTGAAGCCAGAGCCCATCTTCTCACATGCTCTGCACAGTGCTGGACTGTGAGCCAAAGAGGACATCTGGGTGCTGACTCAGCCCTGTGACCCACTCGCCAGATGGGAGAGAGGAAGCCAATACCTCAGGCCAGCTCCTCCAACAATGCAAGTCCCAAGGCCAATTAGTCAGCCTCCTCCTCAGCAACAAGGGCAGTCAGAGTTGAGAATCACACCTGGACACCAGGCCCATGTTCTGCTGGTTCCAACTTCCCATAAGGCACTTGGCTCCTGCATATCCCTCTTCTGAGCTTACTCAGACACAGGCAGAGAAGAGAAAAGGACCCTGCTCTTGGCTCAGAGGGGATGGTACCACAGGGAGGGAGCTCTGACTGAAGGGTAAGAGACTTGCTGTGACTTATACTTCACAGCAGGAAGCTCAAAGAGCAAGTGTGCCGCTGGAAGGGACTTCTCCTGTTATCTTCTGCCTTAACAACCTGTCCCTGTGCTCCGGGCCCTGGCTTCTCTTAAGCCTGCTCTACTTGACCCCTCCCACCAGTGTTATTTAGGCCATGCAAGGGCTAGAGGGCTGACCTCAGCTCAATGGTTTAGTGTCAGACTTTCACCCTCCCTGCAATGACTCCACACTGAAGCCTATTCTACCAGGTGCAGTCCCTCCATCTGACTGCGCAGGCCTCTCTCTGCAGAGGGCCATGCTCAGGAAGGCCTCAGCACCTACTACCACTGTCTAAAGAAAACTACATGCCCCTCTGGGACAGCTTTATGCTAAGAGCTGCTTGGAAATTGCCTGAAGCTGACAATCGAAAAGTCCCAGAAAAGCACATCCGATAGCAACTTCCATCTAATTAGAGACTTACAGGGACAAGGTACTATTACCTTTGCCTTTTAAAATAACTGCCTGATGAGGGATAAGGATTTTGTTTCCACTCCTCTTGGAAATGAAGCATCCTGGACACTAAGCTCACTGAAGAAATGGTACAGATGAACTGTAGTATTCCACTGGCTTGGAGAAAAAATACACAGGACTTCAAAATAGAAGTCAGGTCACAACCAGAAGCTCAAGACAAGGACTGGCATTATGGCTGCTGTCCTGGAGACACCCACAGGAGCCCTGCATTAATGGTTTCCCAACAAGACCCCAGCATCCTACCAAATACAATCTGAGAACTACTGCCTGCTAATTACACTTTAGAGAGCCATCACCCCTCTACAGGCACTGTCCTGGGAAAATGAGAGTGTTTTCTGCTCAACCAGTTCTTGTTCAGTTGATTATACAGAAGTTTGAGCTGGGCATGGTGGTGCACACCTATGATGCTAACAGTGCGAGGCTGAAGCAGGAGGGTCCTGTTGCCAGATTGAGCCCAACCTGGGCAACTCAGCAACTTAGACCCTGTTTCAAAAAATTAAAAAGGGCTAAAGTTGTACCTCAGCGTGAAGACCATGGGTTCAATCCTCAGTAGTGCAAGGAATGAATGAAAATAAAAAAGGGCTAGACATGTAGCTCAGTGAGAAAGCCCTGAATTTAGTTCCCATTACCAGAAAAAAAAAATTGTTTTTAAATTGAGATTGGGCACACATAACAAGTCAGCTGTGGGTCAGATTCTGATTTGAACCCATGAGAATGGAATTCAACAAAGCCACTGCTTTGCTCCATTCTGCTTTCCCACCCAGGGCCCCTTCATTCTGTCACCCCAACAGCGAGAGCCATACAGGACACGCAGGTT
Organism: Heterocephalus glaber; assembly: GCF_000247695.1. The sequence continues at coordinate 737,035 of NW_004624773.1, forward strand.
TCTGAGTCCCTTGAAGGCGCCTTCGGCGATGTGGCTGATGGCATTGTGGCTAAGCCGCAGGATGCTCAGGATGCTCAGCTCGGCCAGGCTCTCTTCATCCAGACGTGTGAGGTTGTTGAAGGACAGAATCCTGAGGAAGGAGGAGCAGGGCAAATGCTACTACTGGCCCCAGGGTTTGCACTCCCCTCTCTTAAACAACAGGGCTACAACTGGCCAGGTCTCAATGGGAAGAGGACACACACATGTATACACAGGAATTCCAAAGGTAAAAGTGGCCATGTAGCTTGATTCCCACAGGGGCCCAACATCTACATCAACTGACAACTAAAATGGAAGCCACTATTTGCTAAACTGTGAGTTCACATGAGGTCATACGATACAAGAACCCTCAAGACTCCAACCCTTCAGGCTGTGGCCATAGCTGGTCCTGATTTGGGCTATGAAAGACCTCCCTTGGCAGATGGCTAACACAAAGGACCTGATTCCAGGGTATTCCAATACACAGCAAAGCAACCCCAGCTACACTCTCTGCATCGGCCAGCAGAGGGCACCATGAGCCACGGCACAGGACCCCACACCAAGTGACCCCCTCCACCCTGGGGGACCTGACACCAGGGCCTCTCCCTTATCTGAATGGTATCCAAGGCACTGGGGCTCCTCTCACTTCCACTGTAAGGAAGACATGGAACATGCCCCTCAGGTCAACAAACCTTCCTCTCTGAACTCCTGCAACTCTGACATAGCCCTGGGTTGGTAACTTGGCATATTAATGATTATCTGTGGCTGAAATGGGAAATTTGGGCTAAGGTAGAAAGAAAAAAAAAGCAACAGAAAAGGTTGCTGGTTTTTTTAAGGTGGCAGGGAGCAACATTCTTTCCCTCCTAGAGAAATAAGTCATGGTATCTTTCACAAAAACCTGGCAGCAGATCAAAATCACATTCTCACCTGCAATTTAAGAATTTAGCTTAAAGGAGAAGTGGGAAAGCAATCTTCAATCAGGCTCTGAAGTTATCTGGCTATGGGACCAACTTCCAGAACTGGTCAAGGCACTTTGAAGGCCTTCAGCCCCTCTCTAAAAGGCACGGAAGTCAACTTCACACAGTCTCCCAGCCAAACCCAAGAAAGGCTTGAGGACAGAGGCTCCCTGCAGGGACTGAGATACTACTCCTGAAGTCCCTGCTAGTTCCAAAGCAGAAGGAGACAGGGAGGAAAGCAAGGGGACTTAAAGCTCAAAGCCCTGACAGTCCCATCCTGGGCCTAGCTGCTCTGGTCATCCGTCTTCCCTCTAGTACAGGACCACAGGAGCTGCCTCACTCCATCCCCCACCCCCAAAAAGTCCACCATTCTGAGTAGGGGCCAAGCCCACTGCTTTCTGCACTCTGGAGGACTGGCCTCCAGGCACTAGACCCAAACAGTCACAAACCAAAACAGAGGACACTCACAGCTCGTGCAGCTTCTGACAGAAGCTCCAGCCATCACGGTGAATGCGAGAGATGGCATTGTTGCTGAGGTGTAGCTGGTGCAAGGCTGTGAGGCCATATAGTGAGCCGCTGTTTACCTCCACCAGACTATTGTACTCCAGATGCCTGCAATGAAAGTCACATGCAAGATGAAGAGGGGGTTGTCATTCATTCATCCAATGGACAGAAAACAGAAAGTCACTCTATCAGACACTGGTCAGCGCCAAGGACAGAACAGAACAGGAGAGAAGTGTGACATCCATGTGTGTGCACACACAGGGGTGGGAGAAGATAAATCAAAGCAGTCAGAAATGCCAGGGCAGCCTCCAGAAGTTGAGGGGACAAGGGGAAGCTCGCTAGAAGTGACATTTTAGCAAAGTATTAAGTGAACCAAGCAACAAATGGGCAGAGCAGTTCTCATTAGGGACAAAGCCATGAAAGGAGAGAAAGAAGAAAGAAAAGGAAGCAGCCCACCTTAATCATAAAGAAAATGAAGTTAAGAGAAGCCACATAAAAAATAAATAAATGAAATTTTAAAAAAAAGAGAAGCCACATAACCTGTCTAATATTCCCCAGCTTAGCAAGGAATGAAAAGGCCAGAAGTGATTTAAACCTATGTGGCTAACAAAAATTGGGGCTCTGGATCACTCAGGAAACCCAGCTTTAGCTCCAAGGTCAGACAACTTGGATTTACAGTGGTACCTTGGTTCAGAAACGTAATTCTTTCCACAATTCTGGTGGGAATAAATCCTAATTTTCCCACTTTGTTGGCTTAATGAGCCTGAACATCTACAAAATGGAGATATCCAAGAGCATCAATGTAATAGGGCCATAGGAGAAAAAAAATAAGAAAATACACATCAGGATGTTGGCACACTGCTGTGGACATGGCTCTCAACAACTGTAAGTAAATACAGACAGACTCTGACTTAGGATGGCTCAACTTACGACTTTTCCACTTCATGATGGGTGAAAGCAATACACATGCAATAGAAACCATACTTGGAATTTTGAATGTGGCCTACTTCCTGGGCTAGCACTATGCAACATGATACTCTCTTGCAGCACTGGGCAATGGAAGAGAGTCACAGCTCCCACAGTCAGCCCCATGATCAGGAGAGGAAACCACCAGTACTTGTTGCTCAGCTAGGATGTTCCACAGACTAGGTGTATCAAACACATTTTCAATTCACAATCTTTTCAAATTTCAATGTGTTTATGGGGATGGGACCTATCACAGGTCCAGGTGTGTTCACATGCTATTACCTCCTTCCTCAACACAGCACATTCTTGCCCAGGATCACTGCATCCTGGAAAACTGATGTCCTTAATAAAAGTCACTAATTCAAATTTTGCTCCATGTTCAATATTACAAGAGTTCTGAACAACCAAGGTTTACTTTTTGTCATCTTTCTATCACACTCAAAAAGGAAGAACTTACTTTATAGACAACGTCTAAGGCCAGTCACCACTCTCACTTTGTACTAATTTGTTCAACATAAAACTTCACACTGTTTTCCTCTGAGAATTCTCTTAATCTCTGCCCACCTAGCACATGATCAACTGGATTTCAAATTCTAAAAGATACCTCTCAGGAAGGAGAAGTGTTTTCAGGAGGTACCAAGATCTAGCCAACTTAACGTAGAAAGTGAGGACATCAAAAAGCCGAGCTGTAGGCTCCTGACCCGCTGCAGAGAGACTGTGCCCTGGGAGGTGGGGGTGTCAGTGGGTGGTGTTCGGAGAAGAGGGAAGCCCAACATGCTAGTAGGCAAGCCCTAGGATTCTGATTTTGGTTTTAGTTACCAAGATAACCATTAGAGAATGTAAAAGCTGAGAGATAGACTGGAAGGTAGCAGGAACAGTGGTGAACTGAACCACTAACTTTATAAAAGCATAAAATCTCAAGTTGAAAAGTAAAGACAGTGGTACAAGTGTGTTAACTTGGGAGCAGCCACTAGCAAACCTGGAAACAAGAAAACTAGAAAAAGGAATGCTTGGAAGCAGCTGATTCTCAGGTAAACTGGATAAAAATTCTGTACCTTTTTGTTTTGTTGTTGTTACTCTGGCAGGCAGGCAGCTCTGCTGTTATACACATCTTTTTAAATATTTTATTTCTATTAAAATATGCAGTATTTATCATTATGCAGTACATAATGTTCACATTCATTATAGGAAGCTGAAACCTGCACATAACATATCTTAATTCCTTTAATATCTTTTGCCCCTCTCCTCCCTCCCTATTGTACACATCTGGCTGAAGGGAATATTCCCTTGATAAAAGCCAAACATCTGCACCAAGTGCCTCCATTAGCTCACAAGGCAGAAGAAATAAATCTCCTAGGATGAACCAAACATTTTTGGCCCACCTGAACATCACGAAAGACTGTCAAGCCCAAATGGGGACAGAAAGAACTTCCTGTAAGTGTGGGAGTGGGGAGGTTGTGTGGAGGGAGTTTGCTCTGTAGACTGGATTCACTGAAAAAGAGGGGGTGAATAGCAGAAGGGTTGCCTCCTCCACCTTTCCTGGTCCAAAGCACTGAAACCTTCCCCAGGAAAGTTCCTGCTCAGGCAGAAAAGCACCCGCAGGTTGGCCCAATCCAAAAAGATAGATCTGAAGGCAGGGTGCCGAGTCCAGGGGGGTGGTTCTTACACCCAATGCTCGGATGTATGTGCATCGAGCGCACGCGCGTGCATGCACACTCACACACACACACAAGGCACAGAACCCACCCACGTCCCTGATCTGCCTATACTTACAGCACATGCATCTTGGATAGCCCCCAGAAGGCACCATCAGTCAGCTTGCTGATGTTGTTCCGCTGAAGCTTTAGCACCTCCAAGCTGTCGAGCCCCTGGAATGTGAGGCCCTCGATGAGCCGAATCCGATTCCGGTTGAGGTCCCTTAAGAGATAAAGCTAAAGGGGTCAGAGCAACCCATGTGCACATCCCACCCATGAGCATTCCAGGCAGGCCCAGCTGGGGTTTCCAGCCAATGGGGAAATGGCAGTGAAGGGGTACCAAGGAGCCAGGATTTTCAACAGGAGCCCAATTTATGCCTCATGGGGCAAGCAGCCGCTATTGTCATGGACTATTGAGGTCAACTTGGAAAGAGCAGCATACAGAGTTGTCCACAGCCAGCTCTGAGCCTGGGGGACCTTGAACCATGAGTACTGTATGTTTCTTGCTCAGGGGTACAGGCACCATTCATGATTCTGCAGCCCAGATATGGGCATGACTCAGGAGGTAGACTGTTTAGGTGAGGTCTCTTAGCTCAGCAATAGAAATCCACACCAGATGCTTCAACCCAGGAAAGTCCTAACCACTGGGTATTAAATGGCAGTCATGCTTTCCACTGAAGGCACCTGACAGGACCTCCACATACAGAGAGAAGTTATTGCCTATGGTGGTGGGGAGGGGCTGTGTGTGTGTGACACAGTTGTGTCAGCCTGGGTAACTTAGCCCTGATGTAACAGAGCCTCACTTGACCAAAAGATGCCAGGAATCTGTGTGGGCTGTACCCATTTGCAAATCTGGAGCAAGGACAGAGAGAACCCAGGGCTGACCAGAAGGCCCTTGGTTTTCCCCAAAGACTTCCACAGTGTCTCTTGACCCTGTCTCCTACGCAGCTTCCTTCACATCAATGAAACCTTCTCCATAGACTGAGAAGAGTTACACTCAGACTCCCCAGCCAGGGAAGGTGATATGCAGCAGTGAAGGCTGGGGACCCCATCCTGCCAGCAGTTGGGCCTTCAACAAGTGTTCTGTCCTGTTTAAACCAAATTTCCAAAATCAGCTTATTTTCCTGACACACACTTTCTACTAAAAATAAGAACAAGAAGAAAAGGAGGAGGAAGAGGAGTGGGGGAAAGAGGAAAGGAAGAAGAGAAATCCAGTACTTTCTCTAGCACCTAGGTAGAAGATGATAATTTGATGGGAGGAATAAAAATCCTTCATTAGGTTTTGGTTAATGAAATTTTTCTTGAATCTAAAATCGCATGCCATCCTGGGGGGACAACTGGCTTTGGTCATTGCAAACCTATCTAAATAAGTCATTTTAAGAGAAAAAATTGAGTAAGCTACCTTGTAAGATTTAGGAGATAGACAAAGGCAATGACCATCTCTTACTTACTATCTCTAGCTATGTGAAGTTCCTGTCAAACTGTCCAAGAAATGTCAGAGGCTCTCGTGCCCAAGGTATAGATTTTGTGGCTACTTTTTTAAATGACACTAAAAGGCTGGAGGTGGTGGCACACACCTGTAATCCCAGCACTTGGAAGGCTGAGATAGGAGGATCATCATGAATTTGAGGCCAGCCTCGAATACATAGTGAGTTCAAGGCCAATGTGCACTACAAAGTGAGATCCTGTCTCAAAAACAAAAAAAGACACTAAAAATCTCTGAGATAAATAAGAAACTGAACTCACAGCCTAAGCATTAACCAGCAGGATCCTTCATTTCATTTTGGAAGATGTCAGCAAGGACAAGCACATATATACTCAGTGGATCTTTTTCCTCAGTAATCTAAGGCAGCCACCAGCACCAGACCCAGCTCCTAATTTGCTTTTATTAGGTGTTACCAAAGAGCCATTAATGATAGTTTATGTACAGCTTTACGGAAGGGGAGCGAGGAAGGAGTTGCATGTGGTCTGGGGTCCTTGGGGAAAATGCAGTCCCATAAAGTTTTCTACCTTAATTAAAGTGTACTCACAGTTGTGTCAGCCTGGGTAACTTGAATGCTTTTACAGGAAGCTGGGTGATCCTGTTTTTGCTCAGACGAAGAGTAAGGAGCGACCGTGACAGACCATCAAATGCTCCCAACTCCAGGGTGCCGATGCGGTTGCTTGCCAGATTGCTAGAATGATTCAGGACAGAAAATATAGTGCAGCAGGAGGCCTCCCTCATTCTGCTCCAGACACAGGACCCAGCTGGGTCTGAGCTGGGAAAACCCACTAAGGCACACCCAGAGGGACAAGTTTCTGATGAGACATTTGTCATCACAAGGCTCTGAAGCCTGTCCTGACTCCCAGGTGGGGAACCAGACAAACAGAAGTGTCAGGACTGTCCAACAAAGGCCTCAAGGCAAGCCTTGTTTCAGTCACAGCACACTGTATTTCAAGCTGGTCGGCCCAAGAAGGTGGGAGTGACAATCACACACCTCATTAAAACCCTCTCACACACCAGCCTAGCCACACAGTGGCATCCTCAGGAGCCACCTGCAGGACTCCTTCCTCACCCCTACTATCCCAGACTGATAAGAAGCAGCCTAGGAAGCAGAAAGAAAATTAAGAAGCAAGGTCAGTCCCGATTCACCAATTTGGGGAAAGAGTCTTTGTGAAGTGGGTCTCAATGCATGACTTACATAACAAGTATATATAAACCAGTTCAAATAATTTTAAATGCTTCAAAGAAACACCCTCATGAAAGAGACTTGTGCCAAGTGCTTTAGAAAACAAGCAATACTTTCTTGTGGTGCCTACAGATTAGATATGTCAAGAGTGCCTCCCACAACCACACAGAGAAGACAGGCACTGCAGCAAACAACAGAGATGCATGCATCTCATTGTGTGCAAATCATATCAAGTAATAAAAAAGGAAGGAACAATATGGCACTCCTATGAGAAGCTAGTCCCAACATCTCTCTTACTGCCTTTCCCAAACAAATGCTGGATGCTTCTGGCCTATGTGAAAAGGAAAAAGACTAGAGTGAAACTTCCACCATGGAGTGAGGGGACGAGGTACCTGTGGTCTCTCCATCAGGCAGAGGCCCAGGACAAGGCACATGAGGATTCTCAGCAAATGAAGCTGGACTGTTTGTTCCTAACACTCCAGATTACAGAAGAACAGTCTGTGTGATGAAGACATACCAGCCACCAGCTGCCAAAATAGAAAGTCCCTCCCACTTTTGTGAAGGGAAAGAAGGCCACTGCAATTCAGTTTAGCAGTTGGTGGTTTATCTGTCCCAAACAAGGAAGTGTCAGGTGGCAGCTGGACACCTTTTGAAAGCCCCCACTTAGGACTTAACAAAAGCCAAGTCCTCTTATTCCCAATTCTGGTACATTGATGCAGCCAAAGAAATTGCTCCTCTCCTCCAAGTCGTGTAAAATTCATGGGCTAAACCTTATCTTTCCTGAAAAGATGGGTCATGATGACCTCTCCACCAGCCTTGCAAATGAGCTCCAAAATTACTCACTGGTAATCGGAAAATATCTCTTTATAGGAGGTGTTTAGATTCTTCTCCAAAGAAACATTTCCCTACCAACAAGTAGTAGATTATTTGGGTTTTAACATTTTTACTCCTGTCTACTCTCTACTGCACATGAGATGGGGCATGAAGATGGGTAAAAGAAAAACAAGGAGTAAATATAAATGGGGCTCCTGCTCTCTGCCTTGCTGAGGAAAACCAAAGCCTGTATTGTCCCAGTGGCTCAGCCAAGTAGGACTGGGAAGCAAAGGAAGCATCCACCCAAGGTCAGACCTGGGGACCTAGAAGGCTGTTACCAGGCTGGAAAGCAGAGAGGCTGTCTGGAGGCAGAAGTACTTACAGCTCTCTTATGCGCAGTCCATGTGGAAAGCAGGTGCTCCGGATTTCTGTGATGTTGTTTGAACTCAGATCCAACACTTCCACTGACAGGTATGCCTTCAGATGACTCCCCTCCAAACTTCGAATCTTATTGTGCTGCCTGAAACAAGGGGAGGTGACTGGAGCATTTCATTTTTGCAAAATAACTAGAGGAAACTAAAACTATGCTCTCCTCCACTATTTTTACTAGCTGCCGTGCTCTTTAATAAAAATTACCGTTCAGTGGCACTCAATATGTGATCTCCCATTCTTCCTCCCATCAAGTTACTATCTGCTAGCTAGGAGCTAGAGAGAGTGCTGGATTTTATGTCTGAGACAGGCTGTCTGCCAGAGTACTGGCTCAGATGCTCTGCCCAGGGGCAAGAGCAAAGGTGGTATTTAAGACCACTTAATGTGTGTTTGATAATAAAGTTATTTTTAAAAAAACCAAAAAACACTTAAGACCAGAATGGCATGTCCAGCACCCACTGATACAACTACCATAAAGGATGAGTTAGTGCAACTAGCCAGCTCCAACTCAGCTCCCATCTATACTCTTTGGAACCCAGACCAGTACAATAACTTTCAGGACTGTCAGCATCAGAGCCCAGTGGTCAGTTTGATCCAACATAAGACACTGTTACAGAGCTCACATTTTACACACAGCTCACATAGACAGTGCCAGCCATGGAAAGAGACACAGGAGATTAAAAAAAATGATGATGATAATGATGGCAAAATCCTGACAATTAAAGCTCACTTTTTAGGTGTAGCCAGAATAAACCCCTTACCTTTACACTCTTAATGACTTTGTGCCTCGGTTTTTGCATCTGAAACATGGGGCTACAACCTGTCAGTCTGCCAGGTGTATGCAACCTGCAGCTGAGGGCTGGGGATGCCCGGCTTGCCTGGGCCACACTGAGTAAAAAACAATTATCTCAGGCCATGTATAAAATATAATATAATTAATATATATACGTAACAAAATCTTTTATTTTTAATGTTTTTATTATAATATAGGTGTGTCCAACCCACAGGCTATAGGTTGGACACACCTGAGTGGATGATCTAAGCTGAACCCACACTGAAGCATACAGCCAACATTAAGGTCAGAGTCAGTGTTTACCGGTCCAAGAAAGGTACTTCACACCATAACTTATTTGGACCTTTAACCTTCTTTCTGTCAAGCCCACAATCTAACCAAGCAACCAGCAGTTATTAATGAGGAAAAAGATAATGAATGCCAATCCAGGTGGGGACTGCCCTGCTGTGGACTTAGCTCTGCCTGGCATTCAAATCACTGTGGCTCTGACTCCAATAGTAGAAACCTAAGAGGTATATGGTGAGGCAGTACTAGCCCCATGGGTTCCAGACACACATTCAGGCCCATCCTTAGTAAACAGAGCTGCTCTCCAGCCAATCTGACCATTTTGGAACACAAAACAAGCAAGCCAGGCATCACTTACCAAATGGCATCTCCTTTAAACAAACACTTGGCCAAATCAGTCCTAAGAGACATAAACATGGACCTATGCCCAGAAGCTCCACACTTCTCCCTGATCCCTTTACTTTCCACGATTCCTTTGCTTCCCTGATTCTCCCAGGCCCCCAACTCAAAACTCCATTTACAAGGGCAAAACTCAGCCCCCAGAGATCCCTCTCTGGAATGGAAGGACCACCCCCAACCAGCTACTTTCTGTGAGTTCTTTAAATTCTTTAATAAAGATAGTCTCTTCAGTTTTCTGATTCTAAAAAAAAAGAAAAGAAAATCCTTATTATGTAGGTATGGGGAAAAAAAAGAACAAGAAATACAGGCAAGAGGGGAATAATAAGGCAAGAGCCTTATGCTGGAACTCTGAATACAGGTCCCAGAAAGCCAGGAAAAGAGGATCTGGGACCAGGCTCCTTCACCCAAAGCTGCACAATGATGGACCTGGCATGCCAAGGCTTTGCACAGGCAAAATCCTGGGGGATGGTTGTGAGAGCCCTGGCATGTCTCAAACTTCCCTGACTCTCTCCTCTCCCCCACATCACCTCCTCAATTCCTCCATCTTTGTCTTTTGTCTTATACCTTTTTCTTCTTTCTTGTCAGTCTATTTATTCACAGACTCAAACACATCATGGGCCCCTATTCTGCACAAAGGACTTTTGAGGAAGACAAATCTCTTTCATACACTGGGAGAAGTTTACCATCTGGCAGAAGGGATAGCCCTGGAGATAGGAGCAAGGGGGTCACACTTTATTCTGCCAGGAAGAAGCTGCTTGGACAGATGCCTGTGACCAGGATGCTGCAGTGAGGAGGGACCAGGCAGGGGAGGCCTCACAGTGGGCCAGGTGAAAGGGCAGCGATCTGGAGATAAGCACCAGAGAATAACAGGAAGGCTGCAGATTACAGCTGGGGAGCTTCAAATGGTGATCATAATCTTCTAGTCCAGACCTCTGGAGAAGGGAGCCAGGCTAGCAGGCCACTGGCTATACCACCTTCCATCCTTACTCACTTGCTATCTATTCCCAGCCCAGTGAGATTCTGTTAATAAAAATCAGTGGCCAGGATGCTCATGGAATAGGAGACATTTACAAATCAAATAACTGATAAGAGGATCACATCCAGAACACAGTCACCTGTGTATCTGCAAGTTCTACCTTTGTGGATTTAACCAAGTACAGACAGAAAATATTCAGAAAAAAATTGCATCTGTAATGAACATGTAAACATTTTTGTCATTATCCCCTATATAATACAGTATAACAATCATTTATATAGTATTTATACTGTATTACATATTAAAAGTCATTTAGAGATGATTTAAAGTATATGAGAAGGTGAAAATGGGTTATATGCAAATACTTGGTCATTTTATAGAAGGGACCTGAACACCTATGGATTTTGCTACCCATAAGGTGTCCTGGATGATTCTATATAAATAACCCTGACAACTCAACAACAGAAAATAAATATTCTAATTTAAAAATGGGCAAGGGACTTGAGTGGATGATTCTCTAAAGAAGGTCTACAAATGGTCAACAAGCACATGAAAAGATGTTCAAAATCAGCGTTCATCAAGGAAATACTGTGCTATCACCTCACACCCATCAGGATGGCTACCATCAGAGGAAAAGAGAAGTAGTAAGTGTGGGTGAGGATTTGGAGAAATAGAACAAGTGTACATTGCTGGAGGGAATGTAAAATGGGGGTGGGGCTGCTGAAGAAAATAGTAAAATGACTCCTCATAAAATTCAACACAGATTCACCATATGATCCAGCAATTCCACTTTTTAAAAACTGTGAGGTCTTTATATTAAAGATAAATATAATATATTCAAATATATTAAAACATAAATAGGCTCTTACAGTACATGTTATAGAATTTTCTTTTCTTCCCCCTTCATTAGTATATGTTTGTGGAAATAAACACATTCATCATGTGGAGCAATTCCTCTTAAGAGTATGAAAAAGAAATGAAAGCAGATCTCAAGGAGACGTTTGTATATCCATGTTCCCAGTAGCATTAGCCACACTATTCAAAAGGTAAAGCAACCCAAATGTCCATCAGCAGAGAATGGGTAAATTCAGTGTATACATACAATGGAATATTACTCAGCCTTGCAGAAAGAAAATCCTGTCATGTGCCACTGAAACAACTAAGGCCCTTGAGGACACTATCCTCAGTGAAATAAGCCAATCACAAAACCACAAATACTGTATGATTCCACTTATAAGTGGTATCTGCAACAGCTGACTTCACTGAAACAGAAAGTGGAAAGGCAGTTGCCAGAGACTGGGGAAAGAGGACAATGAAGATTTGTTGTTTAATGACACGGAGTTGCAGTTTCACAAGACAGAAAAAGTTCTGAGATCAGCTGCACAACATGAATGTACTTAACACTATTGAACTCTACAGTTAAATTTTATGTTATGTGTATTTTACCATGATTTAAAAATAAAACAAAACACAAGACAGTTTACAGGACTTTCCTGCCTAAAATAAATGCTGATTCTTGTGGCTCACTTAGGAGTAAGGCCCTACAGTGCTCTCAGGGCCCACGTTATCTGCCTCAAACCTACCTAGCCTCCCACTGTTCTCACCGCTTAGAATGCTGTTTTCCCCGCTTAGAATGCTGTTCTCCCTGAAATTCACCTGTCTCAAGCCCTCACATATTTCCTGTCTTTATTCAAATGTCACCAAGACCCTCCCTAGCCACCCTCTCTAGAACCACAGTGCACACATACCCACACATGCACACACACACTTTCCACTCCCTTGCTTTATTTTCTCAGTAGCACTGTCATGTAGCATACTTTGTAAGTACCTGTTTCTAGTACAACAATCTTCTCTCTTACTATAATGTGACAATAGGAAGGGAGAAATGTTTGTCTGCTTTGTTCACTACTGTGCTTCCAGCCACTGGAAGAGCATAAGACATGGAGTACATGCTCAATAAATATTTGTTGAGTAAATCACAGAGTGAATACAGGTTAAATTTGGAAAGGCTGAGGGCAGCACAGATGTGGAACTCATCAGCATTTGCGCAGAAGAGCTCAGTCAGGAAATCTCAGGAGTGCCAGGAGGGAAGACTGCCCAAACATAAAGTACACATCACAGCAGCTACAGGGAGCCCCAGGACTCCAACACCACATCCCCAGCTGCTGCGGACACAATTATCACCATCTGTCCCAGGGTAGGTCTCTACATTCTAATTGCAGCAAGGCCAGGATCGAACCTTTCTAAATGTCCTGTTCTCAGCAGAGCTGACTTGGAAGCCCTATGCTCCTACCAAACCCAGCAGCCCTTCCCTGCATGGCAAGAACCACTGCTTAGATGTTTGAGGACCCCAGCAACTCCACCCAAGACCAGGAAGGGCTTCCTGTTCTGGAACATGGCAGCACACAGTGGAACATGAGCTGTGGGCACTGCCCCACCCAAGTCAAATTCCAGGTACCACCACTCACAGGTGTGAATCTGGGAGTGTGAAGTTCCTATGCCCCATGGGCTGACAAGACCTACCTCAATGAATTGAGTTCCTGTTTTTATTAGTCACATTTGTATCCTCAGGACCACGCTGAGGATCTAATTTATAGGAGATACTCTGGCAAGTGAATGTATAAGTAAATGGACCCCAACTGGATGGATGACACCTTCTTATTCCCACAGCCAAGCTTATGTCTATGACTCAAGTACAACCCCCCCCACCACCACCACCATTCTAAAAGTATACAACCCATCTAAGGTATCTCCTTCCAAGCTTCCCTCCAAACAGGCTGGAGGAAACAGTAGTATTCAAACCCTCACATGGAACCCTTCCTACCTTGCTGAGATGATCTGCTGGCTCTCTGACTCAAGCAAGCATTCAATTCATGAAACAGTTCATTTTTTAAATGCCATATACAAACACAGGTGGCCTTCACATCAGTCACTTCACATCATAACCAACTGGCTAGGGGCCGGGGATTTACCTCAGTGGTTTTGCCACCTGCTGTGCAAGTGCAAGGACCCAAGTTCGATCCCCAGTACCAAAAAAAAAAAAAAACCAACTGGCTAGTTCCCAAAAAGATCCATGCACACTTTTGTAATCTCCAAATCCAGCTCCAAGTGCTCTTTAACAATTGCTGACCAATTACCGAATGCCTATCATATATGTACTGGGCCCTGTGTGACACAGCAATAAAAATCACATAGCAGATAGGTACTGTTATCATCTCTACTTAGATGGCTGCAAAAATTGAGGCTCAGAGATATACTGGAACTTACCCAAGGTCATACAGATGGGAACCAAGAGGAGCTGAGATGCAAACCCAGGGGAACATGACTCCTTATCAGCCTAAGAGGTTTTCCTGCCAGAATCTTAAGGGCTTGACCCCAGATCACAACCATAAACCTTCAGCAAAGCTGGGCTGCTATGAACACTAGCAATTTCTTTTTTTTTTCCTTAGATTCTTTTATTGGTACATTTTAGGTTTACAAAACATTTACATTTCTCATTGGGTACTTGTACCTTTACATGATGTATCTTGGTTCTTATTTTTTCTCCATTTCCTGTCCTCCCTTCACCCCCTCCCACCCTTTCCTATTTATAAAGACTTTGTTTCCATTTTTTCCTTTTCTCATAATTTTTCCTTTCCCTTCTTTCCTTTCCCCTTCCCCTCCAACTTCCCCTACCCTCCTGGACCTTTTCTTCCTATTTCCCATTATCAATTATTCATTTTAATCCTTAAACTTTCAGTTTCTCCCACCAGAGAAACCATTCGGTATTTACAGATGTGTGTCCTATTTATTTCACTTAAGAGTATGGCCTCAATGTGCATCCACTTAGCTATTAATGTCTAGTTTCTCGTTCTTTATGGCTGAGTAGTATTCCATTTTATAAAATACTAGTTATTTCTTTTCTTTTTTTTTTCAGTACCAGGAATCAAACTCAGGACCTTGCACTTATGAAGCAGACATGGTGCCACCGAGCTAAAGCTATTTCTTGTTCATCTCAGACTGGTCTGTGTAAATTGGCCAGGTGGCCCAGCTTGTATATCTGCTTCCTGGGGTCTTGGATGAGCAGCAAGTGTACACTGGCCAATACAGAGACAAAGCTATGGTTCTGACTCTGCATGTTCTGCATGGAAAGATGAGATGGTTCCCTTGAGGTCATGTCTTCACAGACCTGCATATGAGCTTGGGCTGAGTCCCTTCATTCCCAGGGCAGGTACAGCTGCAAAGAGATCCATGGACATTTACGAAAGAGATGGAGACAGCGCAAGGTGAAGGATAGTGCTGTGTTAAGAACACTTCTTACTGGCTTCATCAAAGAAACACTCACAAAACTAGAGATTCTGTATGTTGGAGCATGGGGAAAGTGTATAGTGGCCTTTCGCCGCATGGCATTGCCTCCATCCAAGTGTCAGCTTACCACTCAGCCTGTCCTCTGGGGCCAGGAGAATTTAATACAGCAGAAGTGTATTAAACCAACACCTGTTTAAGACTTCAAAAATAAAATCAGTCTTCAAAGGTGGACAACAGGCAAGATAAGCTCTCCCTGCTTGCTACATTTTCAGAGCCAATGTTAAATTAGACAATAAAACAGATGGAAGCATTTGAAACCCACACTTAAAACTCTTTATCATAAGTGACTGTTCCACTATGGTTCTGTGAAAGCCTGGTTTATAAGGTATTGTCATTAGTAGTGGAAAAGATCTCATGTCACAGATAAACAACCAGGAAGAAAGGGTGAGATCAAAGGCAGAAGGATGAGGTGGGTCAACCAGATAAATTTTGGTTCCTAAAATTATGAACCTATTGTCTACACCAAGGATAAGCATAATTATTCTATAATGTGCCAAATGACGAACATTTTAAGCCTCCTGAGTCATATGGTCACTGTTAGGATTAATCAACTCTGCTGTTGTAGTGCCAAAGCAGCCACGGACCCTATGTAAATGATCAGTGTGGTCGTGTTCCGCTAAAATTTTAACTTACAAAAATAAGCAGTGGGCCAGGATTGGCTATTCCTGTTAATACCATGGCAACCAATTTGGGTTTCTGGGGACAGAGACCCAGACTGTAATTCTAGCCCTAATGCATTTTGGAAGTGTGGATAAATCACTGTTTCTCTTTCTGACTTAACCATCTGCAAAATGGGGCTAAATATTTCTCTACCAAAAAGAGAAAAAAAAAACCCTCCCATTTTCCGTTCAGTGCCCCATGTCAGACATCACTAATCACAATCTTTTCTACCAATGTATTTTGTACCTCTTCAAAAAGTGAAACAGAACCCAAGTCTACTCCTAAAAGATGAACTGGAGCCAGTAGAGATGGATGGCCAAACAAGATTATCTCAAAGAACACAGAGACCCACACTCTATACATTCTTCTTCTTTTTAGTTCTGCCAATTATTCTGAAATATATTGTAACTGACTAACTCACCAGCCCCACCACCTAGGCTGGGATGACCTTTGATTCATCCAAACTATTATGTTGACTGTCCACTTCTTGAGTGTGGACTCTAACCAGAAATAACAACTCTTCCATCATTTTAATTACTTAACAAGGTAGCAAAATCCAAGTTATAGCTCTCTGCTTTGCCTGGACCTCTGGCTAAAACATAAGCATTCACACAATCTAGCCCTGGAATGGGGAAAATTTCTTTAATATACTTGCCACACCCCTCCACTTCCATCCCTACTTGGCACCATTCCCCACAGTGATCCTGGCAGACACAGTTAATCGCAACACCTCAACAGCTCTGATACCCAGAGCACTTTGCTCATCATGGTGCTGCTCCACAGTTCTAAGACTCTGCATCAAAGAATGATAAAATAAAAAATAAAAAGGGTTGGGCAGCTGGGCAAGGTGGTGTATAGTGGTAATCCTAGCACTTGGGAGGCTGAGGCAGGAGGATTACTCTGAGTTCAAGGCCAGTCTGGCCAACACTGTGAGTTCAAGACTGGTCTGAACTACATGACAAGACCTTGTCTAAAGGAGGATACCGAGGGAGGGAATGTGGTTCAGTCACAGAACACCCCTGACCTGAAGGCTTACCAGCGACCATACTTAGCACGTGGAGCTACCATGTGGCTTAACATATTACACCTGGAACCCAGACAATGTGAGTCATTTGGAAAACCTGATATTACTGATTAAGTGTAAAATTCACTACAGGGTAGATCAGCCCTGATACCCACCCTAAGAACAAAATAAAGGTGACAAGTTCTCCTTTGTTAAAAAAAAAAATACAGTACCAACAGGCAGGCCATATGGCCAAGTGTTGGCAGTTGTTTTGTTTGCAGACATTTTCATTGAAGTATAAATTACATGTGCTGAGTTCTATTTTTTACAAAAGGTATACACTCATGTAACTACTGCTGGAGAGAGAACACCATAAGCACCCCCGAAGCGTCATTTATCTGGTTAGCTTCCTAGTTGTTATTCTCTCCAAACCAAAAAGAACCTCTACTTTCCACCCTCCATGATTAATTCTGCCTATTTTTATGTCTTATATACATGAAACTGTTCTATTTCTACTCTTCTGTTTCTCTCTACTGTCACTCAACATTATGTTTATGAAATCTATCCAGGTTGTGGCATTAGCAATACTGAATTCTTTTCTATTGCAGTATAATATTTCTATTGAAGAAATATATAGCAATTTAGTTTTTCAATCCACTGTTGATGAAGTTATTTCCTGTTTGGGCTACCATAAAAAAATCACAGCTATGAACATGGATGAGTATTGTGCAGGTGTCTTTTGGTGCATATGTGCATGCTTTTCCGGTAGAGATGCAAGGACCAAGCACAGGACTGTTCCACAGGTCACTGAGTACACATGTGATTAGCCTCACTAGACACTGGTAGTGTTTCTTTTAAAACTAAATTCTTCAGAGTTGAAATGCAACTGAAAAACCACTTGATCCAAGTGCTGTTTTCATCTGATCACATTCTTAGATATCCTCACATGTCCCCTTTCCTGCATCCCCCACCCACCCCACCACTAAAAAGCATCAGGAATATAGCTTTCTATTACATAACACGGCTAGGCTCAAATCTAATCTTGTTCAGATGTCAGACAGAATTATTTTATTGTAAGCAAGGATCTAATGAGCACCAAAATAATGATGATAATAATTCTAAGACCTAACTAGCAAGAATAACATCAAGACCATTGCCAGGGGGAAAACTTGAAAAGGAGATTTTTAAATTAATGAACGTAGAAGAGTTTTCCTATGGAAATTTCAAGAAAAGTTTCTCTTCTCAGAATGACAGTCAACAACATCACCCTCTCACTATCTTGCTTTATCTCCATCTTCTTAAAAATGAAAACTAATACCATCTGTTCCACTGCATAAATTGATAATCTGCTCAAAAACTAGTGTCTCACAAGAATCGGCCCAGCCAGGATTATTTTCTGGACAGGAAATGAGAATCAGAATAAGCGGGTCTCTCTCTCTCTCTTGCTCACTCACTCTCTCTCTTTTCTCTGCTGCTGGTGAATCACCAGTTCCCTGGGGAATTTTGGCAAATTCTCAGCCTGGCTGCAGATGACGTTCCGGATCTGTTTATTCAGGTGGAGATGGGATAAAAAACAAGAGCAGTCCAGTGGCCGGATAAACAGCCTCCATCAGGCGGGGTCAAACCCTCTGAAGGCAGGAGTGGGCTGTGTCAGCCAACCTCTCAACCCATTCACTTCCTTTAAGGTTGTCCTGCCTTTGGAGCCTTCACCAGATAGTTCCCATTAACTCCATACAGAGAAGACCCGATGTCTCAATCCCCATGGAAGTGCATGATCCCAGGGACTCCAATGCAGCAGATCCCACTTGGGTCTCCCACACATCCGCTTCTAACCATTGAGATGGATGCCTTGAGTCCAAAATGAAGAAATATAGGGACAATCAAAAGGCAGCCAGTATTGTTCCGTGAAGTCCAAAGTGATTTGGGCCATGAATAACTGTAGATCATCAGGATCCAATCCAAGCTATCAGAATATTTTTGCATTTCTTTTTTAGACACACACACACACCCCTAAGGAAATGGACATTATTGAATGAAAGAAGCTTATCTGAAAAGACCATTTTATGATTCCAGATCTGACATTTTGGGAAAGGTTAAAACTATGGCAATAGTTTAATGATCAGTGGTTTTTAGGGCATAGGGCAGAAAGAGAAATGGATATGGGGTACACAGAAGATTTTCAGGGCAGTAAAACTTCTGTGATGTGGGTATGTGTCATTATACATTAGTCAAACCCACAGAATACACAACACATTGGGCCTGGGATGTAGCTCAATGGTGCCGCACCTGCCTGGCAAGTGCAAGGTCCTGAGTTTCATCCCTGGTACTGCCAAAAAAAAAAAAAGAAAAAAAGACTATACAACATTAAGAATGAACCCTAATGTAAACTGTGAACTGTAATTAGAAATAATGTATCAGTTTCAGTTTACTCATCAGTTGTAATCAATGTATCACTCTAAGGCAAAATGTTAATAATAGAGCAAACATAATCCTAGTGCTCTGGGAGGCTGAGCCTGGGAGATAAAAATTCAAACTCAGCCTGGGCAACTTAGTGAGTTAGTGAGACCTTGCCTCAAAATTAAAAAGAAAAAAGGGCCAGAGACACTTTAGTGTGAAGAATCCTCAAAAATGGTATAAAGATAGAGGGAGGGAGGGAGGGAGGGAGGGAATGTAGGAACTCTGTATTTTTTGCTCATTTTTTTCTATAAATCTAAAACTGCTCTAAAAGTATATGAATTGAAAACAAAACAGAATTTCCTCAAATATGAAGCAGTCAACAGGATGTACACATACAGCTCATCTTACTGCTATATCCTTGGCACCCAGAAAAAAAAAATAGTTGAGAATAGAAAAGGTGCTCAATTGGTATCTATTGAGTACACATGAATTACAACTTTAGTTCAATCTCCTGAAGGTTACTCAGGACAGAAAAACGTCAAGAGACCATCCGGTTAAACACTTTCAGGAAGAAAAAACTTAAAAGCATAATGTAAAGTTAACTTTATTTCTTAGGTAGTGAAGCTGACAGACTGGCATTACTATTAGACTTGAGTTACTCATGCACTTCCCAAGTCCCATTTAACCCCAAACACTGCAGTGCATGGAAGAGGCAGCCAGGTCTGCTAGCCTAACACTGTATTCCTGGCCCCAGCCCTGAGAGGCAGTTTCACCCCTCGGAGCTCCATCTCTCAGCACCTTCCTACTCCTGCCTTGGGAATTCCAATCAGTCACTGCTGACCCAGGGTCAGCAGTGATACAAGCCACATCGGGGCCACACATCCTGACTAGAGAAGATGAGCCATCCTAAATACTGGCAGGGACTTCTAAGCACTTAAATTCTGTGCCTAGAGGGAAGGAATCTGTCCTGGCATCTGGGTAGAGCAAAGAGGTACAAAATTGAATTAGGAGACAGAAAGCCAAGAACGAGTCACTTCTACAAGAATTCCCATCCACATATACACACTTTTGAATCAGAAAAGCCAGAAGTGTTTATCCTTTGTGGTCAGGGCAACATTGCCACTTCATGATCACTCTCAGCTTTACTGTTCCCTCAATGAATGGATATATTGCTTCTATTCCTCTCCTTTTGTTTCCCTTTTCCTGGCAACTTGCTATCTTTACATACCCCCAGCACACTGGTAGTGTTCCTCTTGGCCACAGAGACAACCCTTCACAACACCTCAGCCCTCACAGATGCCAGCCTAGCCTGGGAATCAATGGATCATCACTGTTCAGCCACATCACCAACCCCACACAACCAAAGGTCTGGGAGTACTACAAAGCTGACCTGGCCTCCCCTGGGTTCTCATTAGAACAAGCTCAAGTTCACTGTCATCACAACTGTCAAGGCTTTATGTCCATGCCTGTTTCACTGTTCATAAAGGAAGAAGGAGCATCTTGTTGTTGTTCCCCAACAAGCTAGTGGCATGTATTTACCCATACTCTAGGAGCTGAGCTGCTGCTTCTGGCCAAGAAAAGTGGGCAAGGCAGGACATGGCAGCAACCAAAAACAAGGAAGAAGTGAACCCCTTATGGCCAGCAACAAACCCCAATAATCCTAAGGAGCTGTAGTGAGTACTTTTCCTCTAATGAAGGCTCACCCCACTGGAGGGGTAGGTAGGAAAAGACCCCAAAGGCTGGTCAGCAATTGAGAGGGGTCACCAGGAGTCTAAGGCCAGTAGGCTTTCTCACTAGACTTTACCATCCAGGACCAGAATACATGAAACTACCAATGACCTCATTACACATCCCTGTGGCCACCTTTCTTTGTCAGCTCAGGCAGGGCCCATACCCAAGGAAATGTCCAAACCTCTGTGCTAAACCAAAGAGATATGGAGTTGATCAATGTACATGAAGGTCTAGGTAGGAGAAAAAGTAGGAAACACTATGTGTGGTTCTTTTGCATATTATTTTAATGTGCTTGTCAATTAGTATAGAGTAGGTAAGGTGAACTTAGACACTAAACTGTGGGACTTAATCCCTGTATGGGGCAGTGGCCTAGGCTGGCCTCAGCCTTTCCTCACCTGTTCCCCAGGAACATGAGGATACTGCACGTACAGGCCATCTCCCCTGAACCTTGTACCCTAACATCTCCTGGTAGAAGAGTTTATTCCAGGTGGTGACAACTTCAAAGGGCCTTTGTAGCTGGAGCCTTTGATGAAGCCCTGGGACTTCTGCAGCTGCCAGTAAATGATTCCAATACCAGAGTTACTGCACAAGGCACTGGAACCTCCAAGGCAGCTTCCCCTTGCTTCTCTGCCATAAAGGAGGCATCCTATCCCTGTTCTTTCCTTCTCAGTAGAAAGGGCAGCAAGAGGAACAGTAGCTTTTACACAGGAACATTCTGCTGGTGCTTACTGGCAGAAAAGGCTGGTTCTTCTCAGGTATGACCTCATTTAACCCTCATGACCACCAAGAGAGGACTACTACTACCACCTCATTTTGCAGATTGAGATGCTGAGGTACAGAAGACTAATTCACTTGCTGAAGGCTACAAAGCAAGAAGCAGACCAGCTGGAACTAGACTCCAGAACATGAATCCACACACCACACTCCTCCTCAAGGCATGGAACTGCCTTATGATGGAAGCAGGCAGAAGAATCCTTGGGGAAGAGAGCTTCTCTGGAGAGTACCTTGTACTTCCCACCTCTCCTTGGTATCCAGCAGGAAGAAATGTCCCCCACACTGGGGCACACCATGTGATGAAACAGATGCTCTGCAGATGCAGAGGGGGAAAATCCTGCTGTGAGCCACTGCATATCTCCCTAGCACCTCTACATACCTGCCTAGTCTCATGTGGTCCTCCTCAGCCTTCAGCCCAAGGTACAACAACATGCAGTTGCTGCAGGGCCCAGCAGACCTCCCTTATTTATATTGAAGATGACTGCATAGTCAGCTTTTCCATCTCTACATTGGTAAGCAGAGGGATTCTTATTTCCTCAGGCAATAAGTATGACAGGACTGTTCACTGATTCTCCAGGGGGAAGAAACTTGCCCACTCACTGCCGTCCAGCCCAAAATGCCAAACAAAGGACTTTGAAACTCAGGCTCAGAGAGGTTAAGGAGGTTAAAGAAGTCAGGAGTCGCCAAGCTAAGTAGGATGTGAGTCCAGTTTACTCTAATTCCTGGCTGGGCTGTTCTGTGGAGCAACAAAGGCAAGAGCAGCCAGATTTGACATTCTGGACTAAGAGAAGGGACCAAAGGTGCTGGGGTGCCCTTGAAATTTCCTTGGGGCCACAAAGGGCCTTTTGCCTCTGCCTGCCATTGGCACATCCCTGAGATTCACATGCCAGCTTTCTGAGAGCTCTGCATCTCCAGGCAAAGGAGGAAGCTGTTTCAGCACTTGGCTATATTCTCTAAGACAAGATCCTCCCTATTCTGGGGAATGATAACACTGATGTGCCTTTAAAAATAAAACCAGGCCTGTTTCCTGCCCCATCTGGAAGACTTTTGATCTTCTCATCATATGATTTAGGTTATCTCTTACCACACAGTTTCTCAAGCCTTTCAGCATATGATCTGACTACATTCAGGGAGAGTTAAGGATGTGTATGGGTGGGATTAAGGAGTTGGCCCTTTAATGCAGTCCTTCCTATATCCACCCTAAAGATGACAAGACCTGCCATAAACATCAAAGTGGCACCTCAGCCAGCACTACTGTTGTGCACCTAGAACTACCCATCCCCATGTTTGTCTATAGTGTGTTCCTACAATAGCCAGTACTTGTTCTGTTTCTTTCCTGGAATCACATGCTTTTTCTTCTGTTTCATGTCATCATGGACTTAAATACAGAAGGTAAAACTGCAAAACTTCTAGGAAAAAACACAGAAGAAATAAACTTTTTGACTTAGAATTAATCAAAGTTCTTAAATTTAATCCTAAAGCATAATCCATAAGAGGAAAAATTAACACACTGTATTTTATCCCCCAAATTAAAAATGTTTATTTTGTGAATGACCCTGTTAAATGAAACAAGATACAGATTGAGAGAAAACATTTTAAAACCACCCAATCAATAAAGAACTACTATTTAGACTATGTGAAGAACTCACAGAACTAGAACAGCAAAAACTAAAATATCCAGTTAGAAAATGGACAAGAGGTATGGGTACATATTTCACCAAAAAGAACCTATGGATGACAGATAAGTTCATAAGAAAATGCTCAAGCTCACTGGATAGAGAAATGCAAATTAAAACTACAATGAGCTATAACTACATACTTATCAAAATGGCTAAAAGTAAAAAGTAAACCAAGAAATTCTGGGCAGAATGAGGAGCAATTGCTGCTCATACAAGTATAAAATGGTATAGCCATTGTGGAAGAGTCCAGCAGTTTCTAAAACACTGAACATGCAGATATCATGCAACTCATCAATTGTACTCCTGGGCATTTTATCCTAGAGAAATGAAAATTTATGATCACAGCAAAACCTTTAAATGTTCGTAACAGCTTTCTTCCTAACAGCCCCAACCTGGAAACCTCCTAGATGCCCTTCAATGGGTGAGCTGTTAAACAAAGAATGTTAATTCCATATCATGTATTATGACCCTCTAATAAAAAGGAATAAATTCAGAATACACACAACAACCTACATGAACCTCCAAAGAATTAGCATTGAGTGAAAAAGCCCAACACTGAAAACATATATATATATATATATATATATATAAATGAATCCATTTACATAACACTCTTTAAATGAAACAAGTATAAATTTGAAAAACAGATTAGCAAGACACCAAGGGCATGGGGCAGGAAATAAACAGATATGACCATAAAAGAGCAACATGAGGGATCCTGGTGGTGATGGAAATGTTCTGTGTCTTGACTATATCAATGTCAATATCCTAGTTATGAAGTTTTACAAGTTATCACCACTGGGGAAACTGGATCAAGGATATGCAGGGGATCTCTATTATTTTTTACAGTTGCATGTCAACCAATAATTACCCCAAAGTAACAAGTTTAATTAAAATAACAAAAACAAAGTGTCATGGGATCCATGGTAGAATCAGATGGAAGGCCTACAGGAGTTCAGAGTGCAATCAGTTTTCCCACTACTTTATTTGGTCTCCAGTTTTTACTTCAAACCCACATGGTGTTACTCAGTTCTCAGACCCAAGCACAAAGCACCACAGGGCTCTGTGGGACTTTAGAAACCCAGGGATACATGTCAACTGTTTGCTTTCCACCCAGCTTCAAGGAAAGGGGTTTGACTTCCAGAGACAAAAGTGCTGCTCATAAAGCTTAGAACAGCTAATGTGGCCATTGCCTGGCATTAGGGGCTGGCATTCAGCCCTGTGTCCTCTCCCAGCACCTGGCAAGGAAGAGAGATTGCTGGATATCCATACCCAAAAAGTGTCAGACACAGGCTACCAAATACCAGGTTTTCAAAATGTCATCCCTAAGACTGGAAGTATTCCATGAAAAGAGTTCTGGGCCTAATCAAGTTTGGGGATAGGTATATACATCCTCCACCACCCCTTGCAGATTTCCATTGCTGGTTGACATAGAAAAGGTATTAATAAGCACAGCAGCAAAGATAATTCATTCTGCTTCATTCTGCATTAGCTAAACTTGTTAGATCCCAATACTCTTTCTTCATCAACCAAGCAGCTCATTCTATATGGGAAACAGCACACTTCAGTCTCTCATTAGAGGTTTCATGGCAGCCAAAGACACACAAGGCAGCGCTTGAAGGGGCTGATGCCAGCTTGCAGATGAACCAACATGTGACAGGACTACACAGAGGACTCCCTGGGGAGTTCTTCATCAAGGTAAAAGTAGTAACATTTGAGAATATCCATTTACAGAACAGAAGTAGCACTTGTCCCTGCCCAGGGTTGGCATGGGGTAAATTTTACCATTTTCCAGGTCAGCCAAAGAAAACGAATATATCAGAGCTGTGATGGAATTATCTTAGTTGCTTAGTTGCTCTGCTGCAGCTGCTTAAAATGAGCATTAGGGTATTGAGGGTTCTGATGTGTCTTAGAGCAAAGAAAGGTGCTGGCTTTTAACTCTGAGTGTTCTGAACTTTTCAACTGTAGAGCATTCTTTTCCTCCTCAAGACATCTGACATCTCCAATTCAAATGCTCCCTAATGTAATTTTTTATTCAGACTGCTGTGCCTCACCCATTTTCCCTTAGTCTTGGTCAGAGAAAGGGTGGTGTCTTCTAGTGTGGGCTGGATATCAAGAAGGAACTGCAGTAATTCTCCATCCACACTTCAGGTAAAGCCTTTCTCCTAACCACTTATTGGCACTTGAACAGGTGAGCAAAGAAATTTCACAAACACACCCATGCCAGGGTAAGGGCATTTCTTATTTAAGCAAACTGAGGCTTGAGAAGCTGCTGCCAGAAAGCAGCAGAATAGGGATTCACAGGCAGACACTGGAAGCCCCAGGTTGTACCACTCCCCTCTCAGCCACTTGGCTTCCCAGTGGCAGGTGCAACTACTACTACTTCTCTCCCTTCACCCTGCCCAGGTTTTCAATAAATCAAAGAAAACAAGACCTATCTCTTGGCTGAAAAGAGCTATGTTCTCTAGGTCTCCACAACAGATCATTCTGTACTGACCTGTCCCAAGGTGGTTCCTTCACTGTTACAATAAATGCCTAAAACTGGGGAAGAGAAGGTGAGCCGGGCCCAGCACCTGGAAGGAAGCTCCCCGCCTCCATCTCAGGCTCCTAGGGCAGAGAAGCTCAGCCAGTCCCAGCATGCGGAAGCTCCCCGCATCCATCCTGGGCTCCTAGGGCAGAGAAGCTTGGCTGGTCCCAGCACCCAGAAGGACGCTCCCCTGCCACCATCCCACGCTCCTAGGGCAGAGAAGCTCAGCCAGTCCCAGCACCCGGAAGGAAGCTCCCCCACTGCCATCCCAGGCTCCTAGGGCAGAGAAGCTCAGCTGGTCCCAGCACCTGAAGGAAGCTCCCCCACCACCATCCCAAGCTCATAGGGCAGAGAAGCTGAGCCAGTCCCAGAACCCGGAAAGAAGCTCCCCCGCTGCCATCCCAAGCTCCTAGGGCAGAGAAGGTGAGCCGTGTGGGTGCCAGAAGCACCCCCTCCCGTGGAAATGAGAAGACACGTAAACAAGTCTCAAAAACAGACTTCTGGATCATCTACAGCAACGCCAAAGGGAAACGAGATGGAACAATCTGATACTCAACCACCTGGACTCTCTGAACTGGCAACAAAAGAGGATCTGGGAAAAATGAAATCAGAAA